>CM061045.1:33340762-33858262 GCA_030762985.1 Adelphocoris suturalis
CCCCCCAAAAATGTGATCAACATAGGACCAACACTTTGATTCAGAAGTGATGGTGAGCGACAAAATATACAGGTACTTATGGTGGGCAAATATTATAAAAAGGTACGAGCAGCCTTTTCTTGTTGTGGCCCACCATTGCTTCATAATCTAAAGGCGACTAATAGACATTGTCCTTGTGGTGGGCGTATAATACTAAAGGTAATTTCAGCCTTTCCTGTTTGTCGTCACCATTTTTATCTGAATCAAAGGGTGTCTAATAGAAAAGGTACTTTTGGTGGGCATATAATAATAATGGTACCCACAACCTTTGCTATTTGTCGCCCACCATTTCTTCTGAATCAAAGGGCGACTAATTTAAAAGGTAGGTACCTACGAGTGGTGGGCACATAACACTTAACGTACGTGCAAGGTTTTCTATTATCTCCCACCATTCTATTTTGAATCAATGGGCGGCTGATAGAAAAGTTACTTTTTGTGGGTAGGTATACTAATAATGATGCATACAACCTTTGCTATTTATGAGGCACCATTTCTTCTGATTCAAAGGGCGACTATTTGAAAAGGTGAAATGGTGGGATCACAATAGTAAAGGCAAGTACAACTTTCCTATTTGGCGCCCACCATTTTTTTCTGAATCGAAGGGAGACTAATAGAAAAGATAGTTGTGGTGACATGATAAAAGGCTAGTTAAAAGGAATACACATTCGCGCATGCGCAGTAGCTACTAATGATAGAATTATGTTGAAATTACTTTGGTAATGCTCAAATTAATCTCTCCTACTTATCGTCCAAATTTGAGCGAGATAGGACGACGAGGGCGTGAGAAAATGATGCTTGATGGAATTTACGTTTGCGCATGCGCAGAGTGAAGTATTGATTTGGGAACAACGGAACTGATACAAGACATTTTCAACCAGCTTGAACCAATATAGGTTTCCCTTCTTCAAATTTTGTAATCCTTTTTGATGACGACTGCCGAAATAAAGTTCCATCCGGTTGTTGTACTCGTAGCTTCTCTGTTCATCTTTAGAAAGGGGCTTCTCAGACAAATGGTCTTCCGTAATTCCAAATTTACTGTCTGCTTGAAGCATTGGAATTTTCATAAATGCTTTAAAATAAGGGGAACAACCTAAAGCAGCTGTGTGAGAGTGGTTCATGTGCTTAACTCCAGCATCTAGGCATCTTTTCCAACCTCCCTTGAAGTTTGGATACACAGGGATTTGGATACACTTTTGGATACACATATTGCTTAAGATCTCTGATTTTGCACTTCGCGAGTACAATCCCCTCTGGGTGATTCGACTGATTCCTTGTTTTCGAGCGATGTTCCCGATTTCTGCTGACATGAACTGCATTCCATTATCAGTGACGATTCTCTTGACTTTTACAATGAAGGGAAATCCCCTTCAGGTATCGAATGACAGCCAGACTACTATCCTTCATAGGTTTGGCAAACGCCAATCGCGTATATTCATCTTCGACCTGAGTGGTAGGTGATGGATCCGATTTTTTCCTACTTTTCGCACAATCAAGAAGGTGGCATTCGAACTTAGTTTCCACCATTAGGTTTTGGCCTGTATTTGACCTTATAGACCTAGGCATCTCTTTGGCATCATATCTCCCAGCTAAATCTATTAATAAATTTGAAATAAGTCCGAAAAAACACGTCGTAAACCCGTGAATCCGGATCATCATGATATGATCATAGAACATCTCTACTATAATGACTGGTTCATCGATGAGCTGGTGATTATTAATGACGTAATTCGTTAATCACGTATTATTAATTACGTGAAATAGCATCAGCATTCTTGAGCTCATTCCCACTCCTATGGTTAATTTTGGTATTGTAAGACATTGGAAACATTTGCCATCTTCCAAGTTTTCCCTTTGTTTCTTTTAGATTCAGCAAATAGGTAGAGCTTGGTGGAATGTATGGACTGTAAATTTCTTCCACTCCAAGTACGATCTGAAATAATTTGTGTTTAATTACAGCTAAAAATGAAGGGCTTCCTGAAGTCCTGAAGATGGCAGCAGAGATAAACTATTCAATAACGGACAGGGAAGCATTAGCTGTAATTAAAGACAAAAAGTCTATCAGATTGTACTTGGAGGGGAAGAAATTAACAGTCTATACTTATCACAGAGCTCTATCATATTTGCTGAATCTAAAAGAACCAACGGGAAAACTTGGAAGATGGCAAATGTTTCTAATGTCCTACGATGTCAAAATCAACCATAGGTGCGGAAAGGAGCTAAAAGATACTGATGCTATTTCACGTGTTTAAGCCTTCTTTTGTCTGAGAAGCCTCTTTCTAAGGATGGACAGAAAAGATACAACGAACGGATGAAACTTTATTTCGGCTATCCAAAAAGGATTACAAAATTTGAAGAAGGGAATATCGGTTCAAGCGGGTTGGAAAGGGGGAAAAAAAAACCAACTGTAAGAGGGCCATTTGTCCTGAAAATATTGTTTGGATAGTTGGATACCCCTAAACCCTCCAATATGGAGATCCAAGAGGAGAGCCAAAAACAGTTGCTGTGCGGAACACAATCCCCTATAATCGCAGGAGCGATGCTACTTTTAATGAGGGCGATGTAAATAAATACCTAATCTAGCTCCTCAGAACATTATTAAACATTGTGATTGTAAACATTGTAGCTAGGGTGATCGGTGAGGGTAATTAAAAGATAGATTTAGAGTGGTTTTCCAATTTTCATAGGTATTTTTTATGTTTACATTTTAAATTCAAAGTCTAGAAATGCTTTATTTCCTAGTATTGTGTTAATCCAAGTTCTGCCTCCATGTTGTTATAGTCTCATATGTTCATTAACCTGGCCGGTTGACAACGTTGTTTACATTATAAAAATATATTTCAGTTCTGTATATCAAACCAAACTTGTGTACAAAATTATTTAATTATAACAGGATATGAGCCTCAGCATCGCTCACTGCGACAAATAGGTACATATAAAACGAGGTTTAGGTGAGAAAACAAAGTAGGTAAAAACAAAAATATCAGTACTAAGAAGGTAAAAAAACAAAAATATTGGAATTCTGGATCTCCGACTCAATCCAGCGTCTGAAGGGAAAGGAAAATTATGGCGCATGGGTAAACCAAGCCCATTTGGCGATGGATGGGTGATCCTAGAACTGGAAAACCTATTTTCGCCGAACGTAGCATATATGCTATTAGTACGAGTTGTATCTCTTATGATACTGTCACACCCCTCTCTATCTATGAGTGTGGATTTAGGCCCCCATTGCACCTCTGGAGCGGCCTAAGTTTATCACATAATAGAAAATTCATTAATCCCTAATACAGAAAAAAACCAGTCGTGCAGCATAAGCCCATGAGCGAATTTTGGAAGAAATCTTCGACATTTCAGTCGCTATTGATCGTGTAGAGAAATTTTAGTTTATGATTTTGATAGGCAAACATGGAATCAAATTATTAAAAATGATTAGGAGGTACTCATACTTTATTATTATTAAACTAGTCTTGTAGATTTAAAGACAAATGTAGGTAAATATTCATAGATTTCGATGGAGGGAGGCCTTGAGATTAACGTTACTGACGGCCGAGCGGAGCGAGGCCTTGGGTCTGCGTGCTAGTACGTACATAAATAGAACTTCTTCATAATTTCATGGCTGACATTTTCTAAGCCACAGTCAGTATTAAAGCTACATCAAGTCCTAAAACAGTTGAGCGTAAAACATTAAAGAGAGCGACCGAGAGAATCGGAGGACGGAATATTTCACAGAGTAAACTCATCAGTTGCGATTACATTTTTTTTTTTTTTTTTTTTTTTTTTTTTTTTTTTTTAAACAAGCACCTACTACCTACGTTTTAAACAGCATGGTTCTAGGATTGGTTATACAGGGATTCTTCCATAAGA
This sequence comes from Adelphocoris suturalis, assembly GCA_030762985.1. Taxonomy (NCBI): domain Eukaryota; kingdom Metazoa; phylum Arthropoda; class Insecta; order Hemiptera; family Miridae; genus Adelphocoris; species Adelphocoris suturalis. Next base: position 33,344,663 of record CM061045.1, read on the forward strand.
GTAGTTCAATCTGAATTTGGACAATGTTTCATGCAAATATTACCGATTTTTACAACTAGTGAACGGCATTATTTCGATTTTTGACTGATTTTTCAACTTTGAAATTTTTGAAAACTTGATACATATTCTTATAGAAAATTTTACGCTGATTCCAAATATATCACGTGTTAGTATGCTGAAAAAATTATTTCGCACAACAAATCGCAAAAAACAAGCTATTTTGAAATGTTTGACTACATTTTTGAAAATTTTAACCCGAAGATGTAATCCGATCATGCTGGCCAACGAACTTGAACTTTCGCTTTGTGTCCTTAACATTTTAAAATTTGTTTGAAGTTTCTAGCACAATTCTACGGACAGTTACCGTCTGGAATGACACATACATATATACATACATACATTTTTGAAAATTTTAACCACACATATACATTTTTTTTTTTTTTTTTTTTTTTTTAAGAAACCTCCCCTCAAAGACGGAGGGGGCACGCCATTAAATTGGAAAATAACAAATAAAATATAAAAAAAGTGGGGAGGACGCCCAGGATTACCCGACGCCGGCTCTAGGGATAAGGGAAGTTGCAGGACGAGGAGGAAGAATGGGATGAAAGGAAGTGCCCTTATAGAATGACCACCAGTTCAAGTAAGAACCCCTCAGGACGCGGGTGGTGATACCACGGAGTACTCCTGTAGAGATGCCCAACTCGAGTAACTCCGTGGCGCTTTTCCCGCACCACACCCCGCGCCATGACACGGTCGCGGCAATGACCTTGATGTTACTAGGTGCCACTCCTTTTAGCTCAGATATCGCTTGGCGCAGATCATTTCTATCATATTTACTTTTCTTAGCCCGCCAGGTCTGCTCCATGTCCACGCTGCCACTGACAACCTGGACATCCAGGATTATGGCAGACCCGTCGGGCTTGATCGCAACGATATCTGGCTTCTTGCCCCGGTCACTCGGCATGTGGTATAGTCTCTCCCTTTCGACATCCCAACCGCTAGATGATAAAGCACCTGCTATCTGCTTGGCAACCGCATCGTGACGTAAAATGCGGCCACCGTGAGTACGAGGACACTGCTGTACCACATGATAAAGATTCTCATTTTTACCCCGACAGGCACGGCAAAGGGTGTCTACTGTCCCGCGACTACTCCTCGAACACCTCACCGAGGTGTATCTCATATATATACATACATACATATATATACATACATACATACATATATACATATATATATATATATACATATATATATATATATATATATATATATATATATATATATATATATATATATATATATATATATATATATATACATACATATATACATACATATACATACATATATACATACATATATACATATATATACATACATACATATATATACATACATATATATACATACATATATATACATACATACATACATACATAAAAAAATCCGTTAAACTTCAGAATATGATTCAGGATAGCCTGAAACGGATTTCTGCATAAAATTTTTTCAAAAATTCACATTTCCGCGAGACCGAGAGAATCGGAGGACGGAATATTTCACAGAGTAAACTCATCAGTTGTGATTACATTTTTTTTTTTTTTTTTAACAAGCACCTACCTACTACCTACGTTTTAAACAGTATGGTTCTAGGATTGGTTATACAGGGATACTTCCATAAGAGTAGTTCAATCTGAATTTGGACAATGTTTCATGCAAATATTACCGATTTTCACAATTAGCGAACGGCATTATTTCGATTTTTGACTGATTTTTCAACTTTGAAACTTTTAAAAACTTGATACATATTCTTATAGAAAATTTTACGCTGATTCCGAATATACCACATGTTAGTATGCTGAAAAAATTATTTCGCACAACAAATCGCAAAAAACAGGCTATTTTGAAATTCTTGACTACAATTTTGAAAATTTCAACCCGAAGATGTAATCCGATCATGCTGGCCAACGAACTTGAACTTTCGTTTTGTGTCCTTAACATTTTAAAATTTGTTTGAAGTTTCTAGCACAGTTCTACGGACAGTTACCGTCTGGAATGACACATACATATATACATACATACATATATACATACATATATACATACATACATATATACATACATACCTACTTGAAAAAATACGTTAAACCAATTTTACGGCAGCAAAATTTTATCTAAATTATAATCTGTGACCCAAAAAAGATTTGGAAATTTTAGCTTTTTTATGGAGCTTTTATAGATTTTTTAGCAAATAATAATGAAACTTGAGTAATTTTTTCTGCATAACTTTTTGTATAAATTTTATAATGTTATAGTTTGCTGTTGATAAAAGTTTTATGAGTAAAATGCTGCTAAAAATATAAATTTAACAATTTTTGTTTTTCAGCAATTTTTAGTGATTTTTGGAGTACATTTTTTGAAATTAGACCAATTTAATATGCTCATCCTTTCTTTTGAAAAGCTTGGTTTTGTGGCGCAAGAACCGTATATATATATATATATATGTATATATATATATATATATATATATATATATATATATATATATATACGGAGTCTGCCGAAGAAGATCGGATCGAAACGTTCAGACGTGAGTTCTTTGTTGTTTTTGTTTTCGTATTAAGAGTTATATATATATATATATATATATATATATATATATATATATATATATATATATATATATATATATATATATCACAGGTGGTCAGATAGACCAGAACCAGCTCCAAGCAAAGGGTTGCACCCATGCAAAAAGCGCCGTTGCAAGGTTTGCCCTTTAGTCATTGAGGAGGAAATTTTCGGATCGCCCAACAATCCCAACTCATACACATGCAAAGGGTCAGCAGATTGCCAGACACCAATGTGTGTGTATGAGTTGATTTGTAAAGAGTGTCCTGCTGTTGATAAAAGTTTTATGAGTAAAATGCTGCTAAAAATATAAATTTAACAATTTTTGTTTTTCAGCAATTTTTAGTGATTTTTGGAGTACATTTTTTGAAATTAGACCAATTTAATATGCTCATCCTTTCTTTTGAAAAGCTTGGTTTTGTGGCGCAAGAACCGAATTTTTATCTCAATCCTAACAAGAGTTATCGTCTGCAATGACACATATATAAATTAATAAATAAATGAATTAATAAATAAATAAATAAATAAATATATATATATATATATATATATATATATATATATATATATATATATATATATATATATATATATATATATATATAGAGTCTGCCGAAGAAGATCGGATCGAAACGTTCAGACGTGAGTTCTTTGTTGTTTTTGTTTTCGTATTAAGAGTTATATATATATATATATATATATATATATATATATATATATATATATATATATATATATATATAGCTATATAGACACAGACTTACGGCGTCGTTATAAGGTGAGGCGCAGGCTTACGGCGTCACCTCCCAGTGCTACAAAACGATGCCACAATCCTGTAATTCACTTGACAAACAGGTATACGGCACCACTTGTCTTGAAGGCGAGGTATAACCAAAACCAATGAAGGGGCTCAAGTGAGTAACGTGAAACGCAGGATTGTGGCACACATACCGTGTTTTTTCTCTCTCTCTCTCTTTTTTTCTTTCTTTTCGGCCGCACCTCAACCAGAAGGGTCATTAGCGGCACAGCTATCCTCTTGTCGTGGGGCTCACCATGGGTTATGTTTTGAGATTGAAAGATTGGTACAAACGATTATTTTAGATCCGCACCTCCGGGGTGGAGACAAACCTTCCTATGGGTTGGGGATTCAAATAAAATATGTGCATCGGCGATTGATGATATAAAATTGGAGGGTTGGTATAAAAATTTTGTTGTTGTTTTTTTTTTTTTTTTTGTTTCGTGATGAATTCATTTTTCATGGTCCCGAGGACCTGGGCGGTCAGGGAGGGGATAATGTGACGATTGTTATGTTTCAGCTTTTTTAAATCGGAAAAAAGTTTTTCACTTGTAAAATTTGTGATGAATTCATTTTTCATGGTCCTGAGGACCTGGGCTGTCAGGGAGGGGGTAAATGTGAATATTGTTATATTTCAGCTTTTTTAAATCGGAAAAAAGTTTTTCACTTGTAAAATTCGTGATGAATTCATTTTTCATGGTCCCGAGGACCTGGGCGGTCAGGAAGGGGGTAAATGTGAAGATTGTTATATTTCAGCTTTTTGAAATCGGAAAAAAAGTTTTTCACTAGTGAAATTCGTGTAAATTCATTTTTCATGGTCCGAAGACGTGGGCGGTCAGGAAGGGGGTAAATATCAAGTTTGTTATATTTCAGATTTTTACAATCGAAAAAAAAGTTTTTCACTAGTAAAATTTGTGATGAATTCATTTTTCATGGTCCTGAGGACCTGGGCTGTCAGGGAGGGGGTAAATGTGAAGATTGTTATATTTCAGCTTTTTAAAATCGGAAAAAAAGTTTTTCACTAGTGAAATTCGTGGTGAATTCATTTTTCATTTTCCCGAGGACCTGGGCAGTCAGGGAGGGGGCATATGTGAAGATTGTTATATTTCAGCGTTTTAAAATCGGAATAAAAGTTTTTCACTAGTAAAATTAGTGATGAATGCATTTTTCATGGTCCGAAGGACCTGGGCTGTCAGGGGAAAATGTGAAGATTGTTATATTTCAGATTTAAAATCGGAAAAAAAGTTTTTCACAAGTAAAATTCGCGATGAGTTCATTTTTCATGGTCCCGAGGACCTGGGCGGTCAGGGAGGGGGTAAATGTGAATATTGTTATATTTCAGATTTTTAAAATCGGAAAAAAAGTTTTTCACAAGTAAAATTTGCGATGAATTCATTTTTCATGGTCCCGAGGACCTGGGCTGTCAGGGAGGGGGCAAATGTGAAGATTGTTATATTTCAGCTTTTTAAAATCGGAAAAAAAGTTTTTCACTAGTAAAATTCGCGATGAATTCATTTTTCATGGTCCCGAGGACCTGAGCGGTCAGGGAGGGGGTAAATGTGAAGATTGTTTTATTTCAGCTTTTTAAAATCGGAAAAAAAGTTTTTCACTAGTAAAATTCGCGATGAATTCATTTTTCATGGTCCCTAGGACCTGGTCGGGCAGGGAAGGGGTAAATGTGAAGATTGTTATATATCAGCTTTTTAAAATCGGAAAAAAAGTTTTTCAGTAGTAAAATTCGTGATGAATTCATTTCAATATTACGTATACCCACCTACCGCCAGAGTTTGATCAAAATCGTACCACTAGATGATAAGAAGTCGAGGTTATATAGTAAATCAGGAGTAGTTGCATCTCGTTTCTGACTCAATACTTCACTCTGCTCATGCGAAAACGTAAATTCTACCAAGCATCATTTCCCACACCCTAGTCATCCGATCTCGCTCAAATTTGAATGATAGTTGGGGGATGACAATTTGATCATCCCATATCAATTTAAACATTATTGTATCACTAATAGCTACTGCGCATGCGCCTATGTGAAATACTTGCAACGACCTTAATTTCCACAGTTTTCTTCCGATTTTGATGAAATTGTCATTGAATGCGCGGGTAGGTTGTAGGTGGTCCCGTACCTACTTCATCGTTCTTAACTCATCAGTTCATTCTGCGCATGAGCAAATGTGAATAACATTGAGTATCATTTTTTCGTTTCTTAATTGACCAGTTATGACGTTTTACGCTACTTCTTGATTTAATCTTTTCCGCTATGGGATTTTTCAAGGTCATTTAAAACTTTTCAATGATCTATACATTCATGATACGCAAACGAGGAAGCTATGTGCCACACCCAAATTAGCAGACTTTTTTTTTTGGAGGGGGGGGGGGGGAGATATTTTATAAGGATGTGTTATTAACTTTGACGACTGGTTAGGCCAATAGTTAACGTTGAAGATGAACTATGGGTGGATAATTTTTTAATTGATTAGGTAGGGTTGCCTTCACGGGCTTTTTATATATGGTATTTTTGCACAAAATTTCGAAAAAATATAGTTGGTATGTTGGAAAAATATATTTATATCGGTGTAAATAAGTTGTGGATTTATTGGGATCGGAAGAAGAAAGGCAAAAAGACCTGACTTTTTCATGTTCGAAGTTTAACTGCTGATAAATTCGTCTCAGCCTGGCCGAACACTCGAGTATTCGTAACGGAAAACTTGACCCCACTGAGAGCAGATATACTACGGATGATCAAGAAGAAAGCAGAGAAAAGAAGCATCAAATATGTCTGGATTAAGAACTTTCTAGTCCATACGAGGAAAAATGAAAATTAGCCAGTGAAGGTAATTCGTACCCTCGACGACCTAGATAACATTCGAAACGTGATATTTGCTTTTGAAAATTGGTTGATCCACATGTAGACAATTTCAGTGATGGATATAATGAATTTTGCTTCCTCACTACCGAAGTTAGGAAAGCTATGTGTTCGTGATTGAAGTCGAAAAAAAGTTTTGTCCTCCAAAATCAAAATGTTCTGTTGCTTTTTGCGTTTCAGAGCTTGCTGATCAATTTTGGTTACGTGTCCGTCTGTCTGTCTGCCTGTTTGAGGAATGTCGTATGAATTACATCAAGATTGGTGGAGTAATAACTATAGCGCATGCGCAAAACTAAAATTGATCGAGACAGAAATAACTACGATACTAATGGACCGATATTTATGAAATTTTCAAGGATTATGGAATTTAGCTCCTAGACGTTCCCTCATGAATTTCATTACTGTTGGATTAATGGTAGTTTGTGCGCATGCGCAAACGTTTATTTCTTATAACGACGATTTATCGATCATTTTGACTCGTACTTTGTTCTTCAACTAATTCTATACGTCCGTGTTATAATATTTGAGGAAGCTATACTGCCCACCCAACTCGGCAGACGTTTTTGTAATTTGGTAGTGAGTCTAATTGAATGTCTTACCAATCTTTCAATGATTACATGAGTTAAAATGAACTTGCTATTGGGAACAAAAAATTATTTTTCATATGCACTTTAGGAGCTACAATTGTAATTTTGATGAAATGAGAGTATTGTTGGAAACTGTTACTTTTAAGCCAGATTTTATTATTCTTAATGAAGTCTATGGTAGACTTTGCGTTCTATTGCAACTTATGAATGGGTACAGGGCCTCAAAATCATCGAATAATAGAAATAATAATGCCAGGGTTTTTTTTATGGCAATGATAAATATGATTACAGTATTGAAGAATCAACATTGTGTGATGCAACAGTAGCTACTTAAAATTAGATTTGTGTGTGACAAGGTCTATGGAATTTATAGATCCCCTACAACCAATCCTTATCAAGTTTATTCGAGATTTGAGGTCGGAATTTGAAAATGTTGATCGAGATTGTTTTACTTACATTGTAAGAGATATCAATATCGTTTTATTGCAAGAAGATAATAGTAATGATCATCTGAATATGATTTCTTCCATGGGGTTTCTTTCTCTAATTACTGAGCCCACCCGAGTTCAAGGGTTGTCAACTAGTTGCTTAGATCATATAATTGCCCGATCAAAGCACTCACAGCTCAACCATGCTGAAATAAAGAGAGCGATTACCGACCACTTTAGCACGGTGGTGACTGTTGTTGATTCACACAATGAAATCTTGAATGATAACAAAAACGCCTTAAAATTTAAGAAAAAAATTGGCTTTGAGGCAGTAGGAGTTTCTTTTTCTAACATGGATCGGTCTTCGGTGTATGAAGAAGATTTGAATCAGTCGGCAAATGCATTTATTAATTTATTGAAAAATGTTATTGAGTATCATACTACAGTTGAAACTTTCAAACCCACCTTCAATAGACATACTCCGTGGATTACGAATGGTCTAACGATTTCTATTACAAGACGCGATAAACACAAGTTTAGCAAATTAGTTAAACAACCCTACAGTAAACAATTAAAAGATTACTATAAAAATATTGAAATAAGTTGAAATACATTATTAGGAAAACTAGAGACACAGTAACATTTCCAACAGAAAAAGAGTTTGCCAAGTTGGGTGGGCAGTATAACTTCCTCACATATTGTAACATGGACGGATTAGTAGAATCCGTGGTATCCGTGGTATTTAACCTCCCACATTTAACCCCTCTACAGCCCCTGGAATTTGATTAAAATTCATCAAAATGTGTACTCGTAGATAAATTATGTCTTTGAATCCGAATTTGAAATCCGTTTTTTTCTACGACTTTTAGTTCTTCGGATTTATTAAATTTCATGAATTTCATGAAAAACTCCCAAAATTCATCTTGGAAATTGTTCAAAATTCATCAACTTGTGTTGCATTATGGAAATCAGGGCACTGAATCCGAATTTGTAATCTGTTTTGCTGAAGGACGCTCCTTTTACCGCATTTCTGAAATTTCATGAAAATCTCCTCAAAATGCCCCTGGAAATTGTTTTAAATTCATCAGAATGTGTTCTTGTAGGTAAATTGAGGCGCTGGATCTGAATTTGGAACCCGTTTTGTTCTACGCCGTTCCATTCACCGGCAAGTGACAAAAACCACAATTTCATGAAATTTCCCAAATTTCCTTCTTATTATATTTCTTTGGTATATTTAAGGTGGGAAAAACTAAATTTCATATCCCCATCACAAGCAGTTGCTTCATAAGCATCAACTAAAAACATCAAACATTTCAGGTCTTCCCCCAACCCCACCCACTGATTGACCCCTGTATGGTGATGAAAATGCACTAGAAATATTCAATAATATATGCAGATAACCTACCTAAAAGGTGAAAATTAAAAAAAAAAAATTTACGAAACCGAATTTTCCAAAAAAGCCGAGCGGGCACTTACTGGAACCACCCGGGCTTCATTCTGAAGAAACTTTTTGTTTTAAAAATGTATTTTTTATCTTAAATTCGCAATTTCTCCATTAAAACACACAGGAAATTCGACGGAAATGTTTTCCAGTATGTTTTTTGAGTGGCTGAATCCGATTTTGAAATCCGTTTTGCGCTAAGACACTTCGTTCACGGGATATACAAAATTTCATGAATTTCATAAAAATCTCCCCAAAACGCCCTTGCAAATTGTCCAAAATTTACCAAAAATAGTACCCTTGTATTTTTCGATGCGCTGAGTCCAAATTTGAAGTCCATTTTGCTTTCAGAAGCTGCGTTCGCTAGATTCCACAATTTCATGAAAATTCGAAAAATAATTCTTTACGCCATTTCTACAGAGTTTTTGAAGGGTACATACAAAATTTGGAGGTCCCTGCTTTCATAGGTGCTTCGGAATAGTATAAAAAAGAATCCGACCATTGTGTGAGACCCCTCTACAGCCCCTGGAATTTGATTAAAATTCATCAAAATGTGTTCTCTTAGATAAATTATGTCTTTGAATCCGAATTTGAAATCCGTTTTTTTCTACGACTTTTAGTTCTTCGGATTTATTAAATTTCATGAATTTCATGAAAAACTCCCAAAATTCATCTTGGAAATTGTTCAAAATTCATCAACTTGTGTTACATTATGGAAATCAGGGCACTGAATCCGAATTTGTAATCTGTTTTGCTGAAGGACGCTCCTTTTACCGCATTTCTGAAATTTCATGAAAATCTCCCCAAAATGCCCCTGGAAATTGTTTTAAATTCATCAGAATGTGTTCTTGTAGGTAAATTGAGGCGCTGGATCTGAATTTGGAACCCGTTTTGTTCTACGCCGTTCCATTCACCGGCAAGTGACAAAAACCACAATTTCATGAAATTTCCCAAATTTCCTTCTTATTATATTTCTTTGGTATATTTAAGATGGGAAAAACTAAATTTCATATCCCCATCACAAGCAGTTGCTTCATAAGCATTAACTAAAAACATCAAACATTTCAGGTCTTCCCCCAACCCCACCCACTGATTGACCCCTGTATGGTGATGAAAATGCACTAGAAATATTCAATAATATATGCAGATAACCTACCTAAAAGGTGAAAATTAAAAAAAAAATTTACGAAACCGAATTTGCCAAAAAAGCCGAGCGGGCACTTACTGGAACTACTTGGGCTTCATTCTGAAGAAACTGTTTGTTTTAAAAAATTATTCTTTATCTTAAATTCGCAATTTCTCCATTAAAACACACAGGAAATTCGACGAAAATGCTTGACGGTATGTATTTTGAGTCGCTGAATCCGATTTTGAAATCCGTCTTGCGCTAGGACGCTTCGTTCACGGGATATACGAAATTTCATGAATTTCATAAAAATCTCCCCAAAACGCCCTTGGAAATTGTCTAAAATTCACCAAAATTAGTATCCTTATATTTTTCGATGCTCAATCTTCTATCCGTTGCCACATTAAAATTTGATCGAAAGCACTTCGTACGTCAGCGAGAAAATTGCGTTTCTGGATCAGTAGAACGCGATGGTGCCGTCAAAATTGCCGAAATATGATGTCTTGCTGGATAAATCAGCGACAGTAGGCGGGAAACGAAAAAAAAAAAAAAAAAAAAGTGTTCCCCGCTATGTTTTTTCCCGCCATAGACACAGTAAATGTTTGACGGTCTTGGTTCGGGTTGGTCCTTAAATGTTCGTTGAAGTTCCAATTTGGTCACATGCGAGTTCAGATACATGAAATATTCTTTTCCGATTGTAGTGAACAAAAAGTAGACAAGCTACATTTTGAGCTAACGCGCTCTTCCTGTTTCGTCGAAAGTTATGTAGGTCTGAAGTTTGATTTCGAACCTGACTCTTGATTTAAAAGACACATCCAACAGAAAAATAGACGGTAAAAACGATAACCCTTCTACGCAGATGAAATAATGACATATCTTTATTAAACCTAATAAACTTTTTGTGGTTCCACATAGTTTTATAAGATTTAATTTGTTTGAAAGTAATTTCCTACTGAAAAAAACGTTTGCCAAGTTGGGTGGGCAGTATAACTTCCTCACATATTGTAACATGTACCTACGAATAGAAAGGGAAAGGGATAGCCCTTCTACGCAGATTAAATTATGGCCTACCTTTACAAAAATAGACGAAGAAAACAAATACGAGCAAACATTTAATATCCGACAGTTCTGTTAGTAAATGATCTTATAACTAAAATTTTGGTGGTTCCACATAAGGTACCGCATTTGATAGTCATTTCCAACAGAAAAAAAAGTCTGCCAAGTTGGGTGGGAGGTATAACTTCCTCACATAGAGAACGCACCGAATTATTATACAGCAGTCTGCAGTAAAAATAGTACTGATATGTTATTAAAACTAAACTTTTCTTAGTTCCACATAATCTTTCGTGGTCTCTCTTGAAAAACATCAATGGAGGTGACGGGTGTGAAAGTAATTTCAAAAACAAAAAAAGTCTGTCATGTTGGGTGGGCAGTTTTGTAGCATAATACTAAAATGTTTGTGGTTCCACGTGATCTCTATGGCCTTCTTCGCAGATAAATGGCCTATCATAATTAAACCCAATAAACTTTTCGTGGAACCACATAGAAAACGCAGCAAATTATTACACAGCAATTTATTATTTTCGTTTTGCCCCTTTTATAAACTTTATTTACGTATTTTATTTTCATTATTTTAACATGGATATGTTTTTGGGCTGGGGTTCATTCTAAAATTTGCGTAACGACACCAAAATTTGTGATGACCTGGCACTTTAGATTATTATTAACTCGAAAAGTGAAGGCTAGGAAAATCGTAGTCGTCGGGTTTCATAGTAGGAAAATCGTTCGCCACTTCTTGGAATGCTCCCATTTTATTACAACATCTCATGACCTCTAGGACATTGTAGTGTAAAGGAATGCTAATTTATTACTCCAAGTTATAAACTGATATTGTTTTGTAACCATAATGGAATAATCTTGTGAAAAGAAGGCACTACATGGTTGGTATACAATAAATTGAGTAGTAGGTAACTACTGGTAAGCAGTAGGTACTAGACATATCCATGGTCTATTGTTTTTCCCATCAAGGGAGAAATTATGGATATGTTATGAGGATATTTTTTATTTCATTCCCTTGGGATTGTCTATAGAAAGGGTTTGTAAGTAATTTTCAAATGTTCCACCCCCACCTGAACCATGGGCTGTTAGTCTCGATGGTATGGGGACTAACTATATCCAATCGCATCTATGCATCCCACTGAGAGCGAGCGAAGCGAGCAACATTCCCCACACATTTCAAATCACCCTTAGTGATACACCGTTTCCAATGATTCTACATGTCCCACTCAACAGTAAAGACCATGGGATCTATACTGCCATACCGAGCGTGTGTAGCGAGCGAGAGAACTAGGCTAGTATAATAATTTACCTCTTCACGTGCAGGACGCTAAAACATATCTCTTGGCTTATGATACGTCAACATTGGTTTCTGGTTAGTCCTGGAATGAAGGTATACACTAAAGCTCATGACGCTCTGGATTCATTGAATAACTGGTTTTCGGACAGTTACCTCACGCTAAATGCAAACAAAACTAAATACATTTAAGTAGGGAGTAAAAATTAAATCGTAGAAAATATGAGTCATAATATGATATTAGTTTAGAAAAATCCGTTTGAAAAATTAGTTTATCCATCATGGATTCATCATGGAGTTTAGAAAAATCGTGTTGTACATGTGCGACTTTGGAGAGAGCATTTACCTATCGTTATCTGGGTGTACATATTGATAATAAGTTAACGTGGTAATCACATTTAGACATTATACATGAAAAACTAAGGAGATTTTCGTTTTTGTTTTCTAATGTGAGGAATGTATTCAGGAATGATAAGCTTAGTCTTTCATATATTATTCTTTGGTACAATCAGTCTTACAATTAAACCGTTAAGTATGATTCAAAGGTCTATTATGAAAATAATAATGAGAAAGCCACACCGATATCCGAACATCCAACTTTATGAAGAATTTAAAATACCTATTTACCCCTCATCAGTTATTTGTAAAATCACTTCTATCAGTGTTCCATCGGAATCCAGGCATGATAAATAGGAATGCTTGTGGCCATGATTATGAAACAAGATTTAGATGGGAGGGAAATGTAGTTAACCCAAAGCCATCTATGACGCCAACCACGAGGAGCCCATCCTGTATTTTGTATATTTTGTACCGGTCTATCGACGGAAATTTGAGATCTCCGCAACTTCACTCCCGCGCTCTATGAAAAAATAATATAATGAAGGTGGGTCAAGCTTGGACACAACAAACGTGAAGCTGTATTCAGTAGTACCTACACTGTATAAATTTAATCAGTATTAATTATTAACTATGTACATGATGATAGAGATTCATTTTAAAAGTATCTTAATTTTTGTAATTCTCCCATGTATAAGATGTGAATAGTTAGAAACTCAGCTCGGAACGAAGCTTGCTTGATACTTAAGGGCTATTGCCTTCCATCTAGCATTAGGTATATTGAGATATATTCCTTGTAATTAATTGAAAGTGTTCTTTGTAAAAATTCAATAAAATAAATAAATATATAGAAATAAATATCATTCGAAAATTTAATTTTTGTCACTCGTATTATCAAATTACTAAACAAATTTAAATAAATATATAAATTGAAATAAATATAACAAATTGAAATGAATGTAATCATGCAATATTGTTTTCCATGATTTATCGTGAAAATAGGAACTGGAAATATAGGGATCCTAGATAAATTTTGAACTACCTACTTTTTTAAACAGCTCGAAAGGGATTCTGTAGAACATACCTACCTCAATCTTTGCTTGAAAATATGACAATTCAAGGTACATTCCCATAGGCGGGTAACTGAGAATAACAAATTAATCACAATGGGCCAGCCAATTGGGGCATAATATTCCACAGGTACCTACTTACTTCTACTATAAAAACCTGGTAATATCACTACCGAATTTAGATTATTTAAATGCTCAAAAAATAGTATTTTTGTTACAAAATAACAAAATATATATAGTTTTTTTTTTTTCCAAACCCTAGCTTAGCAGGCGCAGAGCCGATGTTGTCTACTTCCTCCATTGTCCAAGGTATATGAGTATATAGGCAGCTTACAGGCACTGCCCTCTGTTTTTCCAGTCATCCGCGTGGAGCGCATGTGTGTCAAATTTTTCGAGTCTGTCTATTAAGACCGAAAGCTTGATCAAAGCCGATTTCTCCAAGATTAATGCTTGCTGGGTGGATAGCAGATGTTATTTCAACTTTTAGCGTTGTGATTATGACTGATGGGGTTAAATTCCTCGAGATGTAGCGCATTTTATTTAGAGCGAGTGAAGGTTTTTGGAATCCGATTGTTGTGTCATCCAGAAGTGTTTTGGGATTTTTCTACTAAGGTAAATGGCTCTCTCGGCCGAATTGCAATTCTGATTTGGAATAAGCACTAGGTACTTGAAACGTAGCAGAAACAGTATATTGAGCAAATTAAATGTTTTCTCAAGTTGCAAAAACGGAAGTGGATTATGTGGATTATTCAAGGAACAATACCAGAACATTTGAGACGCGGCTTTAAAAAAAAAAAAAAAAAAAAAAAAAAAAAAAAACTCGGTTCTTCGGACCTTGCCAGGGGACAAGCCCCCTCTGGACCCCATAATGGTTAAATGGTTACTGCTTAGAACCTTCGTCTAAAATTCAAGAAACATGGAACATGCTTTAGCCGTGATTTTAAAAATGGACATTACTTTCCACTCTGTTGGGATGTTAGGAAAGTAAAAATGGACATTACTTCCACTCTGTTGGGATGTTGGGAAAGTAAAAATGGGTATTACTTTCCAATCTATTGGGATGCTGGGTAAGTAAAAGTGGACATTACTTTCCAATCTGTTGGGATGTTGGAAAAGTAAAAATGGACAATACTTTCCACTCTGTTGGGATGTTGGGAAAGTAAAGGTGGACATAAGTTTCCACTCTGTTGGGAAAGTAAAAATGGACATTACTGTCCACGCTGTTGGGATGTTAGGAAAGTAAAAATGGACATTACTTCCACTCTGTTGGGATGTTGGGAAAGTAAAAATGGATATTACTTTCCAATCTATTGGGATGCTGGGTAAGTAAAAGTGGACATTACTTTCCAATCGGGTGGGATGGTGGAAAAGTAAAAATGGACAATACTTTCCACTCTGTTGGGATGTTGGGAAAATAAAGGTGGACATAAGTTTCCACTCTGTCGGGATGTTGGGAAAGTAAAAATAGACATTACTTTCCACTCTGTTGGGATATTGGGAAAGTAAAAGTAGACAATACCTTCCACTCTGTTGAGATGTTGGGAAAGTAAAAATGGACAATACTTTCCAATCTTTCGGGATGTTGGGTAAGTAAAAGTGGACATAAGTTTCCACTCTGTTGGGATGTTGGGAAAGTAAAAATGGACAATACTTTCCACTCTGTTGGGATGTTGAGAAAGTAAAGGTGGACATAAGTTTCCACTCTGTTGGGATGTTGGGAAAGTAAAAATGGACATTACTTTCCACTCTGTTGGGATATTTGGAAAGGAAAAGTGGACAATACTTTCCACTCTGTTGGGATGTTGGGAAATTAAAACTGGAAATTACTTTCCACTCTGTTGGGATGTTGGGAAATTAAAAATGGACATTACTTTCCACTCTGTTGGGATGTTGGGAAAGTAAAGGTGGAGATAAGTTTCCACTCTGTTGGGATGTTGGGAAAGTAAAAATAGATATTACTTTCCACTCTGTTGGGATATTGGGAAAGTAAAAGTAGACAATACTTTCCACTCTGTTGAGATGTTGGGAAAGTAAAACTGGACAATACTTTCCACTCTGTTGGGATGTTGGGTAAGTAAAAGTGGACATTACTTTCCACTCTGTTGGGATGTTGGGAAAGTAAAAATGGACAATACTTTCCACTCTGTTGGGCTGTTGGGAAAGTAAAGGTGGACATAAGTTTCCACTCTGTTGGATGTTGGGAAAGTAAAAATGGACAATACTTTCCACTCTGTTGGGATGTTGAGAAAGTAAAGGTGGACATAAGTTTCCACTCTGTTGGGATGTTGGGAAAGTAAAAATGGACATTACTTCCCACTCTGTTGGGATATTTGGAAAGGAAAAGTGGACAATACTTTCCACTCTGTTGAGATGTTGGGAAAGTAAAACTGGACAATACTTTCCACCCTGTTGGGATGTTGGGAAAGTAAAAGTGGACAATACTTTCCACTCTGTTGAGATGTTGGGAAAGTAAAAATGGACAATACTTTCCACTCTGTTGAGATGTTGGGAGAGTAAAGGTGGACATAAGTTTCCACTCTGTTCGGATGTTGGGAAAGTAAAAGTGGACATTACTTTCCACTCTGTTGGGATGTTGGGAAAGTAAAAATGGACAATACTTTCCACTCTGTTGGGCTGTTGGGAAAGTAAAGGTGGACATAAGTTTCCACTCTGTTGGATGTTGGGAAAGTAAAAATGGACAATACTTTCCACTCTGTTGGGATGTTGAGAAAGTAAAGGTGGACATAAGTTTCCACTCTGTTGGGATGTTGGGAAAGTAAAAATGGACATTACTTCCCACTCTGTTGGGATATTTGGAAAGGAAAAGTGGACAATACTTTCCACTCTGTTGAGATGTTGGGAAAGTAAAACTGGACATTACTTTCCACTCTGTTGGGATGTTGGGAAATTAAAAATGGACATTACTTTCCACTCTGTTGGGATGTTGGGAAAGTAAAAGTGGACATTACTTTCCACTCTGTTGGGATGTTGGGAAAGTAAAAATGGACAATACTTTCCACTCTGTTGGGCTGTTGGGAAAGTAAAGGTGGACATAAGTTTCCACTCTGTTGGATGTTGGGAAAGTAAAAATGGACAATACTTTCCACTCTGTTGGGATGTTGAGAAAGTAAAGGTGGACATAAGTTTCCACTCTGTTGGGATGTTGGGAAAGTAAAAATGGACATTACTTCCCACTCTGTTGGGATATTTGGAAAGGAAAAGTGGACAATACTTTCCACTCTGTTGAGATGTTGGGAAAGTAAAACTGGACAATACTTTCCACCCTGTTGGGATGTTGGGAAAGTAAAAGTGGACAATACTTTCCACTCTGTTGAGATGTTGGGAAAGTAAAAATGGACAATACTTTCCACTCTGTTGAGATGTTGGGAGAGTAAAGGTGGACATAAGTTTCCACTCTGTTCGGATGTTGGGAAAGTAAAAGTGGACATTACTTTCCACTCTTTTGGGATGTTGGGAAAGTAAAAAATCCCGAGCTACTCTCGTTCTGGCTACACGAGGGACGATCATGTTGATTTAGATGAATACGAAAGCGCAAGACAGAGAGGGTCAACGTTGACGCCGCAATCCTGTAATCGGTGTTATTGTATAAAAAGACGGATGTTACAGAAGCGGTATTAGGGCACCTGTGCCCTAATACTGGATCTGTTAACCTGTGCCGTAAGACTGTAAAAGTATATATATATATATATATATATATATATATATATATATATATATATATATATATATATATATATATATATATATATCACAGGTGGTCAGAGAGACCAGAACCAGCTCCAAGCAAAGGGTTGCACCCATGCAAGAAGCGCCGTTGCAAGGTTTGCCCTTTAGTCATTGAGGAGGAAATTTTCGGATCGCCCAACAATCCCAACTCATACACATGCAAAGGGTCAGCAGATTGCCAGACACCAATGTGTGTGTATGAGTTGATTTGTAAAGAGTGTTCCGCGTTTTACGTAGGGAAGGCCGAAACCCAACTCAACTTATGGATTAACAATCATCGAGCATCTGTGGTGAGTGCTAATGAAGACCTGCCTGTAAGCCGCCATGCCACAACCCATAACACAACGTTCGATGACTGTTTCGGCATAAAAGTTTTGAAAAAAATGAAACCCCACGAGAACAAGAGACTGCTTCACGAATCAGAAAAAGCACATAGCAACGTTTTGGGTGCTTACGATCCTCCAGGCCTCAACATAAAACGATGATTCCAAATCCAAAGTAACCAAAATTCCTTGTCAACGTTGTACACAAATTTCCCACAGTTATTCAATTTCTTTGTTAGTTTGAAAAAGGCAAAGAGCCGAAATATAAAAATAGATTTGTGACGTTTTTTCTGTTATCTTTTCTAATTTTGTGAATATAATCAAGCTCTAGTAGAGTCATTTTCAATAAGTGATATAAATAAATAAATAAATAAATAAATAAATAAATAAATAAATAAATATATATATATATATATATATATATATATATATATATATATATATATATATATATATATATATATATATATATATATATAAGAAAAAGCGTTAAACTCCGGGATTTGTTTCAGAATGTCTAAAACCGCTTTCAATGAAGACATTTTTCGAAAACGTTGATTTAAAATTTTTCGGAACCATTGCTATAGCTAGATTTTTTTCTCCAAAATTCGCTAAAATCAAGCACCACGAGACAAAAATCAATGAAGTTGATCTGAATCTTGACCAAAATTCAAAAAATGCTGAAGCTGACACCAGGGGATTAATGTCTGGAGGGATTAATGCTGAACTTGAATCCCACGAAAAATTGGAAAATAATATAAGAAAATTGGAGAACCTAAAAAAGTCTGAATCTAAAATACAAATTGTATAACATACGAGGATTCAGCGATAATAACTTAGGAGGAAGACGTATGAACAATTTTTGTTGTTGAAAATATGAGGAACTAGCGAAGCCAAGGACTCGAGTCGAATAAAACTTCTTGGTTCTTAAATCCCCTACATGTTTCAATTGTAATAAATACACCTTAACGGCGAGGGTCCACCCCCCCCCCCCCCCCCCCCGGCTGGACGTGGGGGTGAGCTAAGCGAGCCGGAGCGGCTAGTATATAGTATTTTACCTTCTAGTTAAACCTTTTTCGCAATGATTTAAACCTTTTTTACTTTAAATTAAACCTTTTTAACTTTCATTTAAACATTTTTTACTTTTATTTAACTCTTTTTCACTTTCATTTAAACATTTTTTACATTGAATTAAACCTTGGAAGAGAATGTTAATTTGTGTAAAAAATAAACTCATGAATGATACGCTGGCTGTCGAGAGTTGAAAGCAGATGCCTACCCCGGTGCCGATCTAGGGAGAAAGAGAGGAAGACACTTTCAGCCGCCTCATTTCTCCTATGAAGAAGGCGATCCGTATTTACCCATGTCTGGGTAACTGGGGGAACTTCTGTGTGTCAAAACGAGCTTAAGGCGATTACTACTGAAATAAAGTTTTCCACTGGTGTTCCTTTTGTGTGAAATAAAGTTTCCATGTGTTCATTTTGTTCAAAAATTCATTTTCTTAAATGGGAATAGAAGAAGGTTTAATTCAATGTAAAAAATGTTTAAATGAAAGTGAAAAAGGTTAATGAAAGTAAAACAAGTTTAAATGAAAGTGAAAAAGGGTTAAATGAAAGTAAAAAAGGTTTAAATGAAAGTGAAAAAGGTTTAAATGAAAGTTAAAAAGGTTTAATTTAAAGTAAAAAAGGTTTAAATCATTGCGAAAAAGGTTTAACTAAAAGGTAAAATACTATTTAATAGGTTCGTGAATATCCCCTGAATTTTAACAAAATAAGTTAGACCTAAAGCAATACTCATATTTTAACTTATTAGGTACCTATAATCGACTAGGATTTTATTATTCTATTGTTCTTGGTGAACTGAATACCAATCTATCTACGAAAGACGACAAAGACTGTAACACAAATAACGAGATATTGGATTATTTTGGAAATTCAATACTAAAGCCCAACTTGAAAGTGCAAAAAGTAACTATATCATTCTTGCAACAATCCAAATTATTTACGAGTCCGCTTGCCAGGTTATTTACAAGCCGCTTGCCAGATTCTGACGAAATGGAAAAGGCATCAATTCAGGAACTACTTGAAGAATCTTCATATGCACGTAGTAAGGGGTATCAATCTCATCGGGAGTTGGGATCTAGGTGGGGACAAGTACGGACTTGCGGGGGAGTGTTGGAATCCAAGTCCTGCCTCCATATTATTATAGTCTCATAATATGGTTAATGAACATACCTATCATGTTCATTAACCTGGCCCGTTGACAACGTTTTTTACATTATAAAAATATATTTCAGTTCTGTATATCAAACCAAATGTACCACATCATTTAACCATAACATAGTGTAAGCGAAAGTACGCTTACAAACTTTATTCTACGGAAGTTCATAAACAATGAACTGGATAATTAAGAAATTCATCCACAAAATTATGTGGAAAAATGTACGTGAATTTCATTAATATTTACCGGAAAGTCGATGAAAACTGCCAAAAAATCTGCGAATTTGAAATATTTTCTGAATCGCAGAATATTATTTAGAATGAGTGTTTTTGTCATAAAATCGGTAGTAACAATGAAAAATACCCGCATGTATGTTTTACGTTTTTTAATTGAAAGCAGGTGAAATGTTAAGAATACAGACCAATTGCACAATTCTACGATAAGTAGTTTTCTTTCCATCATTTTTCAACGTTATGGCAGAAACTACGTCATCTCACTCCTTTCGCCTGGGCGGGACCAACCTGCCTAGCGTGACGTCACAGTTTGTCAAAAGTTTGAACAATCATACAAATCTAACCACTCATCTTGAAAAAGTAAGGATGGTGTCAAAATTCTCAGAATGAAACCTACCTACTTTCATTTTAAAATAGTAAACGCAACATTTTCGGGGTCTCCTCATTTCTTGACATTCAAAGTGCTCAAATTTCAAAACAATGTAAGTTACAAGATACGATAATTTACGAAAGTTCGCTCATACGGTCCTGTTGCATGACTGGAACTTTTTGAGTTTACTGTGAGCCTAAGGGAGTTATGGCCGTTTTAATGTCATCAGGTAGAAAACAGGAAAAAAATCTTGGAAATTCAATTACTTGAAAATGAAGCGTTGAAAAAAGAAAATAAATCTCTAAAGGAACTTTCTGTAAGAAATTAGTTGTAGATTCACTTAATGAGGTCTTTTTGGGCCAGCTCATTCGATCATACGGGCCCCAGTGGGGGAAAAAAAAAGTTTGAATGCATATTTGCTCAAATTATGTATATTTTTGACCGTTTTGCGATTAATGAATTAATTTTGTACATATTCTTCATATCTTTTAGCGAATTTCCGTAGAAACTGAAGCTATTGCAATGGCTCCAAAATTTTATAATCCACATTATATATATATATATATATATATATATATATATATATATATATATATATATATATATATATATATATATATATATATATATATATATATATATATATATATATATATATATATATATATCATTGTGCCATTACAGACGATAATTTTCCTTAGGACTGAGATAGTAATTCCGTTCTTGCGCCGAAAAATCAAGCTTTCCAAATGAAAGGATGAGTTCGCAGGCCAGCACTTTTTTTTAAGCACATTAAATTGGTCAAATTTCAAAAAATTTGTGTTGAAAAAAGTCACTGAAAATGGCTAAATACTGCTAAAAGTCGTTGAATATATATATATATATATATATATATATATATATATATATATATATATATATATATATATATATATATATATATATATATATATATATATATATATATATATATATATATATTTAGCAGAATATTGCTCAAATAAAAATTATTGACTATAAAATAGAAAATTAAAAAATATTTTGTTGAAAAATATACCCAAGTTTCATCAAAAGTTGCTAAAAAATCGATAAAAACTGCAAAAAAGCTAATGATCCTAGATCTTTTTTGATTGCTGGTTGTTATTCAAAATCCATTTTTGCCATAAAATCATTAGTTGGCAATTTCTCTACTCTCAAAAAGCTTAACTTTCAACACAATTTAACATTATATAATACGATAATCTTAGGAAATTTGTTAATACGGCCAATTCTGGAATTTTTTTAAATATTGTATTTGGTTGAGCTTGGTTGCTCGATCGACCGAGAATCGGGGAGAATATTTCAAGATCATCGACAAATAACAATCTTTCGGTCCTGAGACATGAGGGATGGTCATTCATGTGTCCGCAGCTTAAACGTCAGCGTCTCTTTTGTCCCCCATCGGATTGTAGTAGGTTAAATTTTGCATCTTTTGGCATAAAAAAACCCAACCGTTTGTGACCGAAAAATCTTCCTTTCCCATATTTCTGGCCAGTTGCGACAATACTAATCGGAGCAAAAATCACAATATGTCCTTGCGATTCGGTTCTGGCTGATTTGACTGCATCAAGCGAGTGATAACAATATCCGAATTCACATAAAGCGGGGACCCACTCGTTATATATATGACCTTCTGGCCTGAATGTGCGATGAAAATTTAGCCCCAAATACAAAATTATTTGAAGGAAAAAGTTGCGTATTTTTTATTTCGATTTTTTGCCTTTTCAAAACGAAGAGTAGATTATATAGATACCATCCACACCGATCTTAAACTGTTGTGGAATCTGAGAACAATAAAATAGTTAGATATCGTCCTAAACATATAGTACCTATATCGCGGGAAAATCCAGTAGCATCCATATAGACATAAATGTTTTGAAATAAGTGTGAAGCTTCGATCTATTGCTCAAACTTTCGGAACGTACATATTGTAACTGTATGCCAATTGTAAGAACGAGAAGAACGTTAAGAGGTGAGTTGTGAGAACGAGAAAATTGGACAAGGCTATACTACTTATTTGTAATCTACGCGACAGAATAACAATAATTCAATCCCCCTGGTAACATAGGTACCTAACGTATTTAGCCATGTGACTACACACGATGAAGAAGAAGCAAACAAAAGAAAAGATGAAATGAGTCCATTGTAAATTAGAAATAAATTAGAAACATAGAAATGGATTTGACTACGCCCGTATTGCAGTACCACATGTTATTGATAACAACATAAGCAACAATAATTGTAACGCGGATTAAGGATGAGTTCTGAAATGTTATCGATGTAAGAAAGGTTTGCGCTCCTGAGTGAAGATTGAGCATTTCTATTGTACTTATTCTTGGATTTAGAGATCTAGCGACTTTGAAAGGAGGTGTCACATCAACAAGGGGTTGGTCGTTCTGCGGGGGTTGAATGAAGCATTTTAGTTCCACGGAATCCCGCCAGGTCGTGTTGGCGGTTATCTAATCTGAACATTTGGCTCAGTCTCACATGCTAGTCGGGTTGACGAGGTTCATTCACGTTTCGTGTCATACACCTTCGCAGGTTACGATCTTATTGTGCATGTGATTTTATTCAAGGACGCCAATTGGTTCGGATCGGCTCGTCAATCTCGCTTATTGCTTCTCAGTGAGTGGAAATTATTCCCTTAATTAACATTAGATTTATTTTCGAATGGTAACACTATCCACTTTAGTTGTTATTTTAATTAGTGTGTGAATAATACATGCATGAAATAATGTAAATAACATTTCACTAAGAGTTGAAAAATTATACCAACAAAATATTGATGTCGGTATTGTGCGAGATGAATTAATTATGTGTCCATTTCTGTTTCTAACGTATATCTAATTTACAATGGGATTTTACTCATTTCATATTTTCCTTTGTTTCGCTTTTATTCTTCATCTTGTTCTCTACCATTATTATAAAGTATTAGGTTACTGTAATATGAAACGTTCAAGCTACTGATTATGGGCTGAACTGTTTTGATAATCGCTACATGTTCTGCACAAATTCGTTATTATGAGAGCAGTTCATGCAGCGTCTTCGCAATTTTACCAAAATGTAAGTGCTAATTGTATTTGATACATTTGAAATTTTGATGATCGTTTAGTTCAATCTTTTAGGACTACCAATCGGTAATGATGAGCGTTATTGCGGTGGATGTTGCCCTTAACTCTTTAAAAAAATGCTTTTTATATAGAATGGGATGCAGTTTTGAAGGCAATTACTGCCATTACTTTCGCATGTAGGTACGTCGAGTATTTACCTTAATGTAATGTTGAAGGCTGCAAGTCGTTTTAATCTACATAGGTAAACATACTTTTTCAGTTGCGTGTAGATAATGTACAAACTGCAACGGTCTTACCGTTGATCAGGTAGCTTTTAAACGACTGATATTCAATTTTTCATACATACTCATAATGTTTATTAATAACTGTTTGTTTAATAATAAGTGTCTGTAAAAAAAAAACTAATGCTTTAAAGTCGATAAATGTTTTAGAGGTGTATGAGCTGAAACATCAGCTAATCAGCAAGTAGTCTATAGTGATATGGCTCCAATCTTTGAGTTAATTTGATAACAGTGGGTTTGATCCTCAAATAAAGAACATGACAGTAATGCCAACAGAGTTATTATATCAACAAAGTCTTTGGTTAGCATTTGCGCTGATGGTCCTTTCGTTTGAAAGGTTGAACCTAAAAATTAAGGAAAATGACTAGCGTTTAAAAAACGATCAATTAGCTTTTAAAACCGGAGTTATTATAGTCAGTACGATACAAGGTGTCGCCAAAACATAGTATACAGTATATACAGGGTGTCCCCAAAAACTCCCCCCCCCCTCCCTCCCAGCTAAAATCGTTAATATTGGGTTAAAAAAAAAAAAAAAATAAATAAATAAATATATATATATATATATATATATATATATATATATATATATATATATTTTTTTCAATCAATGTTTTTTTGTAAAGATCTCAAAAATGACAAAATTGCACATTGCACACGTCAACTTCGTTATTTTAAATTGGTTCCCCCATTTTTTAGATTTGAATTCTTCGTGAAATTTCATAAAGAAATGTCCCATTTTGACCCAATGACTCGATTTTTTTAAGTGCGCGCAAACGGGCGCAATTCCTTTTCAAAAGTAGGCAGTTCCGCTCTAAAAGTGCTATAAATGTACTGAGTTTTAAAGATAGCCATGTATGTAATACATGGTTTCGTAGTATTTTTTTCGTGCTGAACTCGTAATGATGTTCATTTATTGATATTTGCAACATTATCTTGGGAAAACACCAAACAATCTACATTTTTGAACGCTTTGTGTTATGTGGAAATGTGTAAAAAAAGTGCGATTCTGGCAAATTTGCGCACGTGCGCAATGCGCAGTTTGTCATTTTCGAGATCTTTACAAAAAACCATCGGAAAAAAAAAGAAAAAGAAAAAAAAAAAAAATTCGAACCAATATCAGTTTGTTAGATAAACCAAAATCGATCTGCGAGGTAAACAAAATAATCGATATATACAGAAAAAATACTGTCTTAATCCCAGATTACTGATATATACTTATTTCATTCATTGTTCACCAAGTTTATGACTACCTTGTGTGTACTCCCCCCCCCCCCCCTCCTCATAATTCCCTTAATGTTCGACCACTGATGCTATTCTAAACGGTTCTACACGGTTATCTATCGGTTTAACCGGCAGTGTTTGCTTTTTATGTGGCTCTGTAAAGCTATTAGGCAAAAGCAAAAGTCCAATGCAATTACATCAATTTTAACGAAAATTTCTGGGATCGTTGGAGGTCTCCGAAGCGTTTACAGCATGAGCAGAAATTACATCTACTTTTTGCAATCTAATCTTTACTAGCACGTTTTCGTAAACCCAAATGGATCGGGTAGTTACCTAGAGTCATTGATTGGTACAAGAATATTGGTGGTTGGGAAATACAAGACTATAGTGCTAAGATTATGAAAGCTTTAGCGTTGAACTCTTGATCGTTGAATATTTGATCAATATGGGTATTATTAGAGGAGGCATTGAAGGTTGCTCTTATAACTTTAGTTTACAAAAGGGGTGGGAGTAAAATAAAATTTCAAACAATATTACAATAGATATGTTCTATACTCTCTATAATCTCGGAAAAATCATGAAAAATCAAATTGTTTTATATTTTGAGGGTAATAAGTTATTTCATAAAAGCTATTTTAGGTTTTGTCATAAAAGGCCTCCTATAAATGAAATGTTCAGCTCTGTTCTCGTCATTTCTAGAGCATTGTTTTTATCTGGTGGTGACATTCTTGAGATTATATCTTTCAGAAAGCAGTCGGAAAATTCCCTCATCTCCAATCAATTGTTTGACTCCAAGGTTCTATTTTGGGTCCTTTAACCATTTCACGTTTCATATGCGGCCGACTCATCTCCAACTATTCGATGGATATCAATTGCTAAGAAGATGATTCCATTATAAGAAATTGGACACCTTCCACACTCTCCTACCGTGAGTAGTTTTCTTTCTAAGATTCTTCAAATTTTCCTGTGCTGACGTCACACAGATCTGTTGTAGTGTGCTTTAACGTAAACAGTGCGCAAAATTTCGAAAAATCATTGACAATTGTCAATTGTAGGAGATTGCGGTTGTTGTCAAACTTCTTTCGATGGAATCTTCTGCCATTTAAAAATATCTTGAGTACCTTTTTCGAACCCATGAGTAATTCACATCAAGTTCGGATGTCTCTATAGTAGAGCTACTCTGGAGCTACTTACTCCAGAGTATAATTACTCATGGCCTGGTCAGTTGGGTCCACTTTCCATCGGAATTCCGTGTTTTTGATGCAGAGTGTCAGGCTGTGAGAGGCTCATCAGTTTGAGATCGGCGTGGCGGAAAGCCGCGTACGCACAAACAGCCGTCACGTTTCTCCGAGCCCACCATTGATCTGACCGTTTCGACGAACAAGACAGCATGATATAATAGTGTTCCAACACCGATCCAATCTTCAGTTCATCAGTACCTAATGCAGCAGCAATAGGAAGATCGGGGGAACGGAATGGTGTACCTCGTATCCCGTCCACACGTCTCTAATGAATTGGGAAGGCAGATACAAAACATCAAAACATATTGGTAAGTAATGCTTGAATTACAGGGATGGCCCTATGAATGGATTGCATATAATTTTGGAAATAAAATAAGATATATATATATATATATATATATATATATATATATCGTGATTTCACGGGATTACCCTTCCACCCATTAACCCCCTCCACCGACAGTTAATTTGAAACTTCCACAGTTGCATAACTGGACTAAAATCTAGATAGAACAAATAATTAAAACTGTCCAGACATGATGAATATAGTGAACATATCACGATTTATCACTATTAACCCCTCCATTCATTGTTGAAAACAAACAAAAAAAAATCACGAAAATCAGACGATAATTGTTAAAACATTACGATTTATTTCGATTGCCCCATCCATTCATCCCCTCCCCTAATGAAATATGAAACTCCTGACCTATGTTCCAAAACTATATCGAATTTGTAATGGAACGAAATAAGAATCTCGAAAATTGGTAAAGATTTATAGATTGGGCAGCGCTTGAAAGAATCGGTAACTATCCCTTCCACCCCTCCCCCCATCACGACAGTAGATTCCGAAATTCCTTTGTTGCACAATCGAACCCTATAAAAATCACAAAACTCGGTTGAGCATCGTAGCCTGGGCTAGTTAGTTAGCTTAGTTTTAGGTTAGCGTCGACGAAATTTGTCGAAAAAACACATTTTTTTCAGGTTTACTCCCTCATGAAATTCAAAATTTCCGGAGGTTGTTGCACAACTTGATTGAAATTGGAATCGAACAAAGAAGGAAGATCGAAAATTGGTTGAGAGTTGTGTTGCAGGCAGCATCGAAAAAATTTGAAGGATGCTGGGGAAAAACGACTTCAGTCCACTTTTCCCTAAAAATGAGCTTGTGGGGCCATCTAGTAGCACAATGAGAGTACTATAACATACACTAACCAACAAATGGAAATTATGACTTGAGTCCTTGAAAATACACTAAAAGGATTCACCGTACTGGGGAAAACGACATGAGTCCGAGCGTGCCTTGGGAAGAACGGCCTCAGTCCCGGCTTCAGTGTCTGTCTCGCTCAACGACTCCGTGAATCACTACAACGTAGTGAGTTATAACGAATACCATTGCTTCCATTGTTTCATATCAGTAGGTTTACCTATTAGGTATCTCTATTTCAATCTTGCTTCTAGTGCCGAACTTTTTCCGCGTTTTTTCTTTCGTACTGTGTATTTACGAAGTTGATCATTGAACATGGACAGTGACTTATCGGAGTCTAGTGAAGAACAGCCGGTAGGGAATACCTGGCCTATACGGATGCTGAAATTTGAAAATGAATACCCTAATAGGATTTTTCACAAGGTAACATTTTCGGGCATGTACCAACAATATCCAATAGTGAAGAAAAAAATGAATCGAAAGAATCAGAGGGGTGCGGTGACGTTGACAAAATTATACCCCTCACAACTACCCATCAAGAAGGCCAAATTGGACGATTTGCAGCACCTAAAAACATTCCTTGAAAGACCTGAGTCCAGACTTCTACCAAAAATTGACATACATCAACCAACCGGAAGAAAGTGACGATGATTACATGGACGATCCACTGATAGACGGTTGATTCAAGGGAAAAATGGCATGAGTCCTTGATTTTTTGCGCAAGATGTTCAAATTTAGTGTAATTTGTATTGAAAAAGTAATTTCAATCTTACAGTCTGTTTATAAACATGTTTATGATTATAATAATGATTTTTTTTCTTCAAGTACCGGAACCATGTTACAAGTAGGGAAACTTTGAATTTGATTTTTCTCAAAATCACCTAGAGTGGACTGAGGTCGTTATTCCCCTGCGACCTTCATTTGTGACACACACACACACACACACAATTTTTTTTTATTTTTTTTTTTAATTTTTTTTTTATTACAAAACTCCCCTCAAAGGCGGAGGGGGTACACCATTATTTTGAGAAAATGAATTAAAAAAAGTGGGGAGGACGCCCAGATTTACCCGACGCTGGCTGTAGGGATGAGAGAAGTTGCAAAAGGATGAGGAGGAAGAATGGGATGAAAGGAAGTGCCCCTATAAAATGACCACCAGTTCAAGTACGAACCCCTCAGGACGCGGGTGGTGATACCATGGAGCACTCCTGCCAAGATGCCCAACTCGAGTAACTCCGTGGCGCTTTTCCCGCACCACACCCCGCGCCATGACACGATCGCGGCCATGACCCTGATGTTACACACACACACATTTTTTTTTTTTTTTTTTTTTAAGAAACCTCCCCTCAAAGACGGAGGGGGCACGCCATCAAATTGAAAAATAAACAAATAAAATAAAAAAGTGGGGAGGACGCCCAGGTTTACCCGACGCCGGCTCTAGGGATAAGGGAAGTTGTAGGACGAGGAGGAAGAATGGGACGAAAGGATGTGCCCCTATAAAAAGACCACCAGTTCAAGTAAGAACCCCTCAGGACGCGGGTGGTGATACCACGGAGTACTCCTGCCGAGATGCCCAACTCGAGTAACTCCGTGGTGCTTTTCCCGCACCACACCCCGCGCCATGACACGGTCGCGGCAATGACCTTGATGTTATTAGGTGCCACTCCTTTTAGCTCAGATATCGCATGGCGCAGATCATTTCTATCATATTTACTTTTCTTAGCCCGCCAGGTCTGCTCCATGTCCACGCTGCCACTGACAACCTGGACATCCAGGATTATGGCAGACCCATCGGGCTTGATCGCGACGATATCTGGCTTCTTGCCCCGGTCACTCGGCATGTGGTATAGTCTCTCCCTTTCGACATCCCAACCGCTAGATGACAAAGCACCTGCTATCTGCTTGGCAACCGCATCGTGACGTAAAATGCGGCCACCGTGAGTACGAGGACACTGCTGCACCACATGATATAGATTCTCATTTTTACCCCGACAGGCACGGCAAAGGGTGTCAACTGTCCCGCGACTACTCCTCGAACACCTCACCGAGGTGGCTAACGTAGCCACCCGGACGGCGTGAAAATGGCAATAGTCGCGGGCCCAAATGCCCTCTGAAGCCCATTCCACCCACTGAGTAGAAATGGGGGATTCAGAGCACTGTCGGAGTTCTTTACCATCTACTGATTCATGCAGTGCAGCAGCGAACTCAGCAGATGAGCTGGGTTTTGGAGCAGTTGGTGTTGCTCGATCGCACCACAACAACTGCTGCCGGACAAAGTCCAGGTCAGCAGCAGTGCGGGCGACCTCCCAGCTCGAGCCCCTAAGGGCAAGCAGGCGCTGGCGGCGTAATGATGGGATGCTGGCAGAAAGAGAGACAATACCGAGCCCACCGGCCTTGACCTGTGCGTGGATGTAAGCACTTGGGACACCAGGTGGAAAGCCTAGCCAAGAGCGCACAGCAGAGCGAACTTCACGATCTAACTCAAGCAGCCTCCCCGCAGTAAGCCTGCCAAAGACTAACCCATAGGTTAGCTTTGGCAGTAAGTACGTGCGAAGGAGGCGCAGCTTCTGCTGTGGCTTCAATGGAGCCTTAGTGACACGAGCTAATGCTCCACTAAGGTCCACACGGCTTGCGGCAATGGTTGCAACACCCATGAAGTCGACTCCAAGGTACCGCCAGACCTCCAGCACGGATCGGGCAGGGATGGAAGTTTGTCCTAAGACAAAACACTCCTCATCCACCACCTTCACCTTATGCTGGCGACCGGACGGGACCAAGGAGACCGACCCACACTTAGCTGGGTTTACCACCAAACCACACCTAGCTAGCTGCTCAGCAAATGCGTTGAGGGCGATCTGCAAGCCCTCACGGGTTTCTGCGAGTAGGATGACATCATCAGCAAAAGCCAATGCACCTACTCGCACCCCAGGGGCGAGATCAAAAACTATTTCAGCTGGCAGCTTACCCAAGGCCGTATCCATGACCAGGTTAAAGAGGAGTGGCGACAGAGGATCCCCCTGGCGTACCCCGCGAACAATAACAACATCCCCTGACATCTCACCTCATGCCTCGAAGACCGTCACGCCTTCGTGGTACAGGCAGGCAACATACTCAATCAAACGAGCAGGTGCCCCGACACCACGAAGACAATCGGTCAGGGCAGAGTGGCTAACTGTGTCAAAGGCCTTAGCGACGTCCAGAGCGGCAAGATGGAGCTGCCGTTTCTTGATACGGGCCAGCGAAATGACAGTTTGGAGAATTGTTAGATTCTCGGCTGTGCCATCCGCTGGCCGAAATGCTCTCTGGACGTCACCTATGACACCAGCCACTTGGAAGGGAGATGCCAGAATCTTTTGAAAGTGGCGGAAAACTACCGATGATATTGAAATCGGACGGTAGCCTCCAGGCCCACTTCCCCCTTTCTTTGGGATGAAAATGGTTCGGGCACGGGTCAACGCTTTCGGGGGCCTTCCCGATAGAAGTAACAGGTTGAGGATGAGCAGCCTGACATTTTTTGGAGCTTTATTCCAGCGTCGGGCGGAAACACCATCGGGTCCAGCAGAAGTGGAGTTTTTGACACGGCACTTATGTGCCTCGTCATAAAGCACCGGTGTGCACATGATGCTGCGCAAGGAATCCCTGGTGGAAGCTGGGGGTACCACTGGCTCACCAGGGTTGTGGCTGGGAGCACTCATAAGTGGCTCCCAGTAATCCACAAACTCCTGGAGAGGGGGCATGACTTGTTCATCCCCAGCTCCCTCCAGTACCTCCGCAGCTGCACGAGCCGGATGCTTCCTCCACAATCTCTGGACACGCTGGTATTCCCGCCTTCTTGCTTGCTTAGCTGCTCTGCGACCTCCACGAGGCACCACATTAGGAGGAACTCCTCCCTGGTGCCTCGCCACGGTCGCTTCCTCAACCTGCGGGAAGATCCTCTGCACATAGGCCGCGACCTCGTCCTCCAAGCTATTTGGCCCCTCAACAGCCCGCCTCGCCAGACCCTGCAGGTAGGCACTCTCATAACCAACAATGTTGCCTACCTGCTCCCCGAGCCTTAATACTTCAGTCTTCAAGTCTTCAAGAAGACCGGAGGTCCTGGGGGAGGATTGCTGAATGGCGGGCTGTTGTCCCACGCCTGTCGGAGATGCGGGAGAGGCCCCACGGCTATTTGCCAGGATTGCATCCTGGACAAGCTGCTTATAGTGGGGCCTCAGGCGAAGAGATTGAATGGCAGAAAGCGTGCGCATGGGAAAACGTGCTTGCAAGAAAACATTTATGTTTCGTACCCCATTACGCACAGCCTCTGCCTCCTCTGCTGCCATTCGCCGCAAATCCTCAGAAGCATACCTGGGCCGCTCTCGCTCTATATCTATTGCAGCGTTGGCCTGTACAGGATGCTTCTGCCAGACGTGGGCACTGAGGCCACGCTTGGTGCTGAAGGCTCTCTCACAGTGGGCACACTGGTGGACATTTACAGGGGTCGTGGAAGAGGATGAGGGATAGGAAGACGAGGATGAAGAAGAGGGAGAGGATGGCCGACGCCCCTGCCTGGGGCGCCCCCGAGCGCCTCCCCTAGAACCCCGCGAGCCAATGGGCCCGGGGGGGTTATGAGGCTCATTGTTTGTCGACATCATAACGGAGAGACACAGATAAGAAGGGACAGGAGACCCGTTGACACGAGCCTCCCCCCTAATCGCCATTGGGTCATTTCGCCACCCTCTGTTCACCCAGAGGGTGCCCGGGTTGCACGACGGGGACGTATGACCATGACTTGGGTAGGGATATGAAGGAGCTCCGAAGAGATAAAAACACCAACAGTTACCCTACCCCAGCAACCCATACCACACCCAACCCACACACACACACACACACACACACACACACACACACACACACACACACACACACATACTCACACACACACACACACACACACACACACACCCATGCTGTAGCTTTCTCTTTCACGTATAGCTCAGAAAGGACATACCTACAGGATAACCTCGATTTCCCTCCCAAATGTTTTAATGTTCGACCGTAATACAGGTCGAGTTCATGTTGGGCTGGAAAGGGAGTCAAAGATCCGTAACCCCTCAGCTAAATTAGTCCAACGATGTTGATGAACAGCTACTAATAAAGGCTACTAAAAGTTCTTCGATTTTAATCACTAATAAAAATGTTAACTACTACAGGTAATAGAAATTTGACGATTTTTAACCTTATAGCTAAATAGATCTAGAAGAATATAAGGTTAAAATTTGTGCTCATGTTCTTCTAATTTCAATTCTGTGATTTACTTGCATCCATGAGGAGTTGAGTCAGATGATTGTGATTTTGAACATTTATATAGAATACTAGCGTTGATTGCCAAAAGGTAACCCAACATTGATGTAGGTAGGTCCTCTTGAACGACGTACGATTGGATCTAGAAAAACTGGGCATTTGCCGCTGTTTCTGTGAAAACCAAAAATTTGGCGTTCTGAGCGACTTTAAGTTTTTGCCCGGGTAGCTTGACGAAAAACCGGACCGTCCGGGCCAAAACTGGACAACCTGGTCTCACCTCGTTCCGAACATTTGTTTGATGCGACAGTGAAAAACCGCTAACGCAGCGAACGGTTCCAATCCGTTCTTCCGAACCTCATTACTTTCAAGTTTTGCCGCCCCGGACCTGGGATTTGATCTTTTCGGAGAAACGGAACAGATGGTTCTCACAAGAGTTTATGCGGCTTAATGTTTATTTGTCTTGAGACTGCTGGCGGTGCCTAGCCATAACAGTGATTTGAGTGGTGGTTCTCGAGTTAAGGCCATTTTAAATATCAGATTATCAGGATAGAAATTCTTCTATTCAGTACCAGAGAATTGGAGTTAAAATCATACCTTAGTTAAAATCATTTCTTAGTTTGAAATTGGTTTCATGACTTTTTAGGAATACACGAATAGTGTCAAAGTCTCCCCCTGTGGCATAACATTATGTGATTATGATAATCGAGATGTACTCATGCAGTTACAAACATGACCGTTTTTTCTCAAACTGAGGTTATTATCGTTTCTATTCTATGGCCAGATTTTGTGCATTATTGTTTTAATGTTCTTGTTCTTAGTTGGTACGCTAATTTCATTAATATTCGGCAAAAAAAAAAAAAAAAAAAAAAAAAAAAAAAAAATTGTGGAGGCATTGCAATACCTTCATTTTTCACCAAAATACGCTGAAAATCGACAACTCTAATGGGCATTGCAGGAATAGGCTGAACATTTGCTAATTCAGCTCGTTCTTATTCGGATCTCAAGTCACTTGAACCAGTCCGTACACGTGCCTGTCTTTGGAATAGTGATATGAGCAGAAGAGCTTATTAATATTTAGGTACTACAAGAAAATTGGGATTTGATGACAACGAAATTCGTCCATCAATGAAACTTTTCGGTTATATCTGACGAGCCTCGAAAAATTAAAGAGGTGGAACATGGTTTCTAAGAGGGTGAGTGGGGGGGGTTGTCAGAAATCATAAATTCACGTAAAAAGTCGAGTGAGCGGTCTTTTCCATAGTATTTTTTAACGCTGAATCGCATAAAACCACTTAGAACACGATCGGAGCTCGTTGAATAAATATGTGTGAAGGATTGTTCGAGAAAAACTTTAAAATACACACAGACCATTTATTAGTGATTTGTTCATCTTTTTTTTTTCATAGATACTCAAGTATGTTTTTTACGGAGGACTTAAACGAATAAATTGAGGAAAAACCAACAGAACACCACTGATCTTCAGTACAACTGCTCAATTTCTAGGGAAGTGTAAATCCGTTAGTTTTGATCTCAAAAAAAGTCGTTCACCTCACTTTAGAAAGCTCACAGTTTACATAAAAACATCACGCTGAAAAATTCAACCTCCTCTCAAGCCCTATTCCATAAAACACGTTATAAATTTAGCATGTAAACAATAATCATGTTTCAAATTAAATTATGACGAGAAGACTTCAATAGGATTAAGTAAGGAATCGTTTCAGAATGCCTCAAAATGGATTTAAATGAAGAAATGTTCCAAAAACTCTGATTTTATAATTTTCTGAGCCATTGCAACAGTTGCATTTTCTACGAAAATTCACTAAAATGTGAAATGATACTATAATTAATGATAAGAATGAGGTAAATATGATTCACAAATAGCACGAAAGCAATTGCAATAGCATGAATAGGATGATATGATATCTTAGAAGTTGTGGGAAAAAAATTAACGGGGGCACCCAGTATATACAAATATACATCCGCACAAATATATGCACAATAAATATGATAAATATACATACACGCTTGCTCACTTATATTTATAAGTAGGTATGAATGAAAAAAGCCTTAAAATCTAGGAATCGTTCCAAAAAACCTCTAAACGGATTTCAATGAAGAAAATGTTCGAAAGTTTTGATTGTATAATTTTTGGTGCCATAGCAAAAGCTTCAATTCCCACAAAAATTCGCTAAATGGGATTAAACCGATTTGTTTTCAAATTCATAGTCTTAGAATAGTATATTAGTCATTGATTGATCGCTATTACCAATACTGTTACCTACCTACCTACTACTTATATCTACCTGTTACGTTGCGGTATGTGGATAATTCCATGTTTCTTATTGACAGCTACTGTTTTTATTATGGAAATGAATCTGCCTATTCTCATGTTTGCCATTTTATAAAAGATTTGATGTTTGGAGTACGCAATCACGAACAAGAGCGGTTTCATACAATTCAAAGAAGCTTTTATTCATTGCTGGTTCACGAGAAAATTAAAAACGATGGAAACCTCCTGACAACCACGTTAATGGTGTTTAATTATCTTCTAACGTATTCATATACTGTTCACGATCAATCTCTATAGAAGCTAGGTATAAAAATCTGAGTGCGTTATCCCTGTTGAAGGCACATTCCACTAATAATTACACTGTTCAAATGGCTTAAAGAGAAAATAGTGTTGAATGAAATTGAACTGCTACTTATTTGTAAGGTAGACAGTAATCAATTTATGCCTGATGTCTAAGAACCATAGCAGAAGGTCCAAAAGATGGCATTGGCGACAATTGCTTTCCCCTGACAAAGAAAGGTTTTGACAACAAGTACGATGGGAGAAATCGAAGTTTTTTATTCGTCTTTGCAGGTTTGACATCTGGTTGAAACCCATTCAGAATTGCTTTCAAAAGTTCAAATTGGCTTACTACTTCCTTTCCATTCACATCTCCCGTCTTATTTAAATGCTCAGAAGCATATTTTCTTTTTCACAAACAACTCGAGGAATTCTAATTTAAATAGTTTTTTTTACCAACATCAATTTAAATAGGTATGTAATATAGAGCAATGTACTTTTCTCTTGTAGGAGAGAAACTCGAAAGCTTGCATGGGTCCACACAGCCGAAAGTTTTTCAAGTACATTGACGAAGAGTCTACCGGTGTTGTTGATGGGCCATTGTACCGAGCAAACGCCGCCGGCTGTTTGCACAAGGCGCCCTTCTTCTCTGTTGGCTGCACTAATATTGCTTTCGTAGTAGACTTCTAATTGGCGAAGCTATGGGGCACGGGGTTGGTAGATGTTAAGAACATCACATCAACATTACAGCTCTTCACAATAAGTACCTGCAACAGCTGCGCTCACTCAAGCTTTTCATAACCGTTCACAATCAATCAACTTTTTGCGCGTTGCTCCTTCTTCCTTCACGATATTGTATTCGATGGAATTTCAAAGACGTTCATAAACCCTTTATTTAATTAAATGGAAATGAGATTTGAGGTATTATTAGCTGAATTTGGAGTCGTACAGGTAATTTGGGTGAAGTTTAGAGGGTGGTACCGAAAATGACCTGGTGGTCGGGTAGTAATAGGTGATAGTAGGTAGATCTTCAAGGCTTGAAATGTCAGTATCAAAATTGATGAAATGGTCTCCCAAGCTCTTGCCAATAACTGGCTTCAGATTAATTATGAGTAGTTTCCGCCAAAACGAAGGTTTCATAAACGAACTACTTTTTTCGGGAAAAAGGACCACTATTCATTTCATTATTATCTTTAGCTTATGCGCAATAATTTCCAAGGTCGTGTTACTCATCAAAAATACGATATGCAATAAACGAATGCACTTTCGCATTGCTTACAATAAATCCCTTCAATTTTCTGTCCATTTCGTTGTACATCAGTTGTATACATGACTTGATTCCTCAACATATCGACTTTATCCTGAATTTCCTGAATTGAAGGGTGAAATGTAAGATGGTATCAAGCAACAATTCCTAAATTTTATACAAGAACAAAAAACAAAAAAAAAAACAAAAAATCTTAGGCAAGTGATGTCCACTTCAATTGGTTTTTTAAGGTTCTAATACATTATATTAGGACTTCCCCAAGAAGTTTTTCATAATTTTTCATTAGAAAACAATTTATTCATTCCTAAAAAAGCTCATTTTCTTTGCTCTGTGGTGTAGAAACGTTGCATCTGTCATTTTTTTGAGCAAGCGTGAGGTGTCTGCACAGTTATTAGCATCACCCAAGTGTGTGAACAAAACGTTCTAATACTGAACTACTTATTATCATAACCTCCCTCCCTCTTATCACGTCTACTTAAAATTTAATTTGAATAAAATTAGTCTAATAAGAGAGTTTCTGTTGGGTTAGTTTTATGAATGTGATGGAAACGTGCCTCAAAATTCCCAACAGGAAGGTTTGTCACAATACACTTGTATTTTGGAACATTATCAAACTAAATTCAAACTTGATTCTCAACAGACCTGACACAGACACAAACTTGACTTGACAAAGTACGATTCTCAGGACCAAAATGTTGGAAATTATGTGATCTGTAGTGACTCACTGAGTACTATCGAGGCGATTAGGGATACATATTCAAATGACCCCCTAATACAAAGCCTGCGTGTGTCACTACACCGAGTCACAACATTAGGCATAAACATAACTTTTATGTGGGTGCCAAGGCATGTAGGTATTCACGACGATGAGTGTGATGATGCCCTAGCAAGGAGAGCCATTGGTGATGACTCCATCGAAATGCTGCCTATGCGCATTGAGGATCAAATCTCCTACATGCAGCATAAAGCCAATTCCATCTGGCTCGAGCAATGGCAGAGCGAGGTCACTGATCTGCGTGGAGTCCTTCAGGACCTTTGCCCGGTTGATACTTTCGTGGCCAACCTTCCAAAGAGGGAACGAACAGTGGTCAATCGGGTAGCCACTGGCCATACCCGTCTTACTCACAGACACCTGCTAGATCCAGTAGCTCAGAGTCCAGCATTCACCCCCCCAGTGGGTGGTTGTTCTGTCCGGACCAGACAAGGTTCAGTCCCTGTTGGTGTACGTGAAAGCCTCTGAGCTTTACAACGAACTGTGATATTCTGATCTGTGATATATTCATTTATTTATGTACATCTAGTCATACATTTTTTTAACCAAGATGTATAGTATTTATTATTATAGATTCATCGTTAATATGTATGTATTTGTAGGGATCATCTAGTCGTAGTTTAGCTTTTATTACGGGATATTTTTATCCTCCGTAGGGGTTACAAAGCGGTCATCGCTGTATCCCTTGAGGCAGAGTGCAGCGATGCCTCGTTTTGCGGGTTATTATTATTATTTCTCCCCCTCCGATCTGCAAGTGGAGTCCGTGATGACAATCCGTTTAGTGAGGGACGGTCAGCATGGCTCCCCTTAGAATCGTGCCCATTGCAGTGTCCTTTTTTGATTGCCATTAATGACCCTTCCGGTTGAGATTCGGCTTAAATTCTAAAAAAAAAAAAAAATAAAAAAAAATAAAATAAAAAATAAATACAAAAATAAATAAATATGGGTACTTACCTATCTACCTACAGCAAAACTAAAGCTCCAGAATTGGAAAATCATGTTCGATTGGTACCTAGATACCTAAGTTGAAGGTTGGTTACAAAGAAGTAAAAATATCAGCCTGTCCAGTCTCAGTGGCTTAAAAAAAAAAAAAAAAATCAGCCTGTCCTACTTCAGGATACTGAAGAAGGACCGTTTTTACATTCACTGGAGTTGGAGCCTTATTTGCTGGTTTGTAGGACGCCCCTCTGTAGCTAGGCTTTGTCAATAGAGGGACGACCTATTGGAATTGATCCAGTGGGTGTGGGACAACCCAAGCATGAAAAGAAAAGAAAGAATAAATAAATAAAATACAATAAAAAAATAACCGCATAAAAATCCGTTTCAGACTAGTCTAAGCCTGAATACGTAAAAAAAAACCATAGGTGTATGTGTGTCTGTTTGTAAGTGTGGAAAAA
This sequence comes from Adelphocoris suturalis, assembly GCA_030762985.1. Classification (NCBI taxonomy): domain Eukaryota; kingdom Metazoa; phylum Arthropoda; class Insecta; order Hemiptera; family Miridae; genus Adelphocoris; species Adelphocoris suturalis. The sequence goes on from CM061045.1 coordinate 33,383,544, forward strand.
TTTTGTCGACGCTGCCCAAGTCGAAATCCTCAACCGATTTTCTATATTCATTCTTTCTTGGATCCCAATTTTAGTCTGCATGTGCGTTTGGAATTCCATGATGGAAGAAGAGGAAAGAGGGGTAAAGCAAAAAAAAAAGGTATTTTTCGAATATCGCCGACGCAACCCAGGCAATAATTCTCAACAAATTTTTGGGATTCTAATTTGTTCGATTCCAGTTTTAGTTTAGGTGTCCCACAAACCTTGGGAATTTCGGATTTCCTGTTGTGGTGGGGGGTTGAGGGGATAATTATCGATTCTCTTAAGCGCTGCCATTGCAACAAATCTCGGCCGCTTTCCGTGATTCTTATATTTGTCCATTACAAATCCGATATAGTTTTGAAACGAATGACAGGAGTTTCAAGATTTGATAATGGGAGGGGGTGGATGGCGGGGGTAACACTGATAAATCATGATGTTTCAACTATTTTCGTTTGATTTTCGTGATTCTTTTTTTGTTCAACTATGAATTCGGTTTTGTTTTGGTCCTTATATCAGTAGTTCCAGATTTCATTATGAAATGGGGTGAATCGAGGGGGTAGCAGTAATTGTTATGTTTTCACTATTTTCATGAATCGAGGGGGTAACAGTAATTGTTATGTTTTCACTATTTTCGTCAGAATTTGGTGTTTATTTATGAACTGTTTGACTGTTTACTGTGAATCTGACAAAATTAGGGCCATCAGGCCCTCTCTACCATTTTGACAGAAAGAGAAAGAGAGAGAGAGAGAGAGAGAGAGAGAGAGAGAGAGAGAGAGAGAGAGAGAGAGAGAGAGAGAGAGAGAGAGAGAGAGAGAGAGAGAGAGAGAGAGAGAGAGAGAGAGAGAGAGAGAGAGAGAGAGAGAGAGAGAGAGAGAGAGAGAGAGAGAGAGAGAGAGAGAGAGAGAGAGAGAGAGAGAGAGAGAGAGAGAGAGAGAGAGAGAGAGAGAGAGAGAGAGAGAGAGAGAGAGAGAGAGAGAGAGAGAGAGAGAGAGAGAGAGAGAGAGAGAGAGAGAGAGAGAGAGAGAGAGAGAGAGAGAGAGAGAGAGAGAGAGAGAGAGAGAGAGAGAGAGAGAGAGAGAGAGAGAGAGAGAGAGAGAGAGAGAGAGAGAGAGAGAGAGAGAGAGAGAGAGAGAGAGAGAGAGAGAGAGAGAGAGAGAGAGAGAGAGAGAGAGAGAGAGAGAGAGAGAGAGAGAGAGAGAGAGAGAGAGAGAGAGAGAGAGAGAGAGAGAGAGAGAGAGAGAGAGAGAGAGAGAGAGAGAGAGAGAGAGAGAGAGAGAGAGAGAGAGAGAGAGAGAGAGAGAGAGAGAGAGAGAGAGAGAGAGAGAGAGAGAGAGAGAGAGAGAGAGAGAGAGAGAGAGAGAGAGAGAGAGAGAGAGAGAGAGAGAGAGAGAGAGAGAGAGAGAGAGAGAGAGAGAGAGAGAGAGAGAGAGAGAGAGAGAGAGAGAGAGAGAGAGAGAGAGAGAGAGAGAGAGAGAGAGAGAGAGAGAGAGAGAGAGAGAGAGAGAGAGAGAGAGAGAGAGAGAGAGAGAGAGAGAGAGAGAGAGAGAGAGAGAGAGAGAGAGAGAGAGAGGAGAGAGAGAGGAGAGAGGGAGAGAGGGGAGAGAGAGAGAGAGAGAGAGAGAGAGGGAGAGAGGGAGAGAGGGAGAGAGGGAGAGAGGGAGAGAGAGAGAGGGAGAGAGGGAGAGAGGGAGAGAGGGAGAGAGGGAGAGAGGGAGAGAGAGAGAGAGAGATTGATTGATTGATTGATTGGTTTATTTACAAAACCAGGGAAGGTTAGGGCCATTAGGCCCTCTCTTCCACCTTCCCTGGATGAAATAGTACAATATTCCTCTTACAATCGATTAAATCATAATATCAAAATTTTTATAGTAATTCTATGGTTTTAACTACATGAGAGAAGACAAAAACAATTCTAACTCGGTTATAAAATGCAAAATTATAAAAATACTTCTTACAACATTCCTGTTGACAACTTGGAAAATAATTAACTTGAAATCTAAATAAACTCTTTCAATATTTTTCCAATAATTTGCTTTTCAGCGCATCCCTAAAAACAGCGGTCTTTGGATCTAGTTTGAACATTTCTACCAGTTCATTGTATATTTGTGTCCCTTGAATCACAAACGACCGGCTATATATGGAGTTTGCATCAGGTTGTCTCTGCTGCGTGTATCCCTCGAGTGATTATTTTTTTTTGTTCAACTGTGAATTCGGTCTAGTTTTAGATCGTATAAGGAGTTTCAAATTCCATTATGGATGAGGGTTTATTGACGGGGTAATAGTAATAAATCTTTATGTTTTAACTATTCTCTTCAGATTTTCGTGATTCATTTTTGTTCAGTTATGATTTGGTCCAGTTTCGTAAAATATGGCAGGAGTTTCAAATTTCATGAAGACGGTGAGAGTGAACGGAGGGGGGATGTTTTATTGAACGGAGTGATCAATTATGGTGTTTTAACTATTCGCGTCCAATTGCCGTGGTTCTTTATTTGTTCTACTATGAATTCGGTCTAGTTGCGGACCGCATGTCAGGGGTTACAAATTTAATGACAGAAGGGAGTGAATTGATGGGGTAATGGTGGTAAAACGTGATATTTTCACAATATACTTCAGATTTCCATGACAGTTTTTTTATTTGGTCTATTCAGATTTTAGTCCAGTTTTGCAACTTTGGAAGTTTCATATTTACTGTCGGTGAAGGGTCAGGGGGGGGGGGGAGGGGGAAGAGGGAATTCCGAGAAATCATTATATATATATATATATATATATATATATATATATATATATATATATATATATATTCTTATTTCAATTCTCACCAAAATTATATACTTACAATCCCTTGAACGCATGCATTATTTACCAATATGTTCCATTCCTTCTGACGTTAAGTACGGTATAGTACAGTTCTTCCACATCTTGAACTTTTCCTGCTTCGATTGATTGTGGTTGATTTTGCGTTTTTGGTCTATAATAATCTGTTTTATGGGGGTGTTTGATGGAGAACACTGAGAGGGTTCCGCCATGGCGACGTCATGGAAAGTTTTTGCACTGAAAAATCAATTTAAATGTGATAAAAGGTGAAGAAATAGTTCAAAATTCTCACCACATGATAGAGGATATAAAAAAAGAACGTTTTTGCAATGAAAACTCACTGTGATTATTTTTATCATCCGTTTTCAAGATTGGTGACGACAGCTATTTGGCAGTACTATTGCATTCATGTAAACGGAATGTATTATTTAACGCTTCCACAAGGTTAACTTTTTTACTCTTAAAAGAAGTCGCGGAAAACGACCATAAAAAAAAAAAAAAAAAAAAAAAAAAAAAAAAAACCATGAAGACCAATAGAATTATAACTGGACCGATAACCAGAATAGAAGATGATTTGATAAATAAAAGTTTATAGATTAGATAAATAGAAGTTAGTTTGATTGTTGAGGAAAATAAACTTGCTGTCGTTTACAAAAGTGTGGTCTTTTTTTTATTAAGAGTCACAGCTTGACTACGGAGAAAGACTTAGTTGAGTTCACATACATAGCAATAAAAACTGACTATTGTGGCGTTTCTTAAGGCCCTCTGTCACATGAATGTAATATGTCACATAATGTAAATGTCTAAACAAAAACTAATTGAAATATCACGGAAAATGGATAAACCAATATTCTGGCATTTAGGGGAATTGCCATTTTCGCCGGGAGGATGTATGGGAATAATAGGAATGATTACGCGAAGGCCGAAATTCGGGTGATCATTTCTAGCTGTTACATAAAAATTATTTGATAATTAAATGTTTTATGCTATTCTTGGAAGGGATTATAAGCAATTTCTTCAAAAAATAATATTAGACACAAAGTCAAGGGGGCTCGCGCAATAATTCGTTGAAATAGCTGGGGTGGTGGAAGGATACATTATTCATATATAACTTGTCCCCTCCCCGATGTCACTCCGTAATGGCATGAAATTATTACTCGAAAGGGCTCAAAGGATAACAAAAACGCGACAAAATCTCGGGAAGGTGACAATTTCCCATATAAGTGCAAATATGACCATGCCATTTGTAGTAAAATAGCCATAATGTAATTTATGGATAGTAGCTATCCTGAATCATAAATGAGTGTGATTAGATATGATGCTTGATTCTTGGGTAATTTCTCATATCGTGGCAGTAAAAAATGTATTGTATGCTCCAAGTTACTATGACAAGTACGTCGTTGCGACTGACCTTTTTAGAGAGCCATACACATAAAATAATAATGCGTAAAACAGTTAAGGAAAGTGAAACTGAACTGTCAATAACGTGCAGCCATCAGGAGCAACCTTCCTTGATGAATTGAAGCTGTTTCCATCGAAACGACTGCCACACTTAAAAACCTTCGTTCCCGTACAAGTAAAACAGAGAACCCCCTCACCCATCAATTTTGTTGAAGTCGGTATCACGAACATGGCCTGGCCATGCGGTAGAGGTGATCTTTAATTTCTGACAGGAACTTTCACATTCTGTTGGCATGTATTGTGGATGATATTGAAGATATCAATTAATCCCTGTCAGCCATATCACCTCTGTGAGTGATTTTATGGTGAATAGGTTTAAAACAGTATTTGTCGTTTAAATATCCGCTGACCTCAAGGATTTTCCGAAAATCGTTTCGTTGTTTATGGACTACCTCACACGAGGTGGACTACCACGCATGAAGTTATAATATCATTTTGTTAATGAAAGAGAAGACTTGAGTTCCACAAACAGAAAGCTTCCACAGTCCAAAAATAAAAAAGTACAGTGAAAACTCTAAAATTGAAGACAGACACAGTGCTACCTACCTACCACCATCCTTGTAAGAACTCAGCCGTTTTTCACTTATAGTCTTGCCTCCTAAGAAAGTACAACCAGAAACATGTGCAGACGCTAATTGGTTTTTAAGACAATCAAGCAATTTAATGGCAGTTTTCTCAAAATTGATTATTAGTTAACCAACTGGATTCACAGTGCCCTTTGCATGTATTAATGATGTAAGTGTTGGTTGGGTTGGTGTTCAAGGTTGCAGAGTTATATCTTCTTACCATTCTGAAAGGTGAAAAATGACACCCATTTTTTTGCAACTCTGTACTGCATTTTGTCTTTTTTCCGTATAAATCATAAACTCAGCTTTAGGCAGGTAGATAACTTGTATAAAGTATCCTTTGGTATAGCGTGGCTCTGACACATCAAGAGGTCCAAGTATTGTCTGAAGTTATGATGGAAAGTTCCGAGGGTCTCTGGGAAGAGATGCAGTGACGGCGAGTAGGGAAGGTTGGTGGGGGGAGGGAGAAGTAAGTTTTAAACCCTGATTTATAGAGGGTCGCTAAATCCATGTACAGGATAATCCAGCCAAGGGGAATGAGGGTGAACAGATCGAGTGGCGGTGGCGGGACCACAATTTTGAAAGTGAGTAAAACGGTTTGGGTTTCACGAGGTGAGGTGGGCCGCTTCTAATCCGACCCTAACTATTCATTTGAAACTGAGTCATCCAGTATTTATCAGGTTTTAGCAGAATTACGAGAAAAACCCCGGTAATTAAATTATCTAAAGGTGAATGGGTAACAAACAGAGCAGAATGACGTGGATGTGTCTTGATCAGTATCTGGAAAAAGGAATTCTGATTGACTAACATTTTACCGTACTACACTAGAAAGTACTCGGTTTATTTTCAATTGCCAAACTTCTGGAGTCGATGCTACAACTAATTTGCTACAAATTTTATCCCATAAACTTTTTTTTTAATCCGCTTAAAAAATGTGTTTTTTCAATTTCAATTTTTCCCCGTGTCTTTTGATTTCTTGTGTAAATTCAAATTGTAGGATACCGATTGAATGAGCATTAAATTATCTATCGGATAAATGTCTGACCTTTTTTTAGAATCAAGGTTTGAGACATCAAAAAGCTCACTGAAAAGCAAATTTTACCTAATGCGGGAGACCTCTAGTTTTTTCAATCGGAAATTGAACTATGAGAGCCAATATTTTTTTGAGATGCAAGAACGGTAGGTAATAACTGCGCCAAAATCTCAATTTTCCACTGGTTTAGTTAATTTTGATTTTACTTTGCTAATTAGCGAGGAAAACTATGTTTGATTTTACAATGAAATCGAGGTTTTTCTAAAAAAAATTGCCGTCTGTGAAAATACGAGTTTAGGGTCGGTTTGGGTCGGTTTCTACGGGGGTTTTTTTTTACGCTGAATCGAATAGTAGGAAACCCTAGCAGATCTCCGGAACCTCGTTATAACCAAGTTTTACTAAACGTAAATATTGTTTTTCAATGTTAAAACTTAATTTTCTCTCCTAATTAGCAAAGTGAAAGTAAAATTGACTAAACCGATAGAAAGGGAAGAACTTGGCGCAGTGTTTAACGTTCTCGCATCTTGAAATAATATTGGTCCTCGTAGTTCAATTTCCGTTTGAAAAATCTCGAGGTTTCCCAAATTAGGTAAAATTTGCTTTTCAGAGGGCTGTTTCATGTTTAAAATCTTGATTCTAAAAAATGTTCAGGCATCTATCCGATAGGAAATGTATCGTTCTTTCTACCGGTATCCTCAAATTTGAATTTACTTAGAAAATTAAGGAAGTTATGACAAAAGAAAAGTGATTGACGTTACAGTTTAGCAGACCTGTTTTGGCATACCCTGTACAGGCGGGGGAAAAAAGCGAAAAACGATCCTTTCCTTCTTTCTCTTCCTTTTTCTCTATTTTATACATCCATCTTTAAATAGTAAAATAAGTTGTAAAAAGTTTAATTTAATTTCTATGTATTTATATTAAATTTATTTTTCTTGTGTTCATTCTATAACAAAAGTGTTCTTCAATGACTTGCTTAAAATACATTTTAAGCAAGGTTTAAATTAAATTGCGTAAAGTCTAATTTAGATTGTGAAAGGTAAATTTCAATGTATGAAAGGTTTAATTCAATTAGCGAAGGGATTAATTTAAAGAGCGAATGCTTTAGACGAGTTTATCTGAAAGAATAACCGAACCGTAAGCCATTCTATTCAGATGGACCATAACTAAGTCCTCCTTGATCATTCAAGCTTAAACGAAATCGCATGAAAATCTGTTGAGAGTTGGATGCAAATTGCGCAAGTATAAAGTGTGGCTAGGATTTACTGTTACCGCAGACCTACTAAACCCTGTAGCATTAAAAATGTGTCTTTGGTTTTTAAAATTTTGGAATGCAAAGTAAAAGGTTGCCTATGATGAAATGTTTTAGCCACCTTGTGTCACTGGGAAACGAAACCTATGAACGCAACGATTCCTAGATTATATCCTTTCAGCATCATTTCTTATATTAAATTGGCTTACAAAAACTTTCAGTATGAAAAGTGATTGTACATACCGTCCTATAGATGTACGTTCCTCGTAGCCATTCAACTCAATTTAAAGCTTCAATGATAATTTGTTGGTAACGAATTTCCCATTACCCGCACCGTTTGCCGTACATACTCGTACTTTTAGCCTTGATGATGCTTCAATTTCTCAGCCCTCAATTTCTCTCTCGCTTTCTCTCTTCTCTTGGAAGAAACGCTTCGAAATTATCATTATTGAGCTCTAAACCCTCCGTTTAGTGAGACTAGAACCAGCTCTCCACCTTCGTTGTTTCAGCTAATACAAATGAACCAAGTTTGAATCCATTTCCAACACTTGATAAAAGTCCTTGGTTTTCCAAATAGTCGAGGAAAGTGAAATAACAGAAAAATTCTTCAATTTCTACAGTTAGGCTAAAAACTCAAATCAGATAATATTGTCGATAAAACAACTGCATTTTGCGGAATCAGTAAAATACCTACGGAATATAGCGAACATCAGGCATTCATTTGAACTTTCAAGATCCCTAACTTTGGGAAATAAGTTGTAGCGCCACAATTTTTGTGGAAATTGAAGCTATTGCAATGGCTCCGATTCCTGGATTTTAATACTTGTGTGTGTATATTTACACACACACACACACACACACACATACACACACACGCACACGCGCACGCACGCACGCACGCACGCACGCACACACACACACACACACACGCACGCACGCACGCACGCACGCACACACACACACACACACACTTTTTTTTTTTTTTTTTTTTTTTTTTTTTTTTTTTTTTTTTTTTTTTTTTTTTTTTTTTTTTTTTTTAAGAAACCTCCCCTCAAAGACGGAGGGGGCACGCCATTAAATTGAAAAATAAACAAATAAAATAAAAAAGTGGGGAGGACGCCCAGGTTTACCCGACGCCGGCTCTAGGGATAAGGGAAGTTGTAGGACGAGGAGGAAGAATGGGATGAAAGGATGTGCCCCTATAAAATGACCACCAGTTCAAGTAAGAACCCCTCAGGACGCGGGTGGTGATACCACGGAGTACTCCTGCCGAGATGCCCAACTCGAGTAACTCCGTGGCGCTTTTCCCGCACCACACCCCGCGCCATGACACGGTCGCGGCAATGACCTTGATGTTATTAGGTGCCACTCCTTTTAGCTCAGATATCGCATGGCGCAGATCATTTCTATCATATTTACTTTTCTTAGCCCGCCAGGTCTGCTCCATGTCCACGCTGCCACTGACAACCTGGACATCCAGGATTATGGCAGACCCATCGGGCTTGATCGCGACGATATCTGGCTTCTTGCCCCGGTCACTCGGCATGTGGTATAGTCTCTCCCTTTCGACATCCCAACCGCTAGATGACAAAGCACCTGCTATCTGCTTGGCAACCGCATCGTGACGTAAAATGCGGCCACCGTGAGTACGAGGACACTGCTGCACCACATGATATAGATTCTCATTTTTACCCCGACAGGCACGGCAAAGGGTGTCAACTGTCCCGCGACTAATCCTCGAACACCTCACCGAGGTGGCTAACGTAGCCACCCGGACGGCGTGAAAATGGCGATAGTTGCGGGCCCCAATGCCCTCTGAAGCCCATTCCACCCACTGAGTAGAAATGGGGGATTCAGAGCACTGTCGGAGTTCTTTACCATCTACTGATTCATGCAGTGCAGCAGCGAACTCAGCAATTGAGCTGGGTTTTGGAGCAGTTGGTGTTGCTCGATCGCACCACAACAACTGCTGCAGGACAAAGTCCAGGTCAGCAGCAGTGCGGGCGACCTCCCAGCTCGAGCCCCTAAGGGCAAGCAGGCGCTGGCGGCGTAATGATGGGATGCTGGCAGAAAGAGAGACAATACTGAGCCCACCGGCCTTGACCGGTGCGTGGATGTAAGCACTTGGGACACCAGGTGGAAAGCCTAGCCAAGAGCGCACAGCAGAGCGAACTTCACGATCTAACTCAAGCAGCCTCCCCGCAGTAAGCCTGCCAAAGACTAACCCATAGGTTAGCTTTGGCAGTAAGTACATGCGAAGGAGGCGCAGCTTCTGCTATGTCTTCAATGGAGCCTTAGTGACACAAGCTAATGCTCCACTAAGGTCCACACGGCTTGCGGCAATGGTTGCAACACCCATGAAGTCGACTCCAGGGTACCGCCAGACCTCCAGCACGGATCGGGCAGGGATGGAAGTTTGTCCTAAGACAAAACACTCCTCATCCACCACCTTCACCTTATGCTGGCGACCGGACGGGACCAAGGAGACCGACCCACACTTAGCTGGGTTTACCACCAAACCACACCTGGCTAGCTGCTCAGCAAATGCGTTGAGGGAGATCTGCAAGCCCTCACGGGTTTCTGCGAGTAGGATGACATCATCAGCAAAAGCCAATGCACCTACTCGCACCCCAGGGGCGAGATCAAACCCTATTTCAGCTGGCAGCTTACCCAAGGCCGTATCCACGACCAGGTTAAAGAGGAGTGGCGACAGAGGATCCCCTTGGCGTACCCCGCGCCCAATAACAACATCCCCTGACATCTCACCTCGTGCCTCGAAGACCGTCACGCCTTCGTGGTACAGGCAGGCAACATACTCAATCAAACGAGCAGGTGCCCCGTCACCACGAAGACAATCGGTCAGGGCAGAGTGGCTAACTGTGTCAAAGGCCTTAGCGACGTCCAGAGCGGCAAGATGGAGCTGCCGTTTCTTGATACGGGCCAGCGAAATGACAGTTTGGAGAATTGTTAGATTCTCCGCTGTGCCATCCGCTGGCCGAAATGCTCTCTGGACGTCACCTATGACACCAGCCACTTGGAAGGGAGATGCCAGAATCTTTTGAAAGTGGCGGAAAACTACCGATGATATTGAAATCGGACGGTAGCCTCCAGGCCCACTTCCCCCTTTCTTTGGGATGAAAATGGTTCGGGCACGGGTCAACGCTTTCGGGGGGCCTTCCCGATAGAAGTAACAGGTTGAGGATGAGCAGCGTGACATTTTTTGGAGCTTTATTCCAGCGTCGGGCGGAAACACCTTCGGGTCCAGCAGAAGTGGAGTTTTTGACACGGCACTTATGTGCCTCGTCATAAAGCACCGGTGTGCACATGATGCTGCGCAAGGAATCCCTGGTGGAAGCTGGGGGTACCACTGGCTCACCAGGGTTGTGGCTGGGAGCACTCATAAGTGGCTCCCAGTAATCCACAAACTCCTGGAGAGGGGGCATGACTTGTTCATCCCCAGCTCCCTCCAGTACCTCCGCAGCTGCACGAGCCGGATGCTTCCTCCACAATCTCTGGACACACTGGTATTCCCGCCTTCTCGCTTGCTTAGCTGCTCTGCGACCTCCACGAGGCACCACATTAGGAGGAACTCCTCCCTGGTGCCTCGCCACGGTCACTTCCTCAACCTGCGGGAAGATCCTCTGCACATAGGCCGCGACCTCGTCCTCCAAGCTATTTGGCCCCTCAACAGCCCGCCTCGCCAGACCCTGCAGGTAGGCACTCTCATAACCAACAATGTTGCCTACCTGCTCCCCGAGCCTCAATACTTCAGTCTTCAAGTCTTCAAGAAGACCGGAGGTCCCGGGGGAGGATTGCTGAATGGCGGGCTGTTGTCCCACGCCTGTCGGAGATGCGGGAGAGGCCCCACGGCTATTTGCCAGGATTGCATCCTGGACAAGCTGCTTATAGTGGGGCCTCAGGCGAAGAGACTGAATGGCAGAAAGCGTGCGCATGGGAAAACGTGCTTGCAAGAAAACATTTATGTTTCGTACCCCATTACACACAGCCTCTGCCTCCTCTGCTGCCATTCGCCGCAAATCCTCAGAAGCATACCTGGGCCGCTCTCGCTCTATATCTATTGCAGCGTTGGCCTGTACAGGATGCTTCTGCCAGACGTGGGCACTGAGGCCACGCTTGGTGCTGAAGGCTCTCTCACAGTGGGCACACTGGTGGACATTTACAGGGGTCGTGGAAGAGGATGAGGGATAGGAAGACGAGGATGAAGAAGAGGGAGAGGATGGCCGACGCCCCTGCCTGGGGCGCCCCCGAGCGCCTCCCCTAGAACCCCGCGAGCCAATGCGCCCGGGGGGGTTATGAGGCTCATTGTCTATTGGTGCCATAACGGGGGAGACGAAGTTTAGAAGGGTCGGGAGACCCGTTGACACGAGCCTCCCCCCTAATCGCCATTGGGTCATTCTGCCACCCTCCAGTAAACTGGAGGGTGCCCGGGTTGCACGACGGGGACGTATGACCTTGACTTGGGTAGGGATTTGAAGGAGCTCCGAAGAGATAAAAACACCAACAGTTACCCTACCCCAGCAACCCGCACACACACACACACACACACACACACACACACACACACACACACACACACACACACACACACACACAAACACACACACACACACAAACACACACAAACACACACACACACACAAACACACACACACACACACACACACACACAAACATACATATATATATATATATATATATATATATATATATATATATATATATATATATATATATATATATATAGTTGAATGTGCATTTTCCGACTGATGAAGCATTCTTTTATTTTCTCCTGGCCTTATCTTTTTTAAAACTTTTATGCCAAAACAATCATTGAAAGTTGCATCATGCGTGGCAACATGGCGGCTCGCAGGCAGATCTTCCGTTCTCCTAACCACCGATGATCTGTGGTTGTTGACACGAAGGATAAGCTGTGTCTCGGCTTTTACTACATAAAATGCAGGGTGTTGTGCTAGGAATGCCCTGCATTTTATGTAGTAAAAGCCGAGACACAGCTTATCCTTCGTGTCAACAACCACAGGTGGTTAGGAGAACGGAAGATCTGCCTGTGAGCCGCCATGCTGCCACGCATGATGCAACTTTCAATGATTGTTTTGGCATAAAAGTTTTAAAAAAGATGAGGCCAGGAGAAAATAAAAGAATGCTTCATCAATCGGAAAAGGCATATTCGAATGTTTTGGGCGCGTACATCCTCCAGGGTTAAACATCAGACGTTAACCGGGCAACCGTCCTCTCCATGGCAAACGTCTCTCTGCATTACATCAACGTCGAAATTTCCACACAAAATTATTGTAGTTCTTCATTTTTTGAAAAAGGCAAATAAGCCGAAATATAAAAAATAGTTTTTGGTGTAACTTATTGTTTTTCCTAAAATTTGTGTAAATTATATATATATATATATATATATATATATATATATATATATATATATATATATATATATATATATATATATATATATATATATATATATATATGTAAGTGTTAAAATGCGGACAATAACTCTCTCTTTTTTATTTTATTGGTATGGTCATTTAACATACAGCAATGAAATGCACCATCTGGCTAACATTGTTAGAAAAATGTGTCTTCATAAAGTATAAATAGGTCGTAATTCTTTCACATTTGTCTCTATTAAGTTATTTTCTCATTATTATTTACATAATTTATAATAGCTTCCATGTCACATATGAATGAGGTTTTTTTAATTGGAGTGGTTGGTTACCTTTTTCGCTATATGATGAAACTTGTTATGCCTTTCCCTTGCGTAAATTGAGCATTCCATTATCAAATGTTACAAACTACCAATCGATGGTCCGCTGTAACAATTGGCATTCCCCCTGCGGTCAATGCGTTTCACGTTCACTGGGCAAATGGCATGGCTGATTCTCATTCTACGAAAAATACGTTCAAATCTTTCGGCATCGCTTTTTTTCCATGGAATTCTGCCAATTTTTGGATTAAGGTTCTTATAGAATTTCTCTTGTTCCCCAACACAACACTGTTTTTGCCAATTCTCATTTTGTCGTGTTTTGATTTATTTATGTTTAGCCAATTCTCATTTTGTCGTGTTTTTATTTATTAATGTTTAAAAATTTTATTTATTTAGATTTACACGGGATACATATCCCTTTTATAATAAAAATGAAAAATACAGCCTTCAATAGGAAACAAACATAAGTCAAAGGAAAAATTACATTATGTAATAATGATATGAAGGAAAATAACATAGAACAATAAGAGATTACTCAGAATAAATAATAATGGAAATTCAGGAAAATACATTGAAATTAAACTGCAAAGAATCAGATTGGAATTAGGACAGGAGTAAAATCATGAACTCGGCCTCAAACTGTTCTTTATGGCATCAAGCGAATCAAACCATACATCGACAGAGCGAGGATACACATCATCATCTTATGGAACTCGGGAAGAAAAGGTTGTTGGCTTCTAGTGAATCCGACGGGAACTCTTGTATTGATGTGAGCTAGTAAATTAGAGTCGTCATACTCAAACACCACGCAGAATCTTCACACGAGTAATGATGTCATGCTGCCTCCTCCTTTGCTCCAGTGTGCCCAAACTCAGTAACCTTCTCATTATGCCGTCAGAGAAGTCATCCACGGCGTTACATATGTATTTACCATCTTCAAAAATGAATGTAGGACCCTCTCAATGCTGTCGATATAAATAGTGTACTTAAGCTGGGTTACAAAGAACGTACGCGAACTCAATAGAGAAGGGTGCAATAAAGCACTTTGAGAGAAAAAACACTCCTGAATCGACGAGTTGTTCTGTGGATAAAACCAAATTGTCTGAAAGCTTTTGAAACTATGTTTGTTATGTGGATTGTATATGAAAAGATAGAGTCAATCAAGATCCCTCACGCTTTCAAAACGTTGAAGTACCGTATCGTCAATGGTGTATTAAAAAATCATTATTTGGGAATGAGCGCATGTGAACGAAATGACACAAAATTTCGAAACGTTAAACCTGCTTCTTCAAAAGTTGTTGAAGCAGAAGAGCATCCGTGGTGACACGAACCATACGAAATATCTTGAGGTCGTCAGCATCAATATAATTCTGTTGGAAAATACCAATACCTATTTAATGCAAGCAGTATTTAAAGCAATGCGCGTCCTTAACCTAATTTATTTGTATGAAAAAACCCCACTAATTTTTGAATATAGGATGTTTGAATTTGAAAAACTTAATAGGGTAATTTCTTCGACCAGAGCATCATATAGAATAACTCTCAACATAGCTAGGATGAATAGCACCCTGGGCCAAAGGCTCTATAGCTACCAGGGTGTTAAATTGTTTAACCATCTACCAGTTTTGTTGTTACATAAGATGGGCATGGTCGACAAGTTTAAAAGGGTTGTGAAACAGTATTACCTAGAATCACTTTAATACAAATTTAAGTTCATATCCACACATTTGATATTATCTATGCTGTCTTTTCTAGCTGAGCAGGTACCTAGTTATTTGTTCATATTATTTTTTTTTATATCTTATTATTATATTGAGAATCGTAAATGTTTGAATTAAACCTCTTTAGTTTTAAAATCTTTTTCAGTCTGAACGTATGTTAGAAGTTATATAAATTACTGTTGAACTCTCAAGCTCCAACCCCCAGCACAAGTATTCTTTACAAGGGTTATAGTATTTCACTATTCTGTATAACTAATGTATTGATGTACAATTACATAAATACTTCATAAAAAAAGTCACTGTATGGCAGGTTATGGTGGTTTCAAAAAACGTGTGCTGGGTCCTCATTCAAGGTTCAAGAGGCACTTGTAATGGCCAGTTTGAGTTTTGCTCTTGTCCATCCAAATAATTGAGAGTATGGTTTTCCTCTTTTAAATCAACGAGAAAGCAAGTCGTTTGACAAACATTGCAAACTTCGTACGCATTAAAAATTCTTGCAATATCATAATTTCCTTTCGCGGTTTATTTGTAGAAGCTCTACGACTGCGAATAAAAGGAACAATAATATTGCTGTGCTACTTGAAGGGCGGCAAGGGCGTCGTGAGGGCCAGCAAGAACCAGTTATGATTGGGTACTCCAACAGTGAGCAGAACGAATTATGTGTAAAACTTGGTCTATAACTGTGTGAAGGAAGTAATAACCGTAAAACGGAAAGCACGACACTTTGCGAATAGTTCCCAACTCAGAGCCCGTGGCAATTATAGATGTGCGTTTCCTCCAGGTAAGCTCACGATAATTTATTCGACCACTCTAGTGCCCATTCCCTCAACCTTCTGAAACCGCTATGCGGTCTTTAGGTGCAAGGGCCCTGAGTTCAGGAGAAATAAAATAACATTAAATAAGATCGTTGTTATTCCGGTAAAACGTAGAACCTCTTTTGTTTGATATTGCCGGTTAATTAACTCGAAATACTGAGAGCTCTCTAGGGTTTTGCAACTATTAATCCACACTCAGTCGTCCATCGTTACGGTCAGTGGCGGCCGGTGGTCTGAAAAAGGAGTGGGGCACAAAAATATTTACCTATTTGACAGTCAAAAAGAGCATGGAGGTTTTTCATCCATTTGTTTTGCTTTCAGTGTAAATTAATTTTGATCTAAACACATGAAACATTAATCCCACTTGGGTTATGTCAAATGCCATGGACAATAAATCATGATCATTAAATATTATTGATAAATAAATATAAATAAATTAATTAAATAAACTAAATTAAAAATACTATCTTATAGGGACCTACTTACTTACTAAAGCTGGTTTCACATGGAGCGGTATGTCCGGAAGACGGAAAGATTGAAAGCAATCTGATTGGCTGTTGGGACAACAGTTGAGGATGGTGGCTGCCATGTTGCCGGAATGGGCGGTCTGCGGACAGCGGTAGAAATGTTTATACCGTTGCCGCGTTCCGTCGAGCGGAGCGCAATCTTATTGGACAGGAATGTTGATAACCGCAAGTAGAGGTTTCAGATCAGAGAGGGTTTCAGTAGGAAGGTTATGATTCCGTGTGTCCATGTTCATGTGAACACCCTGCCGCATTCTGCCGCCCCCTCCACTGGGGTTTCCAGCCTTCCGTCTTTCCGGTTGTTACGCTCGTACTCCTCCATGTGAAACCGGCTTTAGGAATGACGATAAACAGCCAGTTTTTTTATTGGTCATATTGCAACGTTTCTGCGTATTTGTTGGTTGGTTGTGGCTTACATGCTGGTGTGGATACTATACTATTGGGTTACCATGGATATTATGTTCATGGAACTAGGTGTGACGAACTAACATGGAAAGAGCTGAGAAAAATTATTATGGATGTAGGTACGTTGCAATAGGTCCAATAAAAAAAACTGGCTGTTTATCGTCAATCCTAACAAGAAAAACACCTACACTACTTTATTATTGGAAGTATTAAAAATTATCAAGGCTTCGATTGTATTGCACTAGTCAACTACTTAGGAGAAGTAATTCTGAAGGAATATTAAAGAACTCAAATTAAATTACGATAAAATGATAGGAGTGTGACGTCATACGTCAATTAAAAATTGTTTCAAAAGGCTATAGAAATGTTGTCTAACCCCACAACTACCACTCACTTATGTATATAACCTTTTTCTTCAATGCAACCATGAACCTAGGAGGGGGATGGTTCATGAATGCAACACATCCAGAATGATCAATATTCTACTGAAAATATTGATCAGAGACGTTTTCGTTACTCATTCTGTATGGTTTTGGAGGTGCCTTTGAACACTGTAGCTTTTTCCAAATGTGACCTCAAAATGTCGTCAGTTTTGGCTGATTTTGTTACTATAAGAGGCTACATAAGAAATTACAGCTTCCTAGAGTGTAAAGCATAGAAATTAACTATTAAAATGATTTAACCACCGCTTCACAAATCAAACCGTTCTCGCAATATTTGGATCACCTGCTATGAATCAAATCATCGAAACACCAGCTCAATGAAATCATCAGAAATTAACAAGCGGTGGCAATCATGTTCACAATATCAATTATTGAGAACGATCACCTGAGTGTACACAATTATTCGAATAACCTTGCTCATAACTCAGCTTGTTGGCCACGCACTTCGCAGTAGTTAACATAATATGGTTGGATAAATCGAGAGCTTTCGAACGAATGGTCAACGAATTTGAAAAACGACGAAGTACCATTTCCCTAGCAACGACTCGGTTGTAAGCGGAAATCATCAAAATATTTTCGTGAGCAATTTTCCGTGAGTTTTGACATGGATATGTCTTTGCTCTGGGGGGTCAACCAAAAATTTCCGTGACGCAAAATTTGTGTCACAATTTCAGTGTTTTTCACGTACAACCCATTCGTTGCTAGGGGAATGGAACTTCCGCAGTTTTCATCGCACAGAAATCGTTCGCCACTCGTTGGAATGCGCTTGATTTATGTGATAAATGTTCACATCTCAAGCTACCAATTCCCCCCTCCTTACGTACCTGGCTACATTCCTAAACTAAGTTGATTGGACTATAAACAATTTTAATAAGCCGGTTACAATATTCTTAACGTAAAGCAATAGCAGAATTTACTCCAATCCATAGGAAACATTTTCATCCACTTGACAACAGTCGACTGTTAACAACAACTCATTGTAGTGGCTTCTCTCCACAGTTATTTTCAACATTTCTATAAGTAAACCGTTGTTTTGTTGTAATTAGTCGGGATTCGTTTAAAGTTGAAGGATTTATTTACAACTCTCGTGTTCAACCGTTATGAAATCCCCAATCAAAGACATATCCATGTAACATGGTTTTACGAGTTACTATAAAATTTTTAGTTCATGTGCCATAGCAAAGACATAAAGAAAACAGTTGATTGTTCTCTACGCAACACAGTGAGTCTATTTTATTTATTGGTAAGTAGCGTGAGCAAGTTTTCGTGACGATTTTTCAGTTTATGTGCCAAAGCAAAGACATGCAAATGTCAAAATCAGTACCTACCTGACTAAACTTCTTACGTAAATCCTTCGATGAACGTCGTACTTCGGTGCGAATTATATTCAAAGTGATCGTTGCTTCTTCTTCATTGCCAAAATGCCAAAATTTCTTTTTGTAACTAACGTTCGTAACTACCGACGGAAAGGGTTTTGTAGCTAGCTCTACACATAAACAACGCACTCCAACTCGACCGACAATACAAAGGACTTTATTACAAAAGACGTATTCAACAACTTAGGACTGAATAAAAATAGATATTTATAACACAACGCTATAATACGGACTTTACTTTAGAGTAAATTCTTGGAAACAACCACATGCCCGAAGGAACTTAAAAAACATCATAAATTACCAGCAGAGACAGCAAAACATTACTAGAAAAAAACCTACCAACTATGAACATTCAGTTTGGCTAATGGAATAAACCGAAACTCCTCTAGTGGAAGCCACTCATAACGTTAATTTCATTCTACGGTCTTTAGAAAAGTGGAAACCCTGCCTGGGGCATGGCCCCTAAAATGATGAGAAATTTACTGTTATGACCTCTTTTTCCCGTTCCTTGCCCCTTAATTCCCGTTCCTTGCCCCTTAATTCCCGTTCCTTGCCCCTTAATTCCCATCACAGTCTAACCTGAATTGACGAAATTTCTCTCTTGATAGAGTGATTTTATGGCAATCTACGTACTTTTTCACTGGTAGATGGATCTTAAACCTCCTTGGATGGAGCGTAAACCTGATCCTTCTAGCATCCACCTTGGAGCCACAGCATGGAGCTACAGACCACTTTTCTTTCTAATTTGAAACGATGAGTTTTGTTTGTAAAGTCTTCGTTCCAGTTTGTTACTTTTTTTCCAAATGTACTGGGGCAATGTCCCGATGCCCCCCCTCACCGGCCGCCCCTGGTTACAGTACATTTTAAACACGAGTTTATCATTGATTTATTTTATAGTTTTGGCTAGAGAGGCCTTAGATTTGGATTTTGAGTGGATTTGGACTGTACCATTGTGCCGGGCACAATTACCTGGAAGATCGATTATAGATTAAATATAAGTATACAATCATAGCTTCGTCAACTCTTTTTACCAGTTAGCGTTTGGGCTTTGGACATAGCAAAAATTCTGCAATGGATTTCGTTTTTGTTTTTTTGTGTGATCAGTTAAATTTACCTCTTGTAAATTCCAATAGAAATCTTGTTTCACCAATACATTGGCGTGATTACATACACTACAAATGGCGGCAGAGGTTATTAATGCGTCACGAACGTCAACCGTGCTATCGTGGGCCGAGGGTGTTCATCTGTGTCATTTGGGAGGAGAGTTTGATCTGGAAGTGACCAGCTAGTTTCAGAACCTATTGCAACGTAGCTTCTGCCACTCTCACAAGTCTCAAATCCAGTGAGGTCAATTGTGCAATATTTTGAGATTGCTGCTAAAGTCAACCATTGGAACAATGTAAGGACAAAAGCGGAATATTTGGCACTCAGTTTAACTGGTAAAGCCCTCCATTTTTACTCAGAAATGACAGAAGGATCTAGATACAACTACACGGCTCTAGTTGCAGAGTTAGAGGTTGCTCTCAGCCCTCTACAACTCTGAGAGACCAAGAAACTAATATTCAAACAACGTCGCCAGGCAAGTGGGAAGGGTCTGGAAGAGTTCAGAAGACAATAACGGGTGTTGATGGCTCAAGATACTCTCACCTTGGTACAGATTCAAAGAACGAATATTTGAGGGCGCAGTTTTTGCTGGGCTTGAAGGATGTTTCTTTATGATTCTGTGTCCACCAATTTCGCTCTCGATCCTTCGTAGAGTTGTACCAAACAGAAGTTGAAAAACAAGCAATACTGGAGGTAGAGAAAGTCCATAGAGTGTGCATGTTAAAACTGATACAATTATGTGGATGCACTAACGCACATGAGCCATTGAGCCTGCATTGTAATGACAAGCAGTGCTAGGAGCGAATGGAAGAGAACAAACCCTGTCTGAAGGGGCCTCAAGAAATAATGCTTGCAAAACAGCAAGAAGTACGTTAGAATGCCGAAAGTGTGGAAACTTAGGGCATTCGAAATTTCAAAATCGAGCAGTATAAACTCAGCCACAGCAGAAGGAGGACTAACGGGTGTCAGTTCAATTGGCCCAGAACTGATAGTCCCCATAATCAGTACCTAGTATTGGCCCAAATTCTTCAACCTTGGTAGTCAAGATTTGAGGGACGTGGTTCCTCGCGTTATTGTATTCCGGTGCATCTATTTCACAACTCCAGAAAAAAGCATGTAAAGATTTGGGAAAAGTAGTCGAACCTCATATAATCAAGCTATCAGGTGCCGAAGGGAATCTGATAAACGAGGCTGCTAAATCCAAACTTTCTTTCACGATTGGAAAAAGCCATTTGGAGTATGAATTTGTGGTGGCTCAGGTACAAGACAACTTGATACTGTGTACAGACTTCTTGGAGGAACATGGAGGAGAAATAACAATTGAGGATGCGTTAATTTAGATAGAGTGACATTCCTATTAGAAGGTAGAGGCAGGTGTGAAGAAAAGCCAACAATGTCTTGGTCCACGTGCAAACTGTTGTTGAACGTTTCAGTGAGATGGTTTTGATAGGGCATTTATCAAAACAATGAAGGTTTAGTTGTCTAATATTTGAGCCAAACCCCTTGCAGATGGAAAAAAAAGAAATTACTAATTGGTAGATCAGTATTGGGCAATACTTAGGAGGGAGTGCCAACTCTACCATTTTTCCGCAGCCAAATATAGTATTAGTGAAAATCAAAGCCGTATTTGAAGAAAGGGAGAACACATCTTAGTATCCATTAAGCTTGAATGGGATCAGAGCACAAAATGGCTCGTTGCCTAAAGTTATTCAGAAGCTCAAGAAGCTTACAGTTTGAGTGATGACGGGGTTAAAATTAGATGACTCTTTTTCACTCATATGCTGATATCTCGTCCTCTGGGGATGGCGATATTCAACACCATTGTTCTGCTACTCCATTGCTGGGATGAAGTTAATCGTATGGTATCAGATAATAAAAGAAGAGACATTATTCAGACCTCAAGTTTACCTTGGTGCAGTCCGAGTGAAGAAGAAGGATGGCAAATTGAGATTCTTTGTTGATTATAGAAAACTAAATTAGGTTATTAAGAACGATGCTTATCCTCTACCACTAATTGCAGACATACTGAACTCTTAGGGAGAATGGAGCCAAGTATTTTTCAACCTTGGATGCGGCGTCCAGATATTGGAACGTTTAAGAAGATCCCAGGGCCAAAATAGCTTTCATATCAGGAGAAGCCTTTATGAGTTCAAAGTTATTCCTATTGGATGAAACAATGCTCCCGCTACATATTAGCGGTTGATGAACTCAAGTGGGAAACCTACTTAGTTTTCCACGATAGGCGTCTGGTCAGCTTGAAGTTTTGATTATGAGTTGTTATGAAAGGCATGTGTTTTGGTTGTTGACAACGAAAATTTCGTTGCTTGTTATGATGGGAACAGTTAAATTTACTTGTTGTGCCACATAGCACTGTTTTGGGCATAGCAATGTACCAAATAGCTCAGCTTTGGGCATAGCAGTGTACCACATAGCACTGCTTTGCGCGTAGCAATGCTCAAAGTTAAATCTGTTAGAAATTAAAAAGAAGACCTTACGAATTCCCGAAAATACTTAATTTATTTTAATCTGGTCAAACTATACAATATCGGAACATCGCACAGAGGGGGAAAAAAACTATGGAATAATGATTTTCTAATACAATTAGTTTAGCTGTTGCTATGCCAAATGACTAATAATGCCAACGCGCATTTTCAAAAATTGTAAGCTGGATAGAAAAAGTTCGTAACTTTTAACACGAAATTTCTCACACACTCCCACCAAGCCAAATTTAACTGCGTCACTTGACAATTTGGCTCCCAACGCGCTATTTATAAATCCAGTCTTTTGGGTCGATGGATCAATCTGCCTCCACGAGTCTTCAAAGGTAGATCACTGTTGGGATCGCTCTGTTGGTTGACAGTCTTGAACTTCATCATCAATCTCTTGGTGTAAAATTGAACGAAGATGGTTTGAAACTTTATCACCTTGTTCCAATTGAAAGTTCAGCTCCAACGGATATAGTCTTTGAATGAGTCGAGTCAAAACACCACGAGAAGTCTTCAACTTAACTACTCTAATAATCCCATCTGCGCCGCTAATGACATCAGTAATTCGCCCGAAAGGCCAATCGAGACGTGCAGTATTGTCATCACCAATTAACATTATGTAACCAATCAAAACGTCTCTAGTTGTGTATTTGGATGATTTTAACTTGAGTTTTCCGAGATATTCGTTTGTAAATCTATTTCGAATCGTTTCAATTAGATCCTGCCGGTATTTAT
This sequence comes from Adelphocoris suturalis, assembly GCA_030762985.1. Lineage (NCBI taxonomy): Eukaryota > Metazoa > Arthropoda > Insecta > Hemiptera > Miridae > Adelphocoris > Adelphocoris suturalis. The sequence continues at coordinate 33,406,049 of CM061045.1, forward strand.
AACGTTTTTGAAGATCACTGGCTTTAATGAGGTCCAGATCTGGTGCTCTGATCTCTTCTACATCTTGAAGGAACATACTTGGGGTTAGATCATTCGGATCGTTTGACAAGTACGTAATTGGGCGAGAATTGATCACATTGTTGTAGTCGCACAGAATAGTCTGCATCTCTTCAAAATTTAGGGATACACGACACAAGACTCGCCTCAAAAGCTTTTTGATAACATCAATTAACCTCTCCCACCATCCCCCTCACCACGGTGAAGCTGGAGGATTGAATCGCCAGTCAATTTTCCTCACAGCTGTTCGCACAGGCATCCGAAAACACATAGAGACCAAAACACATAAATGATGTGGATGTAGAGCTCTTTGAGCTACCTGTCAAGCTACGTGGCTTAGCACTGGAGGACCCAGTGAAGACCAACGACTTCAACTACACTCCCTCAGAAAGAGCCACCAACGTACTGGCCGAAGCCCTAGCCACAGGGAATAACTTTGAGATGCATCTCCATGAAGATCGGGTTAGAGAAGTTCAGAACTAACAGAAAGCCCTCAACATGGCTGCTGCCTTTGCAAGTAGTGAAAGACTCCTGCGCAACAGCAATTTGCCTCAAAAACGGAAGAGAGCCCTGAAAAGAATTGTGCATAGCAAGCATTCATCGCAATGGCTCACAGTCTCACCACTGCAAAAGGATGACCTGGATCTTTCACCAACCGAATTTCGTGATGGTCTTGCAGCAAAATATGGGCGTGAACCTCTAGGACTCCCACGCCATTGTGATGGATGCAGTGAGCAGATGGATTTGAACCATGGGCTTAATTGTAAGAATGGAGGTCTGGTAAAGTATGGTCATGATCAAATAAGAGACCAATGTGCTAGAATGGCCAGCCTGGCGTGGAACTCAGCAGGAATCGAGCCAGTGATGCAAGATGGAGATGATGGAAACCCACGATTAGTGGCGGATTTCAAGGTCCATGGCGTGTTGAACCAGGAGTGGGTGGCGTACTTTGATACAAGAGTGATAAACTTTGACGCCCCTTCTTACTGTTCCCTATATTGGCCAACTACTGCCTAACGAGCTGCAGATGCAAAACATAGGAAGTACGATGCAGCAGCGTAGGATCTTCGTGGATCGTTTACCCCCCTAGTAGTTGGGAGCGACGGATCCCTAAACAATGAATATGACACCTTCCTCAAGCGGCTCGCCGAGAAGCTCGCCTACAAGTGGACCAAGCCCCTCTCTCAAGTGACTTACTGGGTGAGAGTGAAAACTCAAATTAGTGTAATATGGGCAGTCTCCATGCGCCTAAGAGGATGTAGAAGGAAGTTGAGATGCCTAGGACTTGAAGATGGAGCCTTGATGCCTCTATAGTAAGAAAAAAAAAATTAAGTAGAGACCAATTGTTGTCTGTTGTATTGCTGCTCGCCACCCAACGAGGAATCTTCACTTGAGCAAGTTGAAATACTTCTTCAAACCAATCCAAAAAATTTTTTTCTCCATCACTATCAAGCCAGAGAAATCTCAAGAAATTTCCGTCCTTTTCACATACAGCAATTAGCAGGAAAACCCGCCTTATATCACCAGCTACTACTACTTTTTTGAACGGAAACGTGCCAAGACTGAGGGAATTTTTCCAAGTAAATTTGAACCTTTTTCCAAGCACATGTTAAGACTGGCTATTCTCTCGAGATGAGGCATCAATCACGGCCCGAACAGGGGTGGTAGAATTGGGTTGAATGGCGAGTCTGTGTGGCAGATAGTGACAAGGAAAATTCATTTCATCTGTTGGCACTTCCTCAATCACCTCTTCTTCCAGCCTTTCGTTCATGAGTCCTTGGTATGCTTCATAATACTTTGATAATGCTTTCAATTTTGTAACGATGGTGTGAAGTCTCTTTACAGAAAGTTGATAGTTGTGAGGAAGTTCGGGATGGTTCTTTATCCAAGGAAGATGTACTTCAAACCGACCGTTTTCAGTTCCTGATTCTGTATCCACAAAATGTTAATGAACAGCTGCTTCTATTTCCATCTTCGATGACTTCTCCGATGAATCCATTTTTCCTAGAGTGTACGAAGTCGACAAGTCCGTGATTTTAGCTTCGTTGGCCAAAATACTAGTCACCACTGTTGCTAAATTTTCTTGAATTTTATTTGATTTGATCTCGAGGGGTGAATCCGGTACTCTTCCTGACAGGGTCCATCCAAGGTTAGTTTCCATGGCTACCAGGCCACAGCTCAATGGTATTATCCTACCAGTCCAAAGTTTTTCTGCCATTTCAGCACCAACCAAAATTTCTATGTCAGTAGCCATGCCAGTGTCACTGAGTACCGCATTGTGATCTGCAAGTTCACGAATCCAATGACCATCAATCATAGATGAAATTTGTCCACAAAAAACGGGTTGTCCAGAAACCTCAAAATTACAGTGGTACGTTTGGTCCAACTTATAAAGATACAAACAAAAAATGTTGTGCTTAACGATTCCAGTTGTCGCTTCACCAAATAATGAATGTTGGATTGCTTCCTGTCGACATGGCGAATAACCCATTTTCATTGCCAATGAGGAGAGGATGTAAGATCGGTGAGATACTGAATCAATCATTAAGCGAGCTGTGCGAGTACATCCTTTTTTACCCCTCACTGAAACAACAATAGTTTGCATAAGCACGCTACAATGATTCGAAATAGCAGTGAGGGTCTCGTCCTTTGTTACTATATTTGAAACATTCAGATGGGTATGTTTCGAATCAATGGGATTTTCGACTTTTGGTGTTTTCTCACACATCAACACAAAATGTTCTCTTTTACAAATTATGCATTTTGGTCGATTTCTGCACCGATTACCAGTATGATTTCTATGAAGGCAACAAAAAAATGCTTTAGAACTAGCTACTCTCACACTTCTTTTCTCCAGGGTCATGTCTTGTGCAGTTTTGCAATTCTGAGGGCTGTGATTTCCAACACAAAATATACAGCTAGCAGTGCCATTGGGTTTAGCTTACGTCAGTAAATCTGTAGTCGTAGGTATATTGGATACTCCCTTTTCTTTTTTCTGTTCACGTGGCTTTGTCCGTGCTCCATGACCTGACTGTAACAATCCAGAACCGGTACGGCCAACTCGACCTTTTGTTCTCCTTCCACTTCCACTTGTAGGAACAACAACAGATTGTCAAGATAATTCTTTGATGTGGCTTCAGGGTTAGTTATCTTGATATTAGGTTCACAGCTCCTCTCCCATATCTTGAGCATTTCTTGAGGTGAACAAGATGACACAAGGGGCATTAGTATCGGAGCACGATTCTCAGATGTGACACCTAAAGTCTCTAAGTTACGGAGGTGAGATTGCAACTCCGTATTTTGGATGATGAGTTTGAGTAGCTCTCGAATATAAAACTCAGTGAACAGGTCTTCACGTCAGAAATACTCTTTAAGGGACCTCACAACATAAGCGTACATGTTTCCTGTAGCAGGGTAACTGTCTCCAGGTTCCTTGGCAGAGGAATTTTCAATCATGCATTGGGCTTTTCATTGTCATCCATGGTAGAATCTTCGTCAAATTTCGAAAATTGAGACCAAAAGGGTAAACAAATCTCTTAAATCAGCTGCAATATAGGTAATTTATACTTGCATTTGCTTCTATTTACTGAATAACCTTCCGAATTTACACTACCTTGTACTGATCGGCAATCAACATCTTGAGGAGAGTTCAAGACCTTATCTACAAGTGCCTTATACTTGAAATAACTTAAGAGAATTCCATCAATTGTATCCTGCTCATCATTGAGATCCGATTCTCTCGTACTTTCAATACCTTTAATGCTATCATGATAAGCGCACTTCTCTCTTCCATTATTTCCGAATTTTTAATGGTGATTAGCTCAAGAAGCGAAGTTAATTCAATAACATTCTGCTCCGTAATCTCCTTCTTCAGCAAAACAGCGATCTTCTTACAGATGCTAGTGAAGGAACTCCGAATCCTCGAACGTTCGGACTTCAACTTACTAAGATCCAACAAAATTTAGTTCACGAACGATCACTAAAACTCACGAGAATGTTTTCAAAAACGCTCCACGAACCGATTCTAACCAGATTAGCTTTTCACACGATCCTGTCACGGTCGCCAAATGTTAAAATGTTAGGAATTAAAAAGAAGGCCTTTACTTAATCTATTTTAATCTGATCAAGTTATACAATATCAGAACATCGCACAAGGCGGGGGGGGGGGGGGGGGGGGACTTCGGAATAACAATAGTTTAGCTGTTGCTAAGTGACTGATAATGCCAACGTGCATATCTAAAAATTGTAAGCTGGATAGGAAAAGTCCGTAACTTTAAACATAAAATTTCTCACAAAATCATTTTCCGCCTGGAATTGCTACTGTTTCTTTGGCCAAAATCAAAACTCTACCAATAGTTTGACTTAAAATTGATGAAAATACGTAAGGAACATACCTATCAAAATAGATAAAAATTACCTGGTTTCTTCCCAAAAGACTGCAACGATTTTGATGAAACTGTAAAAAGTCACAAATGCTAACATTCCACCAATTTTTCATCTCAGTCATCAAACTATCTATACAGAGGTTTGAAAGTACTAACATTTTAAACAGCAAATAAAATACCAATATCACCAATAATATGTTTACTTCAAGTTGGAAAAGTAATGTGAAGCCTTAAGTAGTTAGATACGGCTTGGTATATGTTGGCGAATTAACTAAGTGGATACTGACGATAAAAAGTCGTATTTAGTTTGTAATTTTTCTCTAGAATTGGAACATTTTTTGTTAACAAGCGTTTTTAATGTCTAACGTACCTATGATATACAAACTACTTCAACAATCAATGTCTGACAATATTCTACTATGGAATTATAATTATTATACCATTATCACTATCATAGAAAATTTTTCATCACTTTTGAGATTTGAACAATTTGAAATTTGAGGAATGAAAGTGGCCCGCCCTTCGAACTTTCCTAGTGATCTTTATTTTCCTAGCGATTATTGTTTTTTTACCGAGTAACATATTTTTATTGGATACCAAAGACAGATATCATTCGGACCTATTATACACCTTTCACTCATAAAAAACGACGATTGTACCGTTCGGCTTAAAAGTTGGCAAATCAGTATCATTGACTGAGCTGTTACTGAAAATGAATTGAATCGTATCTTCCAGCTATTTTCCGCTCTTCGTAACTCTGCTCCCAAGTTTAAATGACTTTAAAAGTTTCACTGTTATTAGTCTACAAGGTTTTGAATTATTGAACGAACTTTAGGGAGGAAAAGTTATGGCTTTGCTCACTTCCAAATACATTTTACTTCCAAGTACTTTCTACTAGAGTGTCTCGAGTAGATACATAAGGTTTATCCGTTAAATCTGTGTGATCTATTTTGATCACACGGCTTGCTCAAACTAATCGTGTCACGACAAGGAGTATTATTCGGCTGATTGTTTATCATTAAAATAATTATCAAATCATGTATCAAATGGATGTATTCAAACATTAATTTCATAGTACCTACCCTGTATAACTTATTTTTTTCATTTTCTGAGTTTTAAGAATTTGAAAGTTTTGGTTGTCGTTTGGATTGAATAATTAGGTAGATGTTTTGCAGTATTTGGTCATGGTACACCACAAACGGCCAAGATATCGGTGTTTTATCTTAATAAATGCGTTGTTCAACAGTTTTAGTTGGTATAAAATCTGTTTTTTCACTAATCTTCGAGATATTCATGGGAATATTAGAGAGAAGAGTGAACGAACATATTCATATTTTACCCTGAAGTGGGTTTTTATAATTGAAACAGTGTTCTTAAAAACGTCTTCGATTGTGAAATCAACCCGATCTCCATTTTTCAAACCGTATCATTTTCTTTAATATGTACCTATCATACACGTATTTTCGGATTAATGAAAAACGGAGATTAATGTCCATAATCAGGTATTTTGCGTGAAAATTTTACTCGTTTTTGGTAAATTCAAATAAAATGTCTCGAGATCAAAGTTTGATTAATCGAATGCAGGTGTTTCCATGATCCTCCTCTTACGGCCCATAAATATTTGATACACCTGACAGAGTTCGAACTCGTGTCAACTGCCATTATACTCGCAAATTTGAGTGCGCGAATACGAATATTCGTGTAATCGTATTCGAAATGCGTAATCGTCTGTCAGCGATTATACGAATACAACCTATAAAAATGCGTTTCCTCATTTTCATTCTAGTTTTTCATCAAATATATCCTTATTTTCGGAATGGGGAATCCAAAAAGCAACAATTAAACAAATTGGAAAATTTTACAAATGTACGACTATTATAATTACATGCGTTTTTTGGAAGTAAAGGTTCAATTCTGTATGTCGAAAAATCACAAAACAATAAAACCCTGCCAGGTCTACATTGACAAAAAAAAAGTGTCATCATGCAGCACTACCTAATGAGCAAATTTTTGCACGAAAACTCATTTTTTATGTGAGTATTTCTTTTCTATAAGAGACCCATGTAACCTAAATAGGGTTATTTAAAATTTAGGATTGTTTATGCGCAAGAAACTGATTAAATTGGATTTTTTCAAGCTCATAAGCCATTTGGATATGATCTTATGAACAAATACATGGAAACCTTGGGGATCAATATGCGGACAACAGTAAAACGTTGATATAATTCCATCTCATTTGATCAATAAAGTGCACTGAAAATTTGCTTACATACTGGAAAGATTTTGGCGCACCAGATGTAAGCCGTCTTACCACGTTTTTAGCTATTTTCAGGTTTAGAGCGCATTCGGGTTTGCAAAAATATGTTTTTTTTTCTTTCAAATTTTCAATTTTTTTATGTATTCATTTATGTTCAGGTTAAGTCCCTTATACAACAACTTTTCAATTCAATATAACTTTTTCGCAAAAGTACTAGATCTATTGAACCTGTGACTGCATTTTGATGCGCTAAAATTTCCATTGAACAAATTTTTTTATTTATGTAAATATGTATAAAAGCTAAAATGTATAGCTTCATTAAACTTTTTAACAACTTTTAAGGGTTTCGATCAACAATTTGAGCTCATGTTACGCGCAATTTCAAGCACTAAACATTTTTTACATCCTCATTCACTGTCAATCATTTGACAGTGAATTCATCTTCATTTGAGTTTACCAAGTATGTTTCTTTCGGAATTCAAAATTTGAAATGTATACATTATGTATACAATGGTAAAATGACCACTTTATACAATTTTAGCAAATCTATTGAACTTTCGACCTCATTTTTATGCGCTGAAATGTTTTCTTGAACAACTTTTTTCTATTCAAGTAGATATCCAGCAAAAATGAATATGTATATTTTTTTAATTTTTATAAACTTTTAAGGATTTTAATAAACAATTTAAGCTCACGGTAGACCTGAACCTGAGACCTTGAGATCATTAGTTTTGAGACCTAATTATTCTTTACGTTCCCAATTACTGTACATAAACATGTCTATTGAATTTTAGTCTTAACTAAACCAATCAATTAAGCAATTAAATTACCCAAATTCGCTCATTAGGTCATGCTGCATGATGACACTTTTCTTTTGTCTATGTAGACCTGGCAGGGCTTTATTGTTTTGTGATTTTCGACATACAGAATTGAACCTTTACTTCCAAAAAACGCATGTAATTATAATAGTCGTACATTTATAAAATTTTCCAATTTGTTTAATTGTTGCATTTTGGATACCCCATTCCGAAAATGAGGATGTATTTGATGAAAAACTAGAATGGAAATGAGGATACGCATTTTTATGGGTGTATTGGTATAATCGCTGACAGACAAATACGAGTATTCGAACACGATTACACGAATACGATTACGCAAATACGGATATTCGTATTCGCGCACTCAAATTCGTGAATATTATCGCAGTTGACACAGAATCAACAATGCTGTTATGTCCAACACTGCCTACGATGCTACGCCCAACACTGCTTACTGTTAAGGGAAAATTTCTCCTTAGGTGCAACACAGGTTGACCTATGAGGCCGACTAATCAAACCTGTTTGTCTTTGAGTTATTTTCCTTAAACATGACACTCCTAAACAAAAACTGATTAGGAATTACGTAGAAACCTGATAAAGTCGGGTACCATTGAAGAAAAAAGGGTGGGAAAAAAAAATCTGGAAAAATGAGATGGTTGCCACGAAGGAGTGGGAAAATATCGTTGATCTAATTCCACAACTAATTTTAAGGCGAATAGAAACTCATTTTGCGCAGAAGGGGCTCTCCGAAAATCATTTCATATAATGTGAGTAAAGTTTAGATTTTAAACACCAACTCGCTATGATATAGTTCTCAAGAAAACTTGGATAACTCATGTTTAGAAGGTAGAATAGGATATAGTTTTACATGTATTAAAATAGCTGCTGCGATAAAAAGTAAAATAAAATAATGTTCAACAGAAAAATAAATGGCTTTGAATTAATTAATGAAGAAAAGTTGACAATTAAAATATTGCCCGTCAGAATCAGAATTTTCATTCGTATTTCACGTTTGAGATCGTTCTAAACTAATTTAGTTTCTTGTCTGTCTGCCTGTGCGTTCGATAATAACTTTATGTGCGTAACGGCAAAACTTCACAAAAATTCAATCTAAGTTTGGCGAAATTTTTAATGATTGTCCAGGGCGAACTTTGGATGGTGTCCTAAGGAACTTCATTCCTGCTGGATCAATGGTGACCATTGCGCCTGCCCTACCCATAAAAGATTTTGTAATTGGCGTCAAAATAGGAACATTAAAAAAAAAAAAAAAAATATATATATATATATAGGTATATATATATAGGTATATATATATATTCTACATTCTATCCTAATCTTGAATACAGGGTGTCCTAGCTATTAAGAGCCACGCATATAATCCGATTTTGAATTAGCTTTATAAAAAAGGTTGGATTGTAACCCCGAGTAAATTTTTCCGAGGAATCCAGATATGAAATTTTTGTGCACCTGCGCGCAAATGCGCGAAAAGCTCGCCACCTTTGTTTTTTTGAATGGGGACTTCTATTTTTTATTGCAGATTCACATTTTACGTCTAATTTTATGAAAAAATCACCTCCCACTTGACTTTTTTGATCGCTCGCAACCCGTCCAACGCGTGAGTGAATTTGCGCGCATTTGTGATTTATGGCGAAACTGACTATGACTGTAGAGCATAAGAGTGGCACATGATTTGACACTATTTTTGAATGCTGAATCGAGTGATGATACCCGTTTTTCTATTAACCCCTTTTTAAGTACAATTATTACCAAAAGTACCTGCTCTCTAGGTGAAATTCTATCATTTTCACTCTAAATTGCAACACTACAGCTAAGATTAGCTTTGTGACAATGGGTGACCAATTTGAAGAAATGGTGATCCATGAAAGCTTCCGTAATTGGAATAAATGGGCCACAAACAAATCCCAAGTGAGCGGATACTTGTTCTGTTGACATTTTGAGTGATAATGGTCGAATTTCACATTAGGAGTTGGTACTTTTTTTAATGATGTTAAACATGAATGAGGGGTAAGAGGATTACAAGCTTGGTTCATATTAGCTGGGATATCCTATATGGTAACCATAACAACCCACTGAACCACGATCTCACCTAAATCATTTATATTATTTATACAGGGTGAACAGCTCGTGGCAGCAAAAAATTTGTGTGTGTTAAACTACATAAAAACGTTCCACTCATGCAGCATGATCGTATCGGCAAATTTTCGTAAAATACCGTACTTTATAATGTTAAATTGTTTTGAAAATTGAGGACATCGAGTGAAACGAAATAGTGAACAACCAAATTTATAGCAAAAAACTCGTTCTATATAATAATCTGCTATTCAAAAAGAAATTTTGGATTTTTAACTTATTTTGCAGTTTTTATCGATTTTTAGCACATTTTAATGAAATTTAAGTACATAATTCAACATAATTTTGTTAAACAATTTTCGAATGTTCTATTTTATGGTTAATAAACGTTAATTGAGCAATATTCTGATATAAAATATAAATTTAACGAATTTTAACCGTTTATTGCTATTGCTAGTGATTTTTTCAGCACTTTTATTTGAAATTTGACCAATTTAAATTGCTCAAAAAATGCTGGCCAACAAACTCGCCCTTTCGTTTGGAAAGCTTGATTGTTTGGCGCAAGAACGGAACATATCTCAATCCTAAGGAGAGTTATCGTCTGGAAGGACACACACACACACACACACACACACACACACACACACACACACACACACACACACACACACACACACACACACACACACATACACACACACACACACACACACACACACACACACACACACACACACACACACACACACACACACACACACACACACACACACACACACACACACACACACACACACACACACACACACACACACACACACACACACACACACACACACACACACACACACACACACACACACACACACACACACACACACACACACACACACACACACACACACACACACACACACACACACACACACACACACACACACACACACACACACACACACACACACACACACACACACACACATTTTTTTTTTTTTTTTTTTTTTTTTTTTTTTTTTTTTTTTTTTTTTTTTTTTTTTTTTTTTTTTTTTTTTTTTTTACAAAACTCCCCTCAAAGGCGGAGGGGGCACACCATTAAATTGAAAAATGAACAAATAAATAAAATAGTGGGGAGGAAGCCCAGGTTTACCCGACGCCGGCTCTAGGGATTAGGGAAGTTGAGGATGATGGAGGAGGGAGAGAGGGATGAAAGGAAGTGCCCCTATAAAATGACCACCAGTTCAAGTAAGAACCCCTCAGGACGCGGGTGGTGATACCACGGAGTACTCCTGCAGAGATGCCCAACTCGAGTAACTCCGTGGCGCTTTTCCCGCACCACACCCCGCGCCATGACAAGGTCGCAGCCATGACCTTGATGTTATTAGGTGCCACTCCTTTTAGCTCAGATATCGCCTGTCGCAGATCGTTTCTATCATATTTACTTTTCTTAGCCCGCCAGGTCTGCTCCATGTCCACGCTGCCACTGACAACCTGGACATCCAGGATAATGGCAGACCCATCGGGCTTGACAGCAACGATATCCGGCTTCTTGCCCCGGTCACTCGGCATGTGATATAGTCTCTCTCTCTCAACAGCCCAACCGCTGGATGACAGAGCGCCTGCTATCTGCTTGGCAACCGCATCATGACGGAGAATGCGGCCACCGTGAGTACGAGGACACTGCTGCACTACATGATACAGGTTCTCATTTTTACCCCGACAGGCACGGCAAAGGGTATCCACTGTCCCGCGACTACTCCTCGAACACCTCACCGAGGTGGCCAATGTGGCCACCCGGACGGCATGGAAATGGCGATAGTCGCAGGCCCCAATGCCCTCTGAAGCCCATTCTACCCATTGGGAAGAAATGGGGGATTCAGAGCACTGTCGGAGTTCCTTACCATCTACCAACTCATGCAGTGCAGCAGCGAACTCAGCAAATGAGCTGGGTGTGGGAGCAGTTGGTGTTGCTCGGTCGCACCACAACAACTGCTGCCTGACAAAGCCCAGGTCAGCAGCAGTGGGGGCGACCTCCCAGCTCGAGCCCTAAGGGCAAGCAGGCGATGGCGGCGTAAAGATGGGATGCTGGCTGAGAGAGAGACAATACCGAGCCCACCGGCCTTGACCGGTGCATGGATATAGGCACTTGGGACACCAGGTGGAAAGCCTAGCCAAGAGCGCACAGCAGAACGAACTTCACGATCTAACTCTAGCAGCCTCCCCGCAGTAAGCCTGCCAAAGACTAACCCATAGGTCAGCTTTGGCAGTAAGTACGTGCGAAGGAGGCGCAGCTTCTGCTGTGGCTTCAATGGAGCTTTGGTGATACGAGCTAGTGCTCCACCAAGGTCCACACGGCTTGCGGCAATGGTGGCCACACCCATGAAGTCAACTCCAAGGTACCGCCAAACCTCCAGCACGGATCGGGTGGGGATGGGTGACTGTCCTATGACAAAACACTCCTCATCCACCACCTTCACCTGATGCTGGCGACCCGACGGGACCAAGGAGACTGACCCACACTTATCTGGGTTAACCACCAAACCACACCTGGCTAGCTGCTCAGCAAAGGCATTGAGGGCAATCTGCAAGCCCTCACGGGTTTCGGCGAGTAGGATTACATCATCGGCAAAAGCCAGTGCACCTACTCGCACCCCAGGGGCGAGATCGAACCCTATTTCAGCTGGCAGCTTACCCAAGGCCGTGTCCACGACCAGGTTAAAGAGGAGTGGCGACAGAGGATCCCCCTGGCGTACCCCGCGCCCAATGACAACATCCCCTGACATCTCACCTCGTGCCTCGAGGACCGTCACGCCTTCGTGGTACAGGCGAGCAACATACTCAATTAAACGAGCAGGTGCCCCGACACCACGAAGACAATCGGTCAGGGCAAAATGGCTGACGGTGTCAAAGGCCTTAGCGACGTCCAGAGCGGCAAGATGGAGTTGCCGTTTCTTAATACGGGCCAGCGAAATGACAGTTTGGAGAACTGTAAGGTTCTCCGCTGTGCCATCCGCTGGTCGAAATGCTCTCTGGACGTCACCTATGACACCAGCAGCTTGGAGGCGAGATGCCAGAATCTTTTGGAAATGGCGGAAGACTACAGACGATATAGATATCGGGCGGTAGCCTCCAGGCCCACTTAACCCTTTTTTTGGGATGAAAATTGTCCGGGCGCGGGTCAACGCTTTCGGGGGTCTTCCCGATAAAAGCAGCAAGTTGAGGATGAGCAGCTTAACTGTTTTTGGTGTTTTGTTCCAACGTCGGGCAGAAACACCATCAGGTCCAGCAGAAGTGGAGTTCTTGACACGGCACTTATGTGCCTCGTCATGAATGCCGCGCAAGGAATCCCTGGTGGAAGCTGGGGGCACCACCGGCTCACCAGGGTTGTGGCTGGGAGCACTCAAGAGTGGCTCCCAAAAGTCCACAAACTCCTGGAGAGGGGGCACAACTTGCTCATCCCCAGGTCCCTCCAGTACCTCCGCAGCGACACGAGCCGGATGCTTCCTCCACAACTTCTGGACCCGCTGATATTCCCGCCTTCTTGCTTGTTTTGCTGCTCTGCGACCTCCACGAGGCACCAAAGTAGGAGGAACTGCTCCCTGATGCCCCGTCACGGTCGCTTCCTCAACCCGTGGGAAGATCCTCTGTATGTAGGCTGCAACCTCGTCCTCCAAGCCTTCAGGCCTCTCAACAGCCCGCCTCACCAGGTCCTGCAGGTAGGCACTCTCATAACCATCAATACGGCCTACCTGCTCCCCGAGCCTCAACACTTCAGTCTTCAAGTCTTCAAGAAGACCGGAGGTCCCGGGGGAGGATTGCTGAACGGCGGGCTGTTGCCCCACGCCTGTAGGAGATGCGGGAGAGGCCCCACGGCTATTTGCCAGGATCGCCTCCTGGACAAGCTGCTTATAGTGGGGCCTCAGGCGAAGAGATTGGATGGCAGAAAGCGTGCGCACGGGAAAACGTTGTTGCAAAAATACATTAATATGACGTACCCCATTGCGCACAGCCTCTGCCTCCTCTGCTGCCATTCGCCGCAAATCCTCAGAAGCATACCTGGGCCGCTCTCGCTCTATGTCAATTGCAGCGTTGGCCTCCACGGGATGCTTCTGCCAGACGTGGGCGCTGAGGCCACGCTTGGAACTGAAGGCTCTCTCACAGTGGGCACACTGGTGGGCATTATTCAGGGCAGAGGAAGAGGATGAAGGGTAGGATGAAGAGGATGAAGATGAGGGGGAGGATGACCGACGCCCCTGCCTGGGGCGCCCCCGAGCGCCTCCCCTAGAACCCCGGGTGCCAATGGGCACGCGGGGGTTATGAGGCTCTTGTATATTCTGATTCATAACGGGGGAAGCGGGGGATTGTTAGGGACAGGAGGCCCATTGGCATGAGCCGCCCCCCTTATCGCCAGCGGGTCATTTCGCCACCCTCTGTTCACCCAGAGGGTGCCCGGGTTGCGCGACGGGGACGCATGACCATGACTTGGGTAGGGATATGAAGGAGCTCCGAAGAGATAAAAACACCAACAGTTACCCTACCCCAGCAACCCAAACAACAAACACACACACACACACACACACACACACACACACACACACACACACACACACACACACACACACACACACACACACACACACACACACACACACACACACACACACACACACACACACACACACACACACACACACACACACACACACACACACACACACACACACACACACACACACACACACACACACACACACACACACACACACACACACACACACACACACACACACACACACACACACACACACACACACACACACACACACACACACACACACACACACACACACACACACACACACACACACACACACACACACACACACACACACACACACACACACACACACACACACACACACACACACACACACACACACACACACACACACACACACACACACACACACACACACACACACACACACACACACACACACACACACACACACACACACACACACACACACACACACACACACACACACACACACACACACACACACACACACACACACACACACACACACACACACACACACACACACACACACACACACACACACACACACACACACACACACACACACACACACACACACACACACACACACACACACACACACACACACACACACACACACACACACACACACACACACACACACACACACACACACACACACACACACACACACACACACACACACACACACACACACACACACACACACACACACACACACACACACACACACACACACACACACACACACACACACACACACACACACACACACACACACACACACACACACACACACACACACACACACACACACACACACACACACACACACACACACACACACACACACACACACACACACACACACACACACACACACACACACACACACACACACACACACACACACACACACACACACACACACACACACACACACACACACACACACACACACACACACACACACACACACACACACACACACACACACACACACACACACACACACACACACACACACACACACACACACACACACACACACACACACACACACACACACACACACACACACACACCACACACACACACACACACACACACACACACATATATATATATATATATATATATTTTTTTTTTTTTTTGAGCCATTGTAATAGCTTCATTTTCTACGAAAATTCGCTCATGGAGCAAAATGCCGCCAACCGCATATTTTTATCTCAATCCGTTCTCGAGATAATTTTTCAACGGGTTTTTTAAAAGGCAAAACGTATTTTTCCTCTTATACTTGAATTTCTCTACTTCGATTCATTTAACTTATTTTTTTTACCTCATTTTCGGAAACAGCGTTAAATTTCCTAAAAGCATGATGCACTTTGATTCAGGAATATTTTCATCTCGAGACCATAACAACAGATCAAACATAGACAAAATAAAAAAAATGAAATTTCTGAAATTTTTTAAAACATTACAAACTTTTGCACAGAATTCCAGGATACTGCTTTATTCAATATTCTTTCCAACAGTATAGTTAATTAGAGAATTTTCGTAGAAAATGAAGCTATTGCAATGGCTCGGGAAATTTTAAAATAAAAATTTTTGAAACATTTCTTCATCGAAATCCGTTTTGAGGCATTCTGAAACGAATCCTAGAGTTTAACACTTTTTCATATGTATATATATATATATATATATATATATATATATATATATATATATATTTATATATATATATATATATATATACTTTCCTGAGGATTGAGATAAAAATTTCGTTCTTTTGCCAAAAAATCAAGCATTCCAAACGAAAGGATGAGTTCGATGGCCAGCCCTTATTGAGCACATTAAATTGGTATTCCAAAATATGTGCTAAAAAAATCACTAAAAAAGGCTGGAAACGTCTAAAAATGGTTGAAATTATATTTTTAGCAGAATATAACTCAAATAAAGTTTATTAACTATAAAATAAAACATTCAAAAATTTACGTACAAAATGTACTTAATTTCATTAAAATTTCCTATAAACTCGACAAAAACTGCAAAAAAAGTTAAAAGTTCAAAACCTCTTCTTTGAATAGCAGGTCATTATTGTCATTATTTAAAATACGTTTTTCGCCATAAAATTAATATTAAACAATTTCATTGCACTCAGAAAGCTCTAATTTGAAACAATTTAACATTATACAACACGATAATTTACGATAATTAGCTCATACGATCACGCTTTTAGGGGTGAAAATTTTGTTTTAGCGAATTTTCGTAGAAAATGAACTATGCAATGGCTCAGAAAATTTTGAAATGAAAATTTTTGAAATTTGTTTTCTTATTAAAATCCGTTTTGAGGCATTTTGAAACGAATCCTAGAGTTCATCGCTTTTTCATATGAATACATGCAGATTGCCCCAGAATTAATGAGCCAAACTTCAGGGATCGATTTTAGAGCTCATTTCCGACAAAAAGTGCTTCTAAGAGATTTTTTCTAAACGCTTAGTTTTCGAGTATTTCAATTTTTGAGATTTATTTCGTGTTTTTTACCTGAAGTCACTACAGAAGCAATAACTACAATAATTAAAACAGTACGTTTAAATTTGAGGATACCGTTGGAAAACGTTCAATTTCATTCCTATCCAATGCCAAATCAAGATTTTTAATAGGATTCATTTGGTGAAAAAAACTGCCTGAACATGAAATTTCCACGATTATGAAAAATTCTAATTTTTTAAACCGGCTGTGCCTGTCTTGTTTCTGTACTTATTTTCGAGTACCTCATCCGTAAAACCTGGCCCAAGATCTGAGCTTTCCAGCGGTATGATCAATTTTTATTTTACTTTATTAATTAGAGGATAAAAGTGTGTTTGTATGTTGAAAAACATGTTTTTTTTTCTTCTATGAAATCGAGAGTTTTTGTGAAAAATGACCCTCTAAAAAAATTCGAGCTTGGCGCCGGTTTCCATGTATGTTTTCATGTTGAATCGAATGGTAACACTTGCAGATCTCCCCAACTCCGTTATAACTGAGTTTTACACTTTAACTCACGAATTTCACTACACTTGTTGTGCTCAATTTTATCTACTTTCAAGGATAAAGCTAGTCAGTTACCTAATGTGTAAAACTTTCTTTCTTCTATGAACTTCATCAAAATATCTTGATTAATTTGGAAGGTGTGAAAGTGCCTAAAAAAATATAAAAATAAAAAAATAAAAAATAATAAAAAATAAAATAAAATGAAATACATAAATTGAAAAAAGGATAAAGGCCACGTTTTTACGACTACTACGAGTATTCCACCCATCTAATTTGCAATGAATGAGCTGATTTCTACGGAGTGTTTTCCTCATGGGTTCAGGCCTCTTGCCTGCATAGCCTCAAGCTACATTGCGACCTCCACAAGACACCACAGTTGGATTTTCCTCCATGGTCGCTTCCTCAACCCGTACAATGATCCCACGTAGGTACATAGGCTGCGATCCCTTCCTCCAAGCCATCCGGCATCTACAGGGGCAGCAGAAGATTGAGCTGGATAGGAAGGAAAAAATGAAGAAGAGGGAGAGGATTTCCGGCGGATGCTATGAGACTCAGTTATTTTCATAGCATACCTGGGGGATTTGCAATAATTAAAAAGGAACAGGAGACCCGTTGACTCGCCTACTCACATAGTTGACTCACAGACCAGGGATATTAATTCTGCCACCCACTGGTCACCCAGAGAGTGCTCGGGTCGCAAGACTGGGACGTCATATAACTATTTGGACGTACGTATATCTTATACTTACAAGTAAGTGCTTATCTGTAAGCACTTGTGTGTAAAGTACGTATTACTTGTAGTTGTACTTGTGTAGGAATATGAGGGAGCTTCGAAGAGATAAAACCATCCCCAATTATTCTACCCCAACTATTCTACATCTCCATCCACCTCTTCACACACTTATATTCTTTGTTTTTAGTTGTCTCACAGCCCCTAGATCAATTCTATTTGGTGTCCTTCTTATATACGAAGCCTTTCCTGTAAGACATAGTTCCAGCGGAATTTTCTAAAAACTTGCTATTTTACAATTGGCGCATTCTCCGAGCCTCATTGCGCTCGTTTTTGCCCACTGAAAAGTTCGAGTGATGGGTGATTTTTCCATGAAATTGTTTGTAAATTCCGAATCTGCAACAAATAAATTGGATTTCTCATTTGAAAAACGCGAGTTAAGAGTTGTTGAGCCACTGTGGCCCGTGATAATCAAAATCTGATTTCTCGATTGAATAGAATTAAAAAAAAAAGGAAGTTGCCCTTTACAGTTTTCTGATGTCTTCAAAAATAAAAATAATTAATAACCGGTCCATTTCATTTTAGGGCACCCTGTGTATTGGGAATTCAAAAAATGATAGTACTGAGATATACAGTACCAAATAAAAATGCTAGTCGGGACGGCATGAGTCGTGAGGCTCTTACGTTTGACAACCGTCAAGTTGTGAATCTATTAAAAGCCTTAAAACCTCAAAAGAACCTAACCTTGTTAATTCAAAGACAACAAACTAATACATCAGTCTGAAAACTAATTATGTTCTGAATGATCAACAGAGTTTCAAGAGCTTGTCTTTATACCAATTTATTTTGACTTTAGGCTCTTCCCCTTCCACGACCAAGATTCAAACTTCGAAGTATTCATACTCTCGAGCCCTTTCATAAAGTTTTCCGTGTCACCATTCCACCAGGCATTATCATCCTTTTCTTTAGATGAAAAGCCAGAAAAAGTCGACGATTACATCGTAGCCTCATCGGGAGCTCGACTCTTTGTTGCGCGAGCCTGTATTAAAAGTTGCCTTTGAGATCAAAGACCCTTAGTCTGGGTTCTCCCCCATATTCAGATCCTCCTTGTCTCATATTCAACTCAAGCAATTGGCCTCCAGACCTGAAGCCAAAAGGTTTTAATTGGCTTCTTCTTAAGTTCTCCTCAAATCAGCTCCTCGCAACACTTTGCCTTATCAATGTTTCCTTCGCTAAGCATCGTGATCTCTAATCTGAAATCTTTGTCACGCTCCGATAATTCTTTTGTAGTTCTGCGTTCAACAGAGCAGCTCGATGCGCTGAACTCTAACAGTAGCCTCTAACAGTAGCCTTACTGTACCCGAAAAACCATTTGCAGGAACTCACCCAAAACAAGGATCTGAACACGAACTGAATTCCTATCTTTACGTATCGTACAAAGGATTATGTTCTATGAATGTGCGGTTGTGTTGTGGCTTGTCACTTATTTATTCCATAGCTCGTGAAGAGCAACCCAGTCTTCTGATATTAAAGTAGTTTCAGTCAAGCAGCATGATCGTAAGAGCGAATTTTGGTAAATTATTGTATTATATTATATCTTACATTATGCTTTGGAATCTGTTGAACTGTTTTGATATTTGAGCAATTTGAGTGTAAAAAATAGCTTACTACCAATTTTGTGGCAACAAAACTCGTTCAAAATGATATTCTGGAATTAAAAGAAGATTTGGAAATGTAAGCTTTTTCATGGAGTTTTATACTTTTTCAGCAAATATTAATGAAATTTGAGTACATTTTTCTGCACAATTTTATGTGTACATTTTATAATATTCTAGTTTGTTGTTGATAAACTTTTATTGGCTGAAATTCTACCAAAAAATATGAATTCAACAATTTTTAGCCGTTTTTAGTCATTATAATAACTGTTGAGTACATTTTTAGAATTTTGACATTCTTTGAATTTAATGCGCTCAGAATGCGTTGGCCAACAAACACATCCTTTCGTTTGGAAAGATTAATTTTTTGGCACAATAACGGATGTATATCTCTATCCTAAGGAGAGTAGTTATCGTCTGGGATGACACATATGTACATCTCCATTATTTATAAAAATAAAACTCCGTTTGTCTGTTTTTCTTTCCATGCTACGCATGGCAAAACGGCAGAGTGTGGGGAATCTACGAGTGGGGGGATCTTCTTGGGTTTTTCGGATCAAATGAAGAAGAAAAAAAAAAAAAACAGTGGAGCGTTTGAAGCGAGAAACCACAGTTTGAAGCGTCATACAACTTTTCCTACTTGTTTAACGTTAAAAATGTTTAAAAAAGTTTTACTCCACTCTTCTTAAGAACATTGGATTGGACAATTCACACTACTTCTACGTTTTGATACTAATTGATACCGTCAATTCAATTCAATTATGGGTGCCCGAAGTCGGAAGGACCAATGACTTTCGTGTTTGCCAAAAAAGGTCCAAGCCCTGTTTCCCTTTAGGATTTCTTATCATTACATATTATATTTTATTCAATTTTTATACCATGATTATACTTTAATTAATGTTATTCAATGGAATTTTTCAGCTTGGGAATATTAGTTGATTACGCTTCTAGTTCTGTTGAAAGTGTTCTTTGATCCTTCCTGAGTACCTGATAAATGTAAGAATTGTGCTCCAGTCACTATTTTCAATACCGTTTACGCTAATTATACTATCCTCAAAACTATGAAGTCTAGATCTATAGTAGATTGTACATTCACATAATGTTCCATGGTTTCTACATTCTCGCATGCACATCTGCCTGATACTCATAGTTTCGTCCTGTTAGGGCCCCCTGACCCTTTTTATATTTAGTCTATTTAGTCCTATAAGCCAGAAGGTGTAAGTTAATTTATATTTAGCTGTTCCGTTATTTTTAAATGTTTCTATACACTTTATTTAATCACAATTTTGGAAGTAACCCTTTCCCAAAAGATTATTTATTTTTGTCTTGCACATTTGGAGTGAGATGCCCTAACAATGTATTAGTAGTACTCATTTTCGTAGTTTTCCCCTTTTTTCATTACCAATGTATCCTTCATGCGCCACAATCCATTTTAATCTAATTGAATGATTCCTGTCAGTCAGTTCCCTACTATAGGTTTTAATTCATTTATTAATTCACTTGTAACCACTGCGTTACCTATCATTTTGGTACATGATTAACTGCCTGAGTAGATTGACATAGTTTCAACTGTTGTATTCTTATCTTGTTATTATTTTAGACGAAAATTATTGGCTGACATCTCTGGTAGACCGTTATGTAAGTTCCCAGAGCAATTGAAGCCTTCTTTTGGAAATGAGGAATCCAAACTCCTAATCCTGTGTTGCCGTTGGGTCCTGTCATTTTGGACCCATCGGTATAACAAAGTATATCTGCGGTATAAGTGAATTCCGGTCTCCGTTTCCATGTTGATCTGGGTCTCAAAATAGTCCTACTGTTCTTGTCAAAATTGATTTTTTTTAAATTCAGTCTCCGGAGCGTTATTAATTATCTCTAAAATGATTTTATTGTGACCTTTTCTCCATAGGATTTCTATTCAAATGAATAAGCATTATTAATACTATTATTAATTTTTTTTTCAATCTTAAGAATCCCCCCTCATAGCCTCTCGCCTGATCTCCCTTTCCAAAGGAAGTACTCCTGTTAGGATTGATAGTATTAATGTTGGTGTACTATGAAATGCCCCAGTGATAGTCATTAATATAAAGTTTATCATGTTCCCTCAATTCGTTCAACTTGGTTGTTGACGTGATGCCAATCGACCACACGATCGCACCATATACATATCTTATTGTAGCTGAGTGGATCCATTTTAGGGTTTTTGGAGTGAGTCAGATTTTCCATACTGCTCCTTTTAATTGGTTTAACAATATGATTGTTGTAAATTGCTTACCTAATTGATATTTCCGTTTCAGTCCCTCGAGTTCTTCTTGGTACCTACCTACCTTACTTTATCATTTACTACCCGCTATGGCTCGCTTCACTCGCCTCCAGGTGTATTACAATTGAAACATGTAGGGGATGTTGCTTGCTTCGCTCGTTCGGTATGGCTGTATATGTGTAGGAAAAACATTGTTGAAATCCGACGTGTGTAGAGAATTTTGCTCGCTCGGTATGGCTGTATATGTTTAGGAAAACCCTCGTTGAAATACGACATGTGTAGAGAATGCAGCTTGCTCCGTGTGTCTGTAATAGATGCGATGGTCTTTTACTGTCGAGTGGGACTTGTAGAATGATTGGAAACGGTAGATCACTAAGGGTAGGTTCAACGTCTGTAGGGGATGTCGCTCGCTTCGCATGGTCGGTGTTGCTGTATATGTGTAGGAAAAACCTCGTTGAAATCAGTCGTGGGTAGGGAATGATGCTTGCTTCGCTCGCTCGGTATGGGATGTATAGATGCGATGGGATATAGTGGGATATCATCGAGACCTACAGCCCATGTTACAATATGTGAGGAAGTTATACTGCCCAACCAACTTATCAGACGTTTTTGACATTTTATGTCTTTACTATGGCACATAAATGAAAAAGCGTCACGCGGGGGAGCGTCACGCGGGGGAGCGTCACGCGGAGAGCGTTACGCGGAGATTCCCTAATGATCCCACGATTCTGAGATTTGGTATGTAGCCCCTTGAGGGACTTCTGAACACAACTGACCGATCCCAGATCAGCTGAGTGGCTCTAGAATCCAGTTTTTTCCCTAATGATCCCACGATTCTGAGATTTGGTATGTGGGCCCTTGAGGGACTTCTGAACACAACTGACCGATCCCAGATCAGCTGAGTGGCTCTAGAATCCAGTTTTTTCCCTAATGATCCCACGATTCTGAGATTTGGGATGTGGGCCCTTGAGGGACTTCTGAACACAACTGACCGATCCCAGATCAGCTGAGTGGCTCTAGAATCCAGTTTTTTCCCTAATGATCCCACGATTCTGAGATATGGTATGTGGGCCCTTGAGGGACTTCTGAACACAACTGACCGATCCCAGATCCGCTGAGTGGCTCTAGAATCCAGTTTTTTCCTTAATGATCCCACGATTCTGAGATTTGGTATGTGGGCCCTTGAGGGACTTCTGAACACAACTGACCGATCCCAGATCCGCTGAGTGGCTCTAGAATACAATGCGGGGTTTTATAGGAAGGGGAAAGGGGGCGCAAAGACATAAAATGTCTCTCGTGGTTGCGTACTTGTACGAAAGCTGTATCCACCGTATGAGTTTCAGAGAGAGAGAGAGAGAGAGAGAGAGAGAGAGAGAGAGAGAGAGAGAGAGAGAGAGAGAGAGAGAGAGAGAGAGAGAGAGAGAGAGAGAGAGAGAGAGAGAGAGAGAGAGAGAGAGAGAGAGAGAGAGAGAGAGAGAGAGAGAGAGAGAGAGAGAGAGAGAGAGAGAGAGAGAGAGAGAGAGAGAGAGAGAGAGAGAGAGAGAGAGAGAGAGAGAGAGAGAGAGAGAGAGAGAGAGAGAGAGAGAGAGAGAGAGAGAGAGAGAGAGAGAGAGAGAGAGAGAGAGAGAGAGAGAGAGAGAGAGAGAGAGAGAGAGGAGAGAGAGAGAGAGAGAGAGAGAGAGAGAGAGAGAGAGAGAGAGAGAGAGAGAGAGAGAGAGAGAGAGAGAGAGAGAGAGAGAGAGAGAGAGAGAGAGAGAGAGAGAGAGAGAGAGAGAGAGAGAGAGAGAGAGAGAGAGAGAGAGAGAGAGAGAGAGAGAGAG
Source organism: Adelphocoris suturalis (assembly GCA_030762985.1). NCBI lineage: Eukaryota > Metazoa > Arthropoda > Insecta > Hemiptera > Miridae > Adelphocoris > Adelphocoris suturalis. The sequence goes on from CM061045.1 coordinate 33,429,737, forward strand.
AGAGAGAGAGAGAGAGAGAGAGAGAGAGAGAGAGAGAGAGAGAGAGAGAGAGAGAGAGAGAGAGAGAGAGAGAGAGAGAGAGAGAGAGAGAGAGAGAGAGAGAGAGAGAGAGAGAGAGAGAGAGAGAGAGAGAGAGAGAGAGAGAGAGAGAGAGAGAGAGAGAGAGAGAGAGAGAGAGAGAGAGAGAGAGAGAGAGAGAGAGAGAGAGAGAGAGAGAGAGAGAGAGAGAGAGAGAGAGAGAGAGAGAGAGAGAGAGAGAGAGAGAGAGAGAGAGAGAGAGAGAGAGAGAGAGAGAGAGAGAGAGAGAGAGAGAGAGAGAGAGAGAGAGAGAGAGAGAGAGAGAGAGAGAGAGAGAGAGAGAGAGAGAGAGAGAGAGAGAGAGAGAGAGAGAGAGAGAGAGAGAGAGAGAGAGAGAGAGAGAGAGAGAGAGAGAGAGAGAGAGAGAGAGAGAGAGAGAGAGAGAGAGAGAGAGAGAGAGAGAGAGAGAGAGAGAGAGAGAGAGAGAGAGAGAGAGAGAGAGAGAGAGAGAGAGAGAGAGAGAGAGAGAGAGAGAGAGAGAGAGAGAGAGAGAGAGAGAGAGAGAGAGAGAGAGAGAGAGAGAGAGAGAGAGAGAGAGAGAGAGAGAGAGAGAGAGAGAGAGAGAGAGAGAGAGAGAGAGAGAGAGAGAGAGAGAGAGAGAGAGAGAGAGAGAGAGAGAGAGAGAGAGAGAGAGAGAGAGAGAGAGAGAGAGAGAGAGAGAGAGAGAGAGAGAGAGAGAGAGAGAGAGAGAGAGAGAGAGAGAGAGAGAGAGAGAGAGAGAGAGAGAGAGAGAGAGAGAGAGAGAGAGAGAGAGAGAGAGAGAGAGAGAGAGAGAGAGAGAGAGAGAGAGAGAGAGAGAGAGAGAGAGAGAGAGAGAGAGAGAGAGAGAGAGAGAGAGAGAGAGAGAGAGAGAGAGAGAGAGAGAGAGAGAGAGAGAGAGAGAGAGAGAGAGAGAGAGAGAGAGAGAGAGAGAGAGAGAGAGAGAGAGAGAGAGAGAGAGAGGAGAGAGAGAGAGAGTGAGAGAGAGAGGAGAGAGAGAGAGAGAGAGAGAGAGAGAGAGAGAGAGAGAGAGAGAGAGAGAGAGAGAGAGAGAGAGAGAGAGAGAGAGAGAGAGAGAGAGAGAGAGAGAGAGAGAGAGAGAGAGAGAGAGAGAGAGAGAGAGAGAGAGAGAGAGAGAGAGAGAGAGAGAGAGAGAGAGAGAGAGAGAGAGAGAGAGAGAGAGAGAGAGAGAGAGAGAGAGAGAGAGAGAGAGAGAGAGAGAGAGAGAGAGAGAGAGAGAGAGAGAGAGAGAGAGAGAGAGAGAGAGAGAGAGAGAGAGAGAGAGAGAGAGAGAGAGAGAGAGAGAGAGGAGAGAGAGAGAGAGAGAGAGAGAGAGAGAGAGAGGAGAGAGAGAGAGAGAGAGAGAGAGAGAGAGAGAGAGAGAGAGAGAGAGAGAGAGAGAGAGAGAGAGAGAGAGAGAGAGAGAGAGAGAGAGAGAGAGAGAGAGAGAGAGAGAGAGAGAGAGAGAGAGAGAGAGAGAGAGAGAGAGAGAGAGAGAGAGAGAGAGAGAGAGAGAGAGAGAGAGAGAGAGAGAGAGAGAGAGAGAGAGAGAGAGAGAGAGAGAGAGAGAGAGAGAGAGAGAGAGAGAGAGAGAGAGAGAGAGAGAGAGAGAGAGAGAGAGAGAGAGAGAGAGAGAGAGAGAGAGAGAGAGAGAGAGAGAGAGAGAGAGAGAGAGAGAGAGAGAGAGAGAGAGAGAGAGAGAGAGAGAGAGAGAGAGAGAGAGAGAGAGAGAGAGAGAGAGAGAGAGAGAGAGAGAGAGAGAGAGAGAGAGAGAGAGAGAGAGAGAGAGAGAGAGAGAGAGAGAGAGAGAGAGAGAGAGAGAGAGAGAGAGAGAGAGAGAGAGAGAGAGAGAGAGAGAGAGAGGAGAGAGAGAGAGAGAGAGAGAGAGAGAGAGAGAGAGAGAGAGAGAGAGAGAGAGAGAGAGAGAGAGAGAGAGAGAGAGAGAGAGAGAGAGAGAGAGAGAGAGAGAGAGAGAGAGAGAGAGAGAGAGAGAGGGAGAGAGAGAGAGAGAGAGAGAGAGAGAGAGAGAGAGAGAGAGAGAGAGAGAGAGAGAGAGAGAGAGAGAGAGATTTTATTTGCCATCACACATGTGCATAACAATTGTCAAATAATAACTAGCTAAATAATGTAATAAAGATAATAAATACATCCGGCTAATAGCCTTTGTCATATTATATTAGTTATGTTATAAATAAATAAAAAACAGTGCCTGAGTACTTTTACAAATATTCCTCGTATAGGCAATCTAAAAAAAAAAAAACTCTCTAAAAAGTCACAAGAAATACTCAAAAAATAAATTTACAAATAAGCTATTTAATGAGGCTCGCAGATTCAAAATAATCGTCAAAACTATAAGGAGCCAAGTTTAATAAAAATTGCTTCAAGCGTCGCCTGAGATTTTGTGGGGGTATTTCACGTACGTTTAGTGGAATAGCATTATAAAATTTAAGCCCCCACCATTTCGTGGAGTTACGGGTTGTCGTTACTCTGTGGAATGGTAAAGGAAGATTGTTCTTACTCCTGGTAGAGTACATGTGAGAGGGAATTTCATAATTCCGGAGATGCGAGTGAACATACAGGGCGCTCTCTAGAATGTACACCGCTGGCATAGTAAGAATTTGTTTTTTAATAAACTCATGCTTACAATCATCACGATATCCTAGATTGGAAATCGCTCTGACAGCTCTTCTTTGACAGCCAAAGATTATGGCAGAAGCGGTTGAGTGACCCCAACAAAGAATTGAATAGGTAGCACGGCTTTGAAACACGGCATGAAAAGCTGTAAGTAGAGCAAATTCTGGAAGACTGTCAGCGAGTTTACGAAGAAGAAAGGTCACACTGTTCAAGGACTTGGCTAATTGCTCACAATGGAGTTTCCAATTCAATTTTGGATCAACATTGACTCCCAATATCTTTGAAGTGGGCGGATTCTCACCTACAATTGTGAGATCACGCAGTCCAAAAACCATGACTTGGGTCTTTGAATCATTGACAGAGAGACCATTGCCGTTAAACCAACTAGTAACATCAGAAATAGCCTCAGTAATAGAAGACTTGAGTTCAATCAGAGAATTGTTGTTGGAAATAATGGTAGTATCATCTGCAAATAAAACAGTTGGATATGGGATTCTTTGTGGCAAATCATTAATAAAGATGTTGAATAGGATAGGTCCAAGGACAGATCCTTGTGGGACACCATAACGGACGGGTAAGAAAGGAGATAGAGACCCACTGAATCTAACAGCTTGCATTCTATTTTGGAGATAAGATTGAATAAGAGATACCGCAAGATTTGAAAAGTTATAAAGTTTCAATTTTTCCACCAACAAGTCATGGGACACGCAATCGAAAGCTTTGGCAACATCAACGAAAATAGCCGATGAATACTTGCCAGCGTCAAAAGAATCAAGGATCGACTCAGTGAATTCCAGAAGTGCATCACTGGTCGATTTCCCCTGCCTAAAACCAAACTGACGATTCGTAAACAGATTGTTAATTTCAAAAAATTATTGATCTGGAGTTTCATGACCTTTTCATACACCTTAGAGAAAACGGGAAGTTTAGATATAGGACGGTTGTTTGAAATATCGTCAGGCTTTCCCTTTTTAAAAAGAGGAATAACCTCAGCAACCTTCAAAACTGATGGGAATTTACCAATGGACATAGACTCGTTTATTAAGTGGGTTAGAGGAAAAACGATTGCTAAAGAAACTGATTTAATCATTCTCGTGTTGATTCCAAAAGCATCAAAGCTGTTTGTATTATTAAGATTAGAAATACAGTCTAAAACTGTAATGGGTTCGACACTGATAAAATCGAATATCGCCGAGTGAGGTAAGTTAACATTGAAACACAAAGGGTCATAACCGTGGTTTTTAGGTAAATTATTAACAATTCGGTCGGCTACAGAACTGAAATATAAATTAAAATCATTAGCAGAAAAATAAGATGAAACGTCGGCATCATTATTACGTATTTTCCTATTGTAATTTATGAGGTCCCACATTTTCTTAGAGGGGTTAGAAGAAGAAAATATTTTATTGGCATTGGAAGTGGATTTTGCGTGTTTGATAGCCATTTTGTACGAATTACGAGTAGTTAAGTTAAGAGGTCGTTAGTCGGTTAAGTTAGTTAAGAGGTTCTAATACCAAGTTCAGAGTACTTTTCTGTTGGCAATTACTAGTAAACAAATTAAATCTTATAAAACTACCTATGTGGGACCACGAAAAGTTTACTTTTAAGGACATTTCAATTCTTCAACTAATTCTATACGCCCATGTTACTATAGGTGAGGAAGTTATACTGCCCACCCAACTTGGCAGACTTTTTTCCTGTTGGAAATTACTTACAAACAAATTAAATCTTATAAAACTGCTGTCCACCGATGAAAAGAATGAACGCCAGGCCCAACTGGGAGTTGCGTATCCACAACGTAGCAGTAGGTACCTACACCCTTTTCCACAAATATACGTTTACAGGCAACTGACCTTAACCAATATGCCTGAACCTGCCCAAGTGAGTCATACTTTCTTCCTTTCCCCTAGTTACCCCCTTCTTATGTTGTAGTTGAGGTCTTGTCTCGAAATGGTACTGTCACTTCGGTCCTATGATATCTGGACAAGAAAAATTCGCGACCAAGAAAGAATACCACGCCGTTAAGTGATTACCAGCCGTAATTACGTAATAAAATAACTCATCTCGACAGCGAGTTTGTCAAGAAAGACTATTACCGTTTTTTGGCCTTTCTTATTTCCTTCCAAATGGTGATAGAAACTTCATTCTTTTGGGTATTAATTAATCGATTCTCAATTAATCATAGGGAAGAAAATAAATGTCGAATAGGCACTATTACACAAAATATCGTGTTTTTTTGTTTGGCTGATGTGCTTTGCTAGCAAAATCTCTTATATCCTATGTTAAGGCCTAGGACTGGTGTGGACTGTATATAAATGATTGAACCAAATTAATGGGAACGAACGAAATTGTATTAAATACTCAATTACAAAAAGGGATAGTAACAGCACAGTAATGCAAATGTTCATAGAAGATGTCGAACTACACTGCTCAAAAACGGCGATGTGTGGAGTCATGTTGACGGCGGAGGGATACATTATTGTGGTTCTGCTTTTGCTCCACAGAATGCGTGGGGAGTCTCTCAAAGCCAGGTTTATTGTGCCAAGTGGTTAACGGGCTCATCCATCCTAATTTTTTAGGTATAAACGTCAAGGTTTTTCCCGTGGTTACATGAAGAACTGGTGGGGAATACGCAAAAATCCTATTTTCTTGAAATTCTGATATGATTGGTTTTACTGAATTACGGTAGTATTCAATGAATAATAAAACCTTGTGTAAAAAATTAATAGTTTCAACGGTCAAGTGCCAATTTGGACCCTTTTTGACTTTCTACATTTATAAATTGGACTGCTCCAGTCCTCATTGCTATAAAAACTTACTCTACTCAATATTCACTAGAATTTGATTTCAGGATTTTACCATTTTTAGCGAATTTTTGTAAGAAATGAAGCTATTGCAATGGCCTCAAATTTTTAGGAAAAAATTTGTTCCCAAAAGTTTCTCCATAGAAATCCATTTGGGGACATTCTAAACTGATTCCTAGATTTTACAATTTTATATATATATATATATATGTGTGTGTGTGTGTGTGTGTGTGTGTGTGTGTGTGTGTGTGTGTGTGTGTGTGTGTGTGTGTGTGTGTGTGTGTGTGTGTGTGTGTGTGTGTGTGTGTGTGTGTGTGTGTGTGTGTGTGTGTGTGTGTGTGTGTGTGTGTGTGTGTGTGTGTGTGTGTGTGTGTGTGTGTGTGTGTGTGTGTGTGTGTGTGTGTGTGTGTGTGTGTGTGTGTGTGTGTGTGTGTGTGTGTGTGTGTGTGTGTGTGTGTGTGTGTGTGTGTGTGTGTGTGTGTGTGTGTGTGTGTGTGTGTGTGTGTGTGTGTGTGTGTGTGTGTGTGTGTGTGTGTGTGTGTGTGTGTGTGTGTGTGTGTGTGTGTGTGTGTGTGTGTGTGTGTGTGTGTGTGTGTGTGTGTGTGTGTGTGTGTGTGTGTGTGTGTGTGTGTGTGTGTGTGTGTGTGTGTGTGTGTGTGTGTGTGTGTGTGTGTGTGTGTGTGTGTGTGTGTGTGTGTGTGTGTGTGTGTGTGTGTGTGTGTGTGTGTGTGTGTGTGTGTGTGTGTGTGTGTGTGTGTGTGTGTGTGTGTGTGTGTGTGTGTGTGTGTGTGTGTGTGTGTGTGTGTGTGTGTGTGTGTGTGTGTGTGTGTGTGTGTGTGTGTGTGTGTGTGTGTGTGTGTGTGTGTGTGTGTGTGTGTGTGTGTGTGTGTGTGTGTGTGTGTGTGTGTGTGTGTGTGTGTGTGTGTGTGTGTGTGTGTGTGTGTGTGTGTGTGTGTGTGTGTGTGTGTGTGTGTGTGTGTGTGTGTGTGTGTGTGTGTGTGTGTGTGTGTGTGTGTGTGTGTGTGTGTGTGTGTGTGTGTGTGTGTGTGTGTGTGTGTGTGTGTGTGTGTGTGTGTGTGTGTGTGTGTGTGTGTGTGTGTGTGTGTGTGTGTGTGTGTGTGTGTGTGTGTGTGTGTGTGTGTGTGTGTGTGTGTGTGTGTGTGTGTGTGTGTGTGTGTGTGTGTGTGTGTGTGTGTGTGTGTGTGTGTGTGTGTGTGTGTGTGTGTGTGTGTGTGTGTGTGTGTGTGTGTGTGTGTGTGTGTGTGTGTGTGTGTGTGTGTGTGTGTGTGTGTGTGTGTGTGTGTGTGTGTGTGTGTGTGTGTGTGTGTGTGTGTGTGTGTGTGTGTGTGTGTGTGTGTGTGTGTGTGTGTGTGTGTGTGTGTGTGTGTGTGTGTGTGTGTGTGTGTGTGTGTGTGTGTGTGTGTGTGTGTGTGTGTGTGTGTGTGTGTGTGTGTGTGTGTGTGTGTGTGTGTGTGTGTGTGTGTGTGTGTGTGTGTGTGTGTGTGTGTGTGTGTGTGTGTGTGTGTGTGTGTGTGTGTGTGTGTGTGTGTGTGTGTGTGTGTGTGTGTGTGTGTGTGTGTGTGTGTGTGTGTGTGTGTGTGTGTGTGTGTGTGTGTGTGTGTGTGTGTGTGTGTGTGTGTGTGTGTGTGTGTGTGTGTGTGTGTGTGTGTGTGTGTGTGTGTGTGTGTGTGTGTGTGTGTGTGTGTGTGTGTGTGTGTGTGTGTGTGTGTGTGTGTGCGTGCGTGCGTGCGTGCGTGCGTGCGTGCGTGCGTGCGTGCGTGCGTGCGTGCGTGCGTGCGTGCGTGCGTGCGTGCGTGCGTGCGTGCGTGCGTGCGTGCGTGCGTGCGTGCGTGCGTGCGTGCGTGCGTGCGTGCGTGCGTGCGTGTGTGTGTGTGTGTGTGTGTGTGTGTGTGTGTGTGTGTGTGTGTGTGTGTGTGTGTGGGTGTGTGGCCACACCCATGAAGTCAACTCCAAGGTACCGCCAAACCTCCAGCACGGATCGGGTGGGGATGGGTGACTGTCCTATGACAAAACACTCCTCATCCACCACCTTCACCTGATGCTGGCGGCCCGACGGGACCAAGGAGACTGACCCACACTTATCTGGGTTAACCACCAAACCACACCTGGCTAGCTGCTCAGCAAAGGCATTGAGGGCGACCTGCAAGCCCTCACGGGTTTCGGCGAGTAGGATTACATCATCGGCAAAAGCCAGTGCACCTACTCGTACCCCAGGGGCGAGATCGAACCCTATTTCAGCTGGCAGCTTACCCAAGGCCGTGTCCACGACCAGGTTAAAGAGGAGTGGCGACAGAGGATCCCCCTGACGTACCCCGCGCCCAATGACAACATCCCCTGACATCTCACCTCGTGCCTCGAGGACCGTCACGCCTTCGTGGTACAGGCGAGCAACGTACTCAATTAAACGAGTAGGTGCCCCGACACCACGAAGACAATCGGTCAGGGCAAAATGGCTAACGGTGTCAAAGGCCTTAGCGACGTCCAGAGCGGCAAGATGGAGTTGCCGTTTCTTAATACGGGCCAGCGAAATGACAGTTTGGAGAACTGTAAGGCCGCAAGCCGTGTGGACTTTGGTGGGGCTATAGCTCGTATCACCAAGGCTCCATTGAAGCCACAGCAGAAGCTGCGCCTCCTTCGCACGTACTTACTGCCAAAGCTGACCTATGGGCTAGTCTTTGGTAGGCTTACTGCGGGGAGGCTGCTAGAGTTAGATCGTGAAGTTCGCTCTGCTGTGCGCTCTTGGCTAGGCTTTCCACCTGGTGTCCCAAGTGCCTATATCCATGCACCGGTCAAGGCCGGTGGGCTCGGTATTGTCTCTCTCTCAGCTAGCATACCATCTTTACGCCGCCAGCGCCTGCTCGCCCTTAGGGGCTCGAGCTGGGAGGTCGCTCGCACTGCTGCTGACCTTGACTTTGTCAAGCAGCAGTTGTTGTGGTGCGACCGAGCAACACCAACTGCTCCCAAACCCAGCTCATCTGCTGAGTTCGCTGCTGCGCTGCATGAGTCAGTAGATGGTAAGGAACTCCGACAGTGCTCTGAATCCCCCATTTCTTCCCAGTGGGTGGAATGGGCTTCAGAGGGCATTGGGGCCCGCGACTACCGCCATTTTCATGCCGTCCGGGTGGCCACATTGGCCACCTCGGTGAGGTGTTCGAGGAGTAGTCGCGGGACAGTGGATACCCTTTGCCGTGCCTGTCGGGGTAAAAATGAGAACCTGTATCATGTAGTGCAACAGTGTCCTCGTACTCACGGTGGCCGCATTCTCCGTCATGATGCGGTTGCCAAGCAGATAGCAGGCGCTCTGTCATCCAGCGGTTGGGCTGTTGAGAGAGAGAGACTATATCACATGCCGAGTGACCGGGGCAAGAAGCCAGATATCGTTGCTGTCAAGCCCGATGGGTCTGCCATTATCCTGGATGTCCAGGTTGTCAGTGGCAGCGTGGACATGGAGCAGACCTGGCGGGCTAAGAAAAGTAAATATGATAGAAGTGATCTGCGACAGGCGATATCTGAGCTAAAAGGAGTGGCACCTAATAACATCAAGGTCATGGCTGCGACCTTGTCATGGCGCGGGGTGTGGTGCGGGAAAAGCGCCACGGAGTTACTCGAGTTGGGCATCTCTGCAGGAGTACTCCGTGGTATCACCACCCGCGTCCTGAGGGGTTCTTACTTGAACTGGTGGTCATTCTATAGGGGCACTTCCTTTCATCCCATTCTTCCTCCTCGTCCTGCAACTTCCCTTATCCCTAGAGCCGGCGTCGGGTAAACCTGGGCGTCCTCCCCACTTTTTTATTTTATTTGTTTATTTTTCAATTTAATGGTGTGCCCCCTCCGCCTTTGAGGGGAGTTTTGTAAAAAAAAAAAAAAAAAAAAAAAAAAAAAAAAAAAAAAAAAAAAAAAAAAAAAAAATGTGTGTGTGTGATTGTGTGTGTGTGTGTGTGTGTGCCATTCTGCACGATATCTGACCTTGGAATCATGATAAAAAATCGGGAATTCCCACAAAAAATCAAGCATCCCAAAAGAAAGGATGAATTCAAAGGACAGCGCTTCTCGTGCATGGTAAGTTGATCAAATTTCAAAAAATGTCCTAACCAAATCGCTAAAAATAGCAAAAATAATGAAAGATCTTAAATTTTGTTATGAAAGCAAAATTCTAAGTAGAAAAAAGTTTTTAGGCCATAAATTGAATCATTATAAATTAAAGTGCGCAAAAATGTGCAGAAATTATTAAAAATGTGGTTAAAAATTGCTAAAAATGGCTTTAAAATATGCCGAAAATCTCAAAATTCATCATGAGGGCAGAATACAGTATTCGGTAAAAAAGTTCGTGGGCTATAAATTGGATTGTGTCACATTTTCGCGCGCAAATGTGTTCTCGCATTCCATAAACGGTCTCTGAACCCGCCAAAAACGTCAGAAAATGGCTAAAAATTCAAAAATTGTTAATAAAGTTTTACAAAAATTTGCTCATGAGGTCTGCTCGAAAATTGTTTTCATCGTTCCACTTTCGTTAACAAAAACGAGTAAAGCTCACATGAAGGTTGGCATACAAGTTTCATCAAAATAACATTTTAATTTTTGGTGAATTTTTTTAACTTCTTGACACTTTTTACCGGTTTTATTGATTTTTTTTATATCTATAGGTACCTACGTTTAGTTTTCCATATTCAAAAATGTGATGTTGATCTACTGAGTTCTCGAATATGGGCCGATCTTCATTTGTTAGATACTGGGGTATAAAAAAATCACTACCTATGTTGCCTAGTTAGGTATGTATTTACTAATTTTATAATGTTATACATGGCTTACACAAATAAAAACAAATAAGACACATACCCTAGACACACATTTCCTTCACCATTCCAGCTTCACATTTCAGCTTCGGAGTCCAACTCACTTGCACCATCGGAGTCGCTAACATCGTCATCTAACGAGACAATTATTCTGTCAATAGCTTCCTCAATTAATCCATCCTTTTGCCAATAATCATCGTCAATCTTCTTGATGTGGCCCCCGTAAGATTTTTAGTCATATTTATTGCTATTGTTCACAGCTTCCAATTTAAGTTCCTGGAAGCGTTTAAGTGATAAATCACCACCCGTATCGTTTTCCCTCATGAAACTCTTCATTTTCGCTCAAGCCAATTCTATTGGATTGAGTTCGCACATGTAAAGAGGAAGTCTAACGGCTTTGTGTCCTTAACTCTTCAGAAGTTCATCAATCTTATACACTTTTTATGGAGGGCTTTTCTCAACACTGTACGAAAAATTTCATGCTTTCTGAATGTGGGATCGCATGAAACTCCCTGTTCTGTCAACCAAGATATCATTAATTGTTTGGTCGAGTATTTGGTTTCACTATTTGGTTGTTGGGTTGGAGTTTGGTATCACTATTACACTTATCCATCACTTTCAACTTAGGTAGTACATAATTTTTTATCCATTTCTCAAAGTTTTCCCCATTCATCTGCCCAAGGTAGTAGTCTCCTGTAGTGGTCCCTGCTTTGAATATTAGAATAGCGTCAGACACGAACCCTTCCTCAGAATCAATGCTGACAACTACATGCCGAACTGCCATTTGTAAAATCCCTTTTATTGATTCTGCCCGCCAGCATTTATTAAACGTTAAGTTGGAATCCACCCACGTTTCATCTACGTAATAAATGTTCTTGCCTTCATTTCTTGGCTAAGGTAGCGGTCTCGCTAACTTACGATGTCGGGGCTTTCTACAAGAATATCTCGTTTCTTCGATGACTTCCTCCACTAGAACTCCATTTCTCACAAAATTTTGAATAATCACCCCATGGGAAACCAATTTTTTCCTCAATACCGGCAGCAGCTTCGTGTTCGTTCGAACAACTTTTTCAACCACATAAAAGTGTTCAATTCAAAAGTGTTCGTTCAAACAACAAGAAGTTGTAGCTGAGGTTTTTGACATAAAAAATGCATTTGACTGCGTCTCACGATCACAAATTATTGAAGCTTTACAACAAAAACGAATTAGCGGAAATTTTGTGTATTTAATTTATAATTATTTACTAAAACGTTATTTTAAGGTCTTATGTGGGTGCCTCTTAATCAGATCCATATGAACAGGAAGTCGGAGTCCCACAAGATGGAGTACTATATCCTCTGCTATTCCTACTAGTCATGGATACTTTGCACAGTTGTATCAATAATTCAGTTCAAGCCTGCTTGTATTCTGACATAGTTTCCTGGACCCATGATACTGGTCTCTGAATTTCTTTTCAAAAAACCTCTTCATTAGTTTGTTCCTGAAAACATACAGTCAAACATCCAATTTATTCCTTTAAAATAACCCTATCAAAACTGTTAATACCACTCGCTACTTGGGTATGGAGCTGAATAGTAAGCTCTCGTGGGTACCTCATATCCAACAAGTGAGAGAGAAATCGTTGAAAGCCCTCTTCTTATATCGCACTGCACAACCATCAAAACTAAAAACCAGCAACCCAATTCACAACCAAGCGCTACGACTGGCTTTACGTGCGTTCAGATCCAGCCCCATAGAAAGTCTGAATTTGGATGCCGGTGAACTCCCTTTGTCTTACAGGTGATCTATCTTAGCAATGCGATATGCAGTCAAAATAAAAGCACTACCATCCCACTCACTACACGACATCTCTTCTGCTCCAGTACCACTTCCGCAAAACGCTCGACGACGAAGCTCTTTTGATTTCATTCGTAATGACTTTAAAACCTATTCACTAACTCTACCGAGTTTTCCAAGTGAAGGAACATGTACTTAGGAACCATGCACACTCCCCCAATCACATCTTAGGCTTGATTTGACGAAACTCTCCAAGAAATCAGCACTTCCTGAAGAATTTTCCACTGCATTCTGTGGATTAATGTTTAATTTCACACCTTGTCAAATAGTGTACTGTGATGGGTCAAAATCTATCCATAGTGTTGGTTGTGCAGTTGAAAATCGTAAAGAAGTGTACAATTTTTCACTACCTAAGTCATGTTCCATTTTTACTGCAGAATTGTACGGTCTTCATGCATGCCTACACCTAATTAATCCTATCCATCGTAAGCTCATCATATGTACTGACTCGTTAAGTGCGCTTCAAGCTCCGAAAAGGAGTTGATGCCCATCCACTGATCGACGAAATACTCATGAGGGTTCAACGCCATCTTTTGAAAGGGATTGATACAATATTTTGTTAGGTTCCAGAACATCAAGGTATCATTGGCAATGAAATTGCCGACCGTGAGGCAAAGAACGCTAGTCATGAACCAGTGACCTCTGCCATTGAAATACATAGATGACTACATGTTGACGATAAAATCTGCAGTATGTACTTCCTAGAAGTCCAGATGGCTGGAAATGGATTATCAAAAACTATGGGCAATTAAAAAAGACGAAAAAATGTGGGCTTCATCGAGCAGAACAAGAAAATAATTTGATGGGACAATTATTCATTCACGCCGAGAAGAGTTAATCCTCACCCGTCTACGAATCGGACATTCACGCCTTACACATGGATACCATAGCCAATCCAATCACCACCAGAGTGCCCTATGTGCAATAACTGCCCACTTACGATTCATCACCTACTTGTTGAATGTCCAATGTTCACCACGCCTTCAATGGATATTCCCAAGGACAACAGCGAACTGTTGGGAAATGACTCGACCAACTTTCATAAATTGTTTCTGACTCTAAAATCACTATCATTGAACCATCAAATTTGAGTGAAAGAAAATGAACAATAACAACGCAATATTGGACGAATTTAGAATATTTGAAACTAGCATTTTTGTGATATTTTTGTAAATTATGGTTGTTAGGCGCCAATGACCGTCTGGTTGAATGCGCATAATTAAAAAAAAGTGTTCAATTGTGATTCTGATTACGCGATCAAAACTATCCAGCGAATTGGTAAAGAGTAAGGGACCACAGGGTCGTTCTTACCTGGAGTAAGCAAAGCATCGGTATCTGATTCTTTCGCCTCCTTGTCGCTATTGGTTGTAGCGTGTTTGGAAACACCAGTGTAATTTGAAGCGTATTCAGTTGCTTTCGACACGTCGATTGTGAGATGCTTCATAGCTTTCTCGTGGTCACACTCTTCAATAAATTTGGCAATAATCCCTCTAGCCTCGCTGTGAATTGTTTTTCCTCTCTTGCGAATTTATGAGGTAGCCATGAATATAATTCGAATACAAACTGCACAGCTCAGTGGGTATCTAACAAACGCCGATAAATAAGAGGGAAAACACACAAATAATCCGTTATTAAATAGTGTAGCCAATATCCAATCCAACATCGAAATGTAAAGAGAGACGATCACGTTTATTCAAACGGTTGAAATAGGGCACAGTGGATAACAGTTAGCTCATAGAGAAACGTACAATCACAGTATCACAGAAGCACACCACGCAGCAAACGACAATGACAATTAGAGCCAATTGGGAATTCAACTGGAAAGACTTGAGCACCGAGAGGGGAGTGCAAACAGACAGTGAGGGAAAGAGAAGATTAACTTATGACTCATTTTGGAAGTAGCAAGCGTGGATAGATAATAAAATAAAAGAAACGCCAGATAAGGGCTAATCATGTTTTCAAAGTACCTTATAATAGGAAGTCGGGTAAGGCTCGGAGGTGATTGACCGGATGTTTTCAGTTTAGGATTGGGTCGGTCCTCGCGTTCATTCTTTCTATCGGGGGACAGTACGTGGAACCACAAAAAGTTTATTAGATTTAATAAAGATAGGCCATTATTTTATCTGCGTAGAAGGGCTCTCCTTTTCCCCGTCTATTATTCTGTTGAAATGCCATTCAAACGCGAGAGGTTCCTTCCTTCAAGAGGTTCCGAATACAAGTTCAGAGCAACTAAGTTTCGACAGAATAAGGAAGCGCGGAAGCTCAAAAACCAACGTTTTCGTCTACATTTTCGTTCACTACAATCGGAAAAAAGAATTTCATGTCCGGAAACTCGCATGGGATCATATTGGAACTTCAAAGAACATTTAAAGACCAACCCGAGAAAACCGTCGAAATTTACTCCTAAGGAGGAAAAACGCTGCAAATTATTACACAAAGGTTTATTATTTCTGTATCATCAGACCTTCTACGTAGAAAACTGACCGCAATTATTTAGCCTCACTTATAGTAGATTTACTATCGAAACTCGGGGCTTCGCGCTTCCAATATTTGGTTCACTCGTTCACTGCATTACAACTCCAGGACCCCATAATTTTACGCTTTATACTAAAGTTGAGGAAAAAAAATAATAATAAATAAATGGGCCGTCTAGGGACGCCCGAAGGAAGCGAAGCTTTATATCGTAAAGCGTAGAATAGAATTATGAGTTTTCATACTCATAAACAATCTCTTCTAATTGGAATTAATTTCATCACACTCTCTCTCTCGCCTTCCCTCCCCTCCCCCACCTCCCCCTCCCCCCTTCCCTCTCACTCCCTCCCCCTCCCCCACACTCCCTCGCCCTCCCTTCTCACTAACTCCCTCTGCCTCCCCCACACTCCCTCGCTCTCCCTTCCCTCTCCCCTCCCCTCCCTTCCCACCGCCTCCCCCACACTCCCTCGCCCTCCCTTCCCTCTCACTCCCTCCGCCTCGCCTCCCTCTCACTCTCTCCCGCCCACCCTCTTCCACCCACCAGGCGTGTGCGTGTACGTCAGTCTAACACTCAAACCTCGAAAAAGACACTTTTTCACCTATTTTTGGCTCATAGCACCCATAGGTGTGGAGAGATCAAGTTGGCGAGCAGTTAAGACTCCAACTAGACCCCAAGTGGAGTCTATGTGCGAAAGAACGGATTTTTTAAGTCAATTCTAAAGCCTTTTATGGCCCGGACGGCGGTCGGCGGAGGGTGGACGGCGGGCGGCGGATGGTGGACGGCGGGCGGCGGACGGACATTGCAAATTTGGATTCTACGCACTTTGTAACGAAAAATGACAAAGTTTGCACGGGGGGGGGGGGGGGGGGGGTTATAAAAGTGTTTTGCTATACGATCACATAGGCTTATTATTGAAAATAATAATTCAAAAACCATTGCGGGCAACGAATTTTTTTATCATTTTCCGCATTCTTTCGCTGATTTCTCCGGGAAGACAGCATCTTTCAGCGATTTTGACGGCACCATCGTGTTCTACGGGTCCTGAAACGTTACTTTGTCGCTGACATACGAAGTAGTCTCGATCATACTTTACTGTGGCAGCAGATAGAAGATCGGGCGCTCGGGAAAAAAACGCGCATTAAAAGAGCCCCTCCCCCCCTCCCGCCCACCTGCCTATGGTTCGGGTGGGATTAGAAATTTTGAAAATAGCCTATATTCTGACCGGGAGATTTCCAGTCACGATAAAAAAAAAACCGTTCGGATCCCTTCGCCCGTTCGGCCGTAATAGTGACACTCACAGACTCACAGACAGAGTTTCACGCTTATAAAATAGTATGATATCGATAGAGATGGAGAAGAGATAGAGATAGAGCTAGAGATAATATAATGGAGAAACAGAGATGTCTATTTTAACATATTTAATTTTAATTTTGTTGTTATATTAGTTTTTAATGTTTTCGCGATGAATAATATTCTAGACTTTCTTAGGATGTCTGGTATGTATGCTATTTTGCGATCGCGTTGAACATTGAATATGTAAATTTCTTCATCAGTGAGATCAATAATAGCCAGTTTGCTTGCGCTTGCAATTTAAATCTGAATTTTGTTCCGTTTTCTGGGATGCTGTGTGAATCAATTGTTCTCATATTTTCCAGTAATTTTTTCCTTGTAATAGTCACAACAGATTCTTTTTGGTGTAGACGCCAAAAGAGTAGATGAATACGTGGCGGTTCAGTTGCAGCTAAGTTAACTCAAATTAGGAACATTAGGAATTACTTATGTGGAGGGAAAATCACAAAGATCAGCTAAGGAGTTGAAAATCGGGGTTTATAGTGAAAAAGCATTGGTTTAAAAGTTGGAAAATGTTTTCGAATGAAAAAATTCCCAGTTCTCAGACAAAATTGACCAAATATGGTTCAAAACCACTGAAATTCTCAAACACTGGCAATTTAACACAGATTTAACGCGTCGACATTTTTTCTGTACCTAAATCGCTTAAATATTTATTAATAAAAAATATTTTGTTGCGACTCCAATAACCTGACTGACTGACTCTGACTGACTTGTAAGGATTTAGCGAAATTCATGGGAGGAGGTTTGGGGAAGGTAAGGAATGATCACCTCGGATTCGGGAACCTCGATTGATACTGTACGACACATCGGAATCAGAAACCCTGTCGGTATTGGGAAGTCACCTAGGAATCAGGGACCCAGCTGAGTGACAGAAGGCATGGAGGTTGTCAGATGTGGTGAAGGTAACAAGACAAGTGTAGAAAATAGAACGGATACCGACCCATTGCAGGCTCCCTTCATACATATTCCTTGAGCCAGATGTATCAATGAGCTCAGGTGGCTTTGAAGAGAGGGGCGACTGCGACAGGTATGGAAAGCCCACTAAATCAGTGCATAATAGAACTATATAACATGTGAACAATTAATAAAAGTTTGTTTGACGACTGCTAGGGTACGTCATGTAGCATGTCTAGAACATTTTTTTTCTTGGTTGGTTCTTTTAGAAATGTATCCCCCCACTCTCATTCCTATTGTTATTAAAGGAAAAAGCTGTTATAATATTATTTGTGTAAGGAAAAAAATTATATGACTTTCTGATTGAATGGCTATGAACAAGGCTCGTCGAATGTGACAACCAATCCTCCATCGTGCTGTGAGTTTTCTTCCACTTATTATATTACTTCTTAGTTCGGGACAAATTCAACAGGGTTGCTATCTTGAGAAAACCTGTTGGATGAATTCATGGTATTGGAAATCGGTTAGCGATAGCTCTTTATGCAACACTTGGATGGAAAAGTGGAGAATCCATGAAAAATATCTCTTTTGACGAAGGCTGTGATAACCTCTCCCTTTCTAGAGTTTTCCTGGATTTTCAACCACTTACTTCAATCGCATCTTATTTTCATGTTCGCTCCATCTCATCATTTCTCTCGCATATTATTCTCTTTTGGAGATACAAATTGTTTTTTTCAATTTTATTACCAACCAATTACTACGTCCAGAAATGATGGACACAAAACTGAAATTGTTCAGGTCGGTTTAAATCGTAATCAAATTATTAGTAATTCCTTTAAATATTAATGGAAATTCTGATGTTGGTGATTTATTCTTTCTCCAAAAGTGATTATAACGCTCCCGTTACATATCTTGGTAGACACCGTAGGGGGGAAAAAACGCTGCAAATTATTTCACAAAGGTTTATTATTTTTTCAATTGAGTTTGATCGTAGTTTTAGTTGGCTTGCGTACGTCATAAGGCCCGTCCAGACTCCTCGGCGAGTCCTATTTCGAGTTGCCACAACCTATACTTCTATAATTACTAGCCGCTCCGGCTCGCTACGCTCGCCTCCACGTCCAGCCGGGGGGCAAGCCCCCCGGACCCCCCATTAAGTTGCTCGCTTCGCTCGCAACGTGTGGCATGTAGGGAATATTGCTCGCTTCGCTCGCAAAGTCTGGCATGTAGGATATGTTGCTCGCTTCGCTCGCAAAGTCTGGCATGTAGAAAATGTTGCTCGCTTCGCTCGCAAAGTATGGCATTTAGGGGATGTTGCTCGGTTCGCTCGCAAACGGTAGATCTCTAAGGGTAGGTTTAACTTCTGTAGGGGATGCTGCTCGCTTCGCTCGCAAACGGTAGATCTCTAAGGGTAGGCTTAACTTCTGTAGGGGATGCTGCTCGCTTCGCTCGCTTGAGGAAGTTATACTGCCCACCCAACTTGGCAGACGTTTTTTTCAGTTGGGAATTCTTACAAACAAATTAAATCTTATAAAACTACGCGGAACCACGAAAAGTTTATTCGGGGATGTTACTCGCTTCGCTCGCAAGGTATACCTGTATATGTGTAGGACAAAGTCCGTATTTATTATTTGAAATGGCTCTCGCTTCGCTCGCAAGGTAGGTTACCTATGTAGGCATACCTGCTCGCCTCGCAATGTTGTGACATCGAACCCTTCACGTCAATTCTTGAGCCTTCTCTCGTCCACGGCAGAATCATTTTAATCGCTTTGCTCGCTTCTGCTCGCAATTTGACCGAGTTCTCGTCACTTTTTTCGATATCCGATTTCGGATTCAGATTCGGCGGACCCGAAGCTGTATTTCGCCCGCGAAAACCGTTCCGAAAAACGTACCTTTATGGGGTATATTTTAATCGGAAAAAACCAAGGTTTTCGGCGGACTTTTCGAGAAAACGGGTCCGTACTCTCGCATTTTTTTGACGCATTTCCCGATACTTTTTTCGCGATCCGATCGCGCCGTCGTCTTCCTCGTTCAAAAACCTACGAAACCGGTATTTTTCCGGAATTGTCGACGGCCGTTTAGAGGGGTAGAGGATGCGGGGAAGTCCAAAAAGCGCACATTAATTCTTACTTCGACCCCCCTCCCGCCCTACGGCCCATGGTTCGGGTGGGATTAGAAAATTTTAAATTCGCTTATACACCCTATCGGAAAATCCCAAGAAGATCCCCCCACTCGTAGATCCGGCCCACTCAGCCGTTTGGCCGTGCATAGACACGACAAACGGACGGAGTTTCATTCTTATTAATAGTATAGATATAGATATAGATATAGATATAGATATACGCATGTTTATATATCTCGATTTGAGCTCCTATCTATTCAAATAGTTATTGCCTTAATAATATCATTATCTAAGTGCGTATGAAAAGTCGAGAGGATATGTTATTAAATATGCGTAGGAAAAGCATTGGTATTAACACACAAATATGACCTAAGAAAAACATATATTCATGCCTCGAAGGAACGCTGTACCCACCTCATGGTGCCGCGGTGTATTATATGGTTATAACACGTAAAAGTAATAAATATCCATTCTCCTACACCCCTCTGCTACGCCCCTGGTCACTCCAGCCACCACAAGGTGCCGCGGCGCCTCCTCTCACTCCACCCCCCGCTCACCCCCCTCAACACCCACCGTGACCCCCTGCCAAGCGTGCCAGGCGTGCGCGCGTGCGTAAGTCTAACACTCAAAGCCTCGAAAAGACACTTTTTCGCCTGTTTTTGGCCCATAGCATCTATGCGAGTAAAGCGATAGTTAAACGCTAGGACCAACTAGACCCCAAAGAGAGTCTATGTGCGAAAGAACGGGTTTTTAAAGTCAATTATTAGGCCTTTTATGGCCCGGACGGCGGACGGCGAACAGCGAACGGCGGACGGCGGACGGACATTTCAAATTTGGATTCTACGCACCTTGAAACGTAAAGTGACAAAGTTTGAGGGGGGGGGGGGGGGGGGGGTTATAACAATTTTTTGCTACACGATCACATAGGCTTATTATTGGAAATAATAAACCAAAAACATCTTCCAGTATCAACGCCCTTTGAGTCACACTAAATAGGAAATTGGTTTTACAGCAACAACCTGGATAAGTCACTAAGTGTGAAATCAAGATAAGCTGTGATGCTCAAGCGTTAGTTTAACTTAAAGTTTTAACCCTTTTTTTCTCGGGAAGCTTCAGACTGAGAACTATGTAAGAATCTACTGTCTCGCTCTCTGTCTCAGGTACTTCCAGCTCCCTCGAAAAGTTTATCCATAAACTTCGTAAGAGTTGGAACGGCTGTTCCCAAGAAAGTTGACAGACAACTTTAACTGGACCGCAGCAACGGACAAATAATGGAACGGATCAGTTTTCTTCGATTCAGAGCTCCACCAAAACGTATATATCCGGAGTCTCTCGAAATATATCCTTGAAATACTGCTGAACAGTCTAACCGGCTGATATTTCTTCCACATGATTGCGTGCTGCCACAACCAATTTAATCTACGTTTATATTTAGTTCTATTTATTCTAGAAGGACCCTGATGGTCACACATGATTCTCGTTATGCGCCATTGTTGGATTTCTTTACGAAAATGAGCCGATCTTGATGGACAGTATTCTGTGGGAAGGTTCGTTAATTTGTTGTACAACAGGATGTTAATGACATTGGGACCATCCATAACGACAGTGGTGATTTGTGAAATCTGAGGTACATACCCATAAATTAAGGTTACGGAATTTATGGATACTGTGTATAACGGGGAAAAGTTGATTCTTGAATAACTGAGTTTTTCCACCTTAAAAATGCTAATGGTGGGATCCAAAGCTGAAAATCTATTTTTTTTACCGAGGGGCATCTCAAATTAATAACGTCAACTCATGGATCAATCGTCTATAGCGAATTTTCGTAGAAAATGAAGCTATTCCGATGGCTCCTAAAAGTTTAAAATCATAGCATTCGAGATCTCAATTGA
The DNA here is from genome assembly GCA_030762985.1 of Adelphocoris suturalis. Classification (NCBI taxonomy): domain Eukaryota; kingdom Metazoa; phylum Arthropoda; class Insecta; order Hemiptera; family Miridae; genus Adelphocoris; species Adelphocoris suturalis. Next base: position 33,450,614 of record CM061045.1, read on the forward strand.
AATCCGTGTTGAGGCATTATGAAACCATTCCTGAAGTTTTCGCTTTTTCACTCACAAACACACACACACACACGCACCCATCTTTATTTTTATTTTTATTTTTTATTTTTTTTCAAAACTCCCCACAAAGGTGGCGGAGGGGGCGCAAACCATTAAATTGAAAAATAAAAAAATAAAATAAAAAAGTGGGGAGGACGCCCAGGTTTACCCGACGCCGGCTCTAGGGATAAGAGAAGTTGTAATACGAGGAGGAAGGATGGGATGAAAGGATGTGCCCCTATAAAATGACCACCAGTTCAAGTAAGAATCCCTCAGGACGCGGTTGGTGATACCACGGAGTACTCCTGCCGGGATGCCCAACTCGAGTAACTCCGTGGCGCTTTTCCCGCACCACACCCCACGCCATGACACGGTCGCGGCAACAACCTTGATGTTATTAGGTGCCACTCCTTTTAGCTCAGATATCGCTTGGCGCAGATCATTCCTATCATATTTACTTTTCTTAGCCCGCCAGGTCTGCTCCATGTCCACGATGCCACTGAACACCTGGACATCCAGGATTATGGCAGACCCATCAGGCTTGATCGCAACGATATCTGGCTTCTTGCCCCGGTCACTCGCCATGTGGTATAGTCTCTCCCTTTCGACATCCCAACCGCTAGATGACAAAGCACCTGCTATCTGCTTGGCAACCGCATCGTGACGTAAAATGCGGCCACTGTGAGTACGAGGACACTGCTGCACCACATGATATGGATTCTCATTTTTACCCCGACAGGCACAGCAAAGGGTGTCAACTGTCCCGCGACTATTCCTCAAACACCCCACCGAGATGGCTAGGGTAGCCACCCGGACGGCATGAAAATGGCGATAGTCACGGTCCCCAATGCCCTCTGAAGCCCATTCCACCCACTGGGAAATGGGGGATTCAGAGCACTGTCGGAGTTCTTCACCATCTACTGACTCATGCAGTTCAGCAGCGAACTTAGCAGATGACCTGGGTTTTGGAGCATTTGGTGTTGCTCGATCGCACCACAACAACTGCTGCCGGACAAAGTCCAGGTCAGCAGCAGTGCGGGGGACCTCCCAGCTCGAGCCCCTAAGGGCCACCACTAGATCACACCTGGCTAGCTGCTCACCAAAGTCATTGAGGGCGACCTCGCGGGTTTCAACGAGTAGGATGACATCATCGGCAAAAGCCTATGCACCTACTCGCACCCCAGGGACGAGATCAAACCCTATTTCATCTGGCAGCTTACCCAAGGCTGTATCCACGACCAGGTTGAAGAGAAGAGGCGATAGAAGATCCCCCTGGCGGACAACAACATCCCCCGACATCTCGCCTCCTGCCTCGAGGACCGTCACGCCTTTGTGGTACAGACAGGCAACATACTGAATTAAACAAGCAGGAGCCCTGACACCCCAAAGACAATCGGTCAGGGCAAAGTGACTAACTGTCAAAGGCCTTAGTGACGTCCAGAGCGGCAACATGGGGCTGCCGTTTCTTGATGCGGTCCAGCGAAATGACAGTTTGGAGAACTGTTAGGTTCTCCACTGTGCCATCCGCTGGCCGAAATGCTCTCTGGACGTCACCTATGACACCAGCCACTTCAAAGCGAGATGCCAGAATCTTTTGAAAGTGGTGGAAAACTACCGATGATATTGAAATTGGACGGTAGCCTCCAGGCCCACTTCCCCCTTTCTTCGGGATGAAGATGGTTCAGGCTCAGGTCAACGCTTTCAGGGGTCTTCCCGATAGAAGTAGCAGGTTGAGGATAAGCAGCTTGACACTTTTCGGGGCTTTATTCCAGCGTCGGGGAGAAATACCATCAGGTCCAGCAGACGTGGAGTTTTTGACACGGCTCTTATGTGCCTCATCATGAAGCACCGGCGTGCACATAATGCCACGTAAGGAATCCCTGGTGGAAGCTGGGGGTACCACCGGCACACCAGGGTTGTGGCTGGGAGCACTCAAAAGTGGCTCCCAAAATTCTACAAACTCAGGGGGCAAAACTTGTTCATCCCCAGTTCCCTCCAGTACCTCCGCCGCTGCACGAGCCGGATGCTTCCTCCACAACTTCTGGACCCGCTGGTATTACCGCCTCCTTGCTTGCTTAGCTGCTTTGCGACCTCCACGGGGCACCGACACAGGAGGATGTCCTCCCTGATGCCCCGCCACGGTCGCATCCCCAACCTGTGGGAAAATCCTCTGTACATATACCACGACCTCGTCTTCCAGGCCAACAGGCCTCTCAACAGCCCGCCTCGCCAGTTCCTGCAGGTAGGCACTCTCATATCCTTCAACTCGGCCTACCTGCTCCCCGAGCCTCAATACTGGAGGCTCTCTCACAGTGGGCACACTGGTGGACATCTCCAGGGGCATTGGAAGAGGAAGAAGGATAGGAAGAAGAGGAGGAAGAAGAGGGAGAGGAAGACCGACGCCCCTGCCTGGGGCTTCCCCGAGCGAGCGCCTCTCCTAGAACCTCGCGGCCCAGTGGACCGGCGGGGGTTATGAGGCTCGCTATTATTGTCATTCATAACTGAGGAGACACATATTAGAAGGGACAGGAGACACGTTGACCCGAGCCTCCCCCCTAATCGCCATCGGGTCATTCTGCCACCTTCTGTTCACCCAGAGGGTGCCCGAGTTGCACGAAGGGGACGTATGACCATGACTTGGGTAGGGCTATGACGGAGCTCCGAAAAGATGAAAACACCAACAGTTACCCTACCCCAGAAACACACACACACACACACACACACACACACACACACAAACACGCACACACATACACACCAATGGTTTTTTTCCCGGATTCCATCTTAAAATGGTCTGAAACGGATTTTAATGCGTTTATTTTTTTCTCGTGCTTGGGTTGTCCCCCACCCCCCTGGATCAATTCCAATAGGAGTCCTTCTTATTTACAAAGCCTTGCTTATTAGACATAGTTTTAGATTGACGGCCTAAAAAAAAAAAGCCAAGTGTCTATTTTCAAATTTTTATATTTTGTAGAAACAAAGAACAAAAATCATGTTTTATCAAAATATTAATTATGTAATAATACAGCTTTGTTTGTGTTGTTTCATTCCTACGAAAATGTGATAAACTTCCGGAAACTCAGTGAATGACGAGTGACTCCCCTCTGTACCGCAAACCGATGACTCATGTTTGAAACGGTAACGTTTACAACTAGTCGAGGACCATTGAGACATTTTTCTTGTATTTTTGAAATGTATTGCGACGATATAATAATAAATGGAAGTTCACTCTAGTTTTCACGTTTTATACTCCACTTTGTAAACATAACACTTAACTCATTGTTTTCTCTCCGTTGGTTTGTTTACAATATTCTAAGTAGATTATTTCAAGTTTCAAGTGGGAATGGTTTTAGTTCCCCGGCGGTTGTCACTTGATTCGTGCCCCCCCCCCCCCCCCTCCGTTATGTTACGCCAACTAGTAGCAGCTCGGGGAATTGAACAGTTTAGTTCAGCATGTATTCAGTTGTTTACCTTTAGTGCAATCTTTCAGATGGTCATTTCTAACCCCACGGCGCCAACTCACTCCACTACTAGTAACTCAAGAAAAAATTCATGAGTTAGATCGTGAAGTCCAATCTGCTATCCGCTCTTGGCTAGGCTTCCCACCAGGTGTCCCAAGTGCCTATATTCATGTTCTTTCCAAGGCCTGTGGGCTCGGTATCGTCTCTCTTTTGGCCAGCATCTCATATTTACACTGTCAGTGCCTGCTCGCCCTTAGGGGCTCGGGCTGGGATGTCATCCACAATCCTGAACTTCATGAAGTAGAAGTTGTTGTGGTACGACTGAGCAACATCAACTGCTCCAAAACACAGCTGATCTGCTGAGTTCGCTGCTGCACTTCATGAGACAGTAGATGGTAAAGAATTTCGACATGCTCTGAATCCTCCAATTCTTCCCAGTGAGTGGAATGGGCTTCTTAGGTGGAAAGGACACCCCCAAGGTTCACCCCCCCCCCCCCCCCCCGTACAAGCTCGTTCCTCCGCGTGGCGCACAGTGTTTCAACCAATGTGTTTCAAGTGGACAAAAGTCAAAATGAAAGTATACAAAAAAATAATCATATTCAGCATCCAGGATGGATGGTAAAGGTCTCAAATAAATATTATCGATGCGTCCCTGGTTTGCTCTCTCTCCAAATACACGCACCAAACAAACAACTACTATTCTTTGATTTTCCGAAGCGATTAGGATGATTTAAAACAGTGAGGTTTTATTTTAAAAATGGCTTGCAACTCAAATGCCGAATGAAATAAAGTCATTTATGCCGTCCTAGTTTCTAAACATAACTTACATTATTTTGGGGATTTTAATCAAATAAATTGATTGTTTAGATTGATTGATTGATTGACTGATGTTAAATTGATTGGTTGATTTGATTATTTATTTTACCAAAATAGCTCAATAATGTTTTTTAGCTTACTTTATCAATAAAGACTGGGTTTCACGATGGGCTTTTTTTATATTACCTAATCTATTTTATATTAGTTTCCACTATTACATAAGTTAGTGAAACCACAGTATGCATTACTATCGTTTTTAGTGGTTCGGAATTTTTCCACGATAACCCTCAGGATCGAAACAGTGTTTAGTGTCCCGTTCAGCAACCATACATTTATCTTCATGGTGGAAATAGATTGGAGCAATGAGGTAGTTCCACAATTTTTGGAGTACTACCAAGTAGAAAATAGGGGTCCAGTTTTAGTGTTTTCATCCAGTATTTCACGTTCTTCCATAGCCTCTGCTCTTTTTTCGAAGAAAGAACGTGAACAGACTTATAGTATGCATACGCAGCAGTTGCTGCAGCTGCACTTTCATATTTAAGTGTGTGTGTGTGTGTGTGTGTCATTCCATACGATTTCTTTCTTTAGGATTGAGATAAACACTTCTTTCTTGCGCCAGAAAATCATGATATTTAATTTTAAAATATGTGCTCCGAAAATCCAACCAAGCGGCTAAAAATGTATGCACAAAATTATTATGTAAATGTACTTTAACATAATTTAATTAATCATTGCTACGAGTTTCATTAATCTTTGCTGACAAATTGGGATAAAATGAAAAAATCTATGTAATAATCCAAAATATTTAGTGAATCGCAGAATATAATTAAGAACGAGTTTTTCCGCCATAAAATCGGTGGTTAACTATTTCTTTGCACTCAAAATGCTCAAATTTCAAAACACCGTAACCTAATATAATACGATAATTTGGTCATACGATCAAGCTGCAAGAGTACAACTTTTTTTATCATGAAAACGCCTATCCATCAGATTCGACCCTGGTCTGGTGGTGGCCGGTGGAGAGAGATTCAATTGTACACACTTTTGGATCTTCCTAAAATGCAAATCCCCAATAAATATGAAAACCGAAATAAGGAATAGCACGTGCAATAGTGCCGAATTGTAAGTTAAAACTAGAAACTCAATGTAAAGTCTAGAAGGGCAATGGTGGCTTGGGAATTGAAACGTCAAATGAGAGATGGAAAGAAGAATAAGAAAGAAGTTGGTGGAGAAGTAATGGGAAGAGAGATGGCGAAAGTCTTGAAGAGGACGGTATAGCTTCGTGATAAATCCCCTAGGAGTCGTCCTGAAGACGAGGGGCGAAAAAATGAATGAGAGATAAAAAGATCTGGGGTGTATGTATACGCCGCTATAACCGCGTTGCTTTACGTATCGTTCAACATTTATACTTCCGAGGGATTATAGAAGGTTAAACTCCAAAAGGACTAAGCTTCCAAATGATCAACGGTTCGAGTAACGTTAATTAGCCGAGTAGTTAATGAGATGTGAAGTGGAAAAGTTTGTTATCTTGTAGAGAACTCTGAAGGTTTCCTCAGGTCAACTTTGCGTATTCCGTGGCGCAGACGTCAAGCCTGTGTGGACAGCAAGAGCCCCAGACCCCGTTCTTGTTTTAGGTTCCGAAATTGAAGGTAACAAAATAATACTACCAAACGTAAATTCCAAATATGTGACGCCATAAATACAAGAGATTAGAATCAAATAAGAATGTCTAATCAGTAAGTCAAAAATGTCCATATCAATTTAGATTATGTTGTTTGTATAAATCATAATTGTTGTTTTGCACTTGTTGTGTTGCAAGTCCGAATTGTTGACTCCTTGACTATTATGTACCCTATACTTTGAAATTGGATGTGAATTGGTTGAGGAGGAAAAGATTTACACCGGATCGCGAAGTACCATGGCTTGAGAGAGGATACGTCCCGAAGCGCGAGGTCCAGGAGGTGTTTTATGAAGTCACCGTGGAGGGCGAGGTCCCGTGAGGTCTCACACGGAATATACCCCGGATTGGGAGGTCCCCAGAGCGCTAGGTCCCGTGAAGTATCAGGAAGGAATGGTTTGGTATGGTGTTTGAAATATAAAGCAGGAAATTTTCAATAAGAATGATGGCAGATCCCTAGAGACTTATAATGGCCGATCTCTTCGAAAGAGGAGAAGCCATAGCAAGGTGGTAAAGGAACGGCTATGTCCACCTGACTATCTCTGAAACGGTCGTTCCAAGAATACATGTTGCTACATGACTCGACTTAGTGTTTTATTTGGCAAATCTATATACCTAATACAATCAGATTTTAAATATCGGTGCAGTAAAACTATCATAACCATCTATATTGCAATTAATCATTATGATCAATCATCATCAATTACTCAATTTATCAATCATTATTGTATTATTCATTCATTCCGTAGGCACCTGTATTTATTGAATATTGAACGTTTGATTTCACTTTTTTTTTCAATTGTTTGATATACGTGAGTAACATTATATTTAAATGCTGTACAATTTTGTTCTGATCAATTAATTATGACTTACCATTTTCCATGTTTTTTATTTTTTCCGGTCCGGTACATTCAAATGTGTCAATAAATCTATCTATCTTATAATCAATTAACGTGAAATTTATTAACGTGGTGGCCATTGATATCACTGTTGCGGCCGGCCCGTGTCCTTTGCCCAAGATGTAGGTACATGCAACTGGAAAAATCATCGAATCTTGCTGCTGGGAATGTCAAGGAATGTCATATAGCAAACGAAAATCACTGCATTTCGTCTAATGCTCGCAGTACACGCTCCACGAGGCGACCCGAGCTCAGGCGAGGGTGAGTTTACATGCAAACGTAGCTCGTGTGGGCTCTTATTGCCTCCACTCTGCTCGCCCGCCCTCCGATTCCTGTAAATTTTTCGGCACGAGTCTAAGGACCTGAGACAAGGTTCACCACCCCCCCCCCCCCCCCCCCCCCCCCCCGTACAAGCTCGTTCCTCCGCGTGGCGCACAGTGTTTCAACCAATGTGTTTCAAGTGGACAAAAGTCAAAATGAAAGTATACAAAAAAATAATCATATTCAGCATCCAGGATGGATGGTAAAGGTCTCAAATAAATAATATCTATGCGTCCCTAGTTTGCTCTCTCTCCAAATACACGCACCAAACAAAAAACTACAATTCTTTGATTTTCCGAAGCGATTAGCATGATTTAAAACAGTGAGGTTTTATTTTAAAAATGGCTTGCAACTCAAATGCCGAATGAAATGAAGTCATTTATGCCGTCCTAGTTTCTAAACATAACTTACATTATTTTGGGGATTTTAATCAAATAAATTGATTGTTTAGATTGATTGATTGATTGACTGATGTTAAATTGATTGGTTGATTTGATTATTTATTTTACCAAAATAGCTCAATAATTTTTTTTAGCTTACTTCATCAATAAAGACTGGGTTTCACGATGGGCTTTTTTTATATTACCTAATCTATTTTATATTAGTTTACACTATTACATAAGTTAGTGAAACCTCAATATGCATTACTATCGTTTTTAGTGGTTCGGACTTTTTCCACCATAACCCTCAGGATCGAAATAGTGTTTAGTGTCCCGTTCAGCAACCATACATTTATCTTCATGGTAGAAATAGATTGGAGCAATGAGGTAGTTCTATAATTTTTGGAGTAGTACCAAGTAGAAAATAGGGTTCCAGTTTTAGGGTTTTCATCCAGTATTTCACGTTCTCCCATAGCCTCTGCTCTTCTTTCGAAGAAAGAACGTGAACAGACTTATAGTATGCATACGCAGCAGTTGCTGCAGCTGCAGCCACCTGCACTTTCATATTTAAGTGTGTGTGTGTGTGTGTGTGTGTGTGTGTGTGTTTGTGTGTTTGTGTGGTGTGTGTGTGTGTTCATCAACGTTTTGATGATGTCGTCCTACTGGCCTGTTTTTGTCCTAACCCGTGAGAGCTTGCAGATCGCCCTCAACGCCTTTGCTAAGCAGCTAGCCAGGTGTGGTCTAGTGGTCAACCCTTCTAGGTGTGAGTCGGTCTCCTTGGTCCCGTCGGTCCGCCAACATGATGTCTCGATCCTCGCCCGATCATGTTGGAGGTCTGGCCGTACTTTGGGGTCGACTTCATTGGTGTGGCCACTATAGCATTAGCTCGTGAAACCAAGGCTCCATTGAAGCCACTGCAGAAGTTGCGCCTCCTTCGCACGTACTTACTGCCAAAGCTAACCTATGGGTTAGTATTTGGCAGGCTTACTGTGGGGAGGCTGCTTGAGTTAGATCGTGAAGTTCACTCTGCTGTGCACTCTTGGCTGGGCTTCCCACCTGATGTCCCAAGTGCTTACATCCACGTGCCGGTCAAGGCCGGTGGGCTCGGTATTTTCTCTCTTTTTGCCAGCATCCCATCTTTACGCTGCCAGTGCTTGCTTGCCCTTTGGGGCTCGAGCTGTGAGGTCACCCGAACTGCTGCTGACCATGCCATTGTCAGGCAGCAGTTATTGTAGTGCGACCGAGCAACACCAACTGCTCCCAAACCCAGCTCATCTGCTCAGTTCGCTGCAGCACTACATGAGTCAGTAGATGGTGAAGAACTCCGACAGTGCTCTGAATCCTTCATTTCTACCCAGCGAGTAGGATGGGCTTCAGAGGGCATTGGGGTCCGTGACTATCGCCATTTTTATGCTGTCCGGGTGGCCACATTAGCCACCTCGGTGAGGTGTTCACGGAGTAGTCGTGGGACAGTGGACACCCTTTGCCGTGCCTATCGGGGTAAAAATGAGAATTTGTATCATTGGCGCAGCAGTGTCCTCGTACTCATGGTGGCCGCATTCTTGGTTGCCAAGCAGATAGCAGGCGCTTTGTCATCCAACGGTTGGGCTGTTGAGAGAGAGCGACTATATCACATGCCGAGTGACTGGGGCAAGAAGCCGGATATCGTTGTCGTCAAGCCCGATGGGTCTGCCATAATCCTGGATGTCGAGGTTGTCAGTGGCAGCGTGGACATGGAGCAGACCTGGCGGGCTAAAGCAGATAAATATGACAGGAATGACCTGCGGCAAGCGATTTCTGAGCTAAAACGAGTGGCGACCAATAATATCAAGGTTATGGCTGCAACCATGTCATGGCGCGGGGTGTGGTGCGGGAAAAGCGCCACGGAGTTACTCGAGTTGGGCATCTCGGCAGGAGTACTCCGTGGTATTACCACCCGTGTCCTGAGGGGTTCTTACTTGAACTGGTAGTCATTTTATAGGGGCACTTCCTTTCATCCCAATCTTGCTCCTCGTCCTGCAACTTCCCTTATCCCTAGAGCCGGCGTCGGGTAAACCTGGGCGTCCTCCCCACTTTTTTATTTTATTTGTTTATTTTTCAATTTAATGGTTTGCGCCCCAGTATTGAGGCTCGGGGAGCAGGTAGGCCGATTTGAAGGATATGAGAGTGCCTACCTGCAGGAACTGGCGAGGCGGGCTGTTGAGAGGCCTGTTGGCCTGGAAGACGAGGTCGTGGTATATGTACAGAGGATTTTCCCACAGGTTGGGGATGCGACGGTGGCGGGGCATCAGGGAGAACATCCTCCTGTGTTGGTGCCCCGTGGAGGTCGCAAAGCAGCTAAGCAAGCAAGGAGGCGGTAATACCAGCGGGTCCAGAAGTTGTGGAGGAAGCATCCGGCTTGTGTAGCGGCGGAGGTACTGGAGGGAACTGGGGATGAACAAGTTTTGCCCCCTCTCCAGGAGTTTGTAGAATTTTGGGAGCCACTTTTGAGTGCTCCCAGCCACAACCCTGGTGTGCCGGTGGTACCCCCAGCTTCCACCAGGGATTCCTTACGTGGCATTATGTGCACGCCGGTGCTTCATGATGAGGCACATAAGAGAAACTCCACGTCTGCTGGACCTGATGGTATTTCTCCCCAACGCTGGAATAAAGCCCCGAAAAGTGTCAAGCTGCTTATCCTCAACCTGCTACTTCTATCGGGAAGACCCCTGAAAGCGTTGACCTGAGCCTGAACCATCTTCATCCCGAAGAAAGGGGGAAGTGGGCCTGGAGGCTACCGTCCAATTTCAATATCATCGGTAGTTTTCCACCACTTTCAAAAGATTCTGGCATCTCGCTTTGAAGTGGCTGGTGTCATAGGTGACGTCCAGAGAGCATTTCGGCCAGCGGATGGCACAGTGGAGAACCTAACAGTTCTCCAAACTGTCATTTCGCTGGACCGCATCAAGAAACAGCAGCCCCATGTTGCCGCTCTGGACGTCACTAAGGCCTTTGACAGTTAGTCACTTTGCCCTGACCGATTGTCTTTGGGGTGTCAGGGCTCCTGCTTGTTTAATTCAGTATGTTGCCTGTCTGTACCACAAAGGCGTGACGGTCCTCGAGGCAGGAGGCGAGATGTCGGGGGATGTTGTTGTCCGCCAGGGGGATCTTCTATCGCCACTTCTCTTCAACCTGGTCGTGGATACAGCCTTGGGTAAGCTGCCAGATGAAATAGGGTTTGATCTCGTCCCTGGGGTGCGAGTAGGTGCATAGGCTTTTGCCGATGATGTCATCCTACTCGTTGAAACCCGCGAGGTCGCCCTCAATGACTTTGGTGAGCAGCTAGCCAGGTGTGGTCTAGTGGTGGCCCTTAGGGGCTCGAGCTGGGAGGTCCCCCGCACTGCTGCTGACCTGGACTTTGTCCGGCAGCAGTTGTTGTGGTGCGATCGAGCAACACCAAATGCTCCAAAACCCAGGTCATCTGCTAAGTTCGCTGCTGAACTGCATGAGTCAGTAGATGGTGAAGAACACCGACAGTGCTCTGAATCCCCCATTTCCCAGTGGGTGGAATGGGCTTCAGAGGGCATTGGGGACCGTGACTATCGCCATTTTCATGCCGTCCGGGTGGCTACCCTAGCCATCTCGGTGGGGTGTTTGAGGAATAGTCGCGGGACAGTTGACACCCTTTGCCGTGCCTGAGTAAAAATGAGAATCCATATCATGTGGTGCAGCAGTGTCCTCGTACTCACAGTGGCCGCATTTTACGTCACGATGCGGTTGCCAAGCAGATAGCAGGTGCTTTGTCATCTAGCGGTTGGGATGTCGAAAGGGAGAGACTATACCACATGGCGAGTGACCGGGGCAAGAAGCCAGATATCGTTGCGATCAAGCCCGATGGGTCTGCCATAATCCTGGATGTCCAGGTGTTCAGTGGCATCGTGGACATGGAGCAGACCTGGCGGGCTAAGAAAAGTAAATATGATAGGAATGATCTGCGCCAAGCGATATCTGAGCTAAAAGGAGTGGCACCTAATAACATCAAGGTTGTTGCCGCGACCGTGTCATGGCGTGGGGTGTGGTGCGGGAAAAGCGCCACGGAGTTACTCGAGTTGGGCATCCCGGCAGGAGTACTCCGTGGTATCACCAACCGCGTCCTGAGGGATTCTTACTTGAACTGGTGGTCATTTTATAGGGGCACATCCTTTCATCCCATCCTTCCTCCTCGTATTACAACTTCTCTTATCCCTAGAGCCGGCGTCGGGTAAACCTGGGCGTCCTCCCCACTTTTTTATTTTATTTTTTTATTTTTCAATTTAATGGTTTGCGCCCCCTCCGCCACCTTTGTGGGGAGTTTAAAAAAAAATAAAAATAAAAATAAAAATGGGGGGGAGGTTTCTTAAAGAAAAAAAAAAAAAAAAAAAAGTGTGAGTGTGAGTCGCTCTGAACGTCGCTAAGGTCATCTCAAATTTTTATAGTTCTACAACAGTTGCCACTCACCCTACGACAATTTTTTTGTGGCAATCAAATGCCGCGAACAACATTTAATAAACGTTTTGCGCTACATAATTCAACGACCACGTTCAGTGGGTACGTTTCTGGTGGCTATGGGGTCGAAAATTTCAACCCGTTTTATTTTCCCGCCAACTGAGATTATCGTCTGCCATTCCCACATTTTCGGTTGGGACGTTTAGCAGGGTGTTTTATAGAGCGCGCGAGTGATTCTTTTTTCGTAAAATATTGGGATTTTGAAGGCGTGTAGAAGTCATTTCGCGTGTTTTTTATTGTTCTATCCTTGAGGATCATTACAGAAGTGTTGATACATCGTAATTTCATCCAGAATTCTCATGAAACCAACGCAGATTGGAAGCGACTGGTAAAACCAAAATAGTACGTACATATCATTAATTGTAGTTTTATAATAGTCCAATCTTGTTTATGTGTGCATGAACAATATATTCATTCACATCAGCCAAATTTTTCATTGCAAATTCTTAGTAGCCCACTACCAGACCCCATTCACCCGCTTAGAAACATATTTTGCCCGATAGAATGTAGATAAAACCCGATAGGAATAACAACCACCCGCTGGGAATACAAAACACCCTATAGGAAAAGTCATCCGCTTTTAGCCGCCACATGCCCGCTTGAAGTCTCCACACTCCCGCTTGGAGCTTGGCTTTTATTCGCTTGCAGTATGACATTTGCTGCTTAGAGGCATTGCAGTCGCTAGGAATTGACATGCCCGCTTGAAACCAGGAATGTTAGGGGTAGCTTACTATAAAAACCCTGCGGCCTCCTATCGGGTTATAGTGCTCTCTTGTTCGCTCCACTCGCTTGCTCGCTTGACAAGCCCAAGATCAGTTTACAGTGTTTATTATTACTAGTTAAATTCGTGCTAGTGTTCTTGGTTAGTACTGTGCAGATCCTGTCCAGCCAGTCACTTTGATCAACATCGATTTAGTCGGTACGTTGACGTGAGTAGTTGTCATCATACCTCATTTTTGGTCAAATCCTAAAGTTCTCGGTCACTCAATCAAATCGAAATCTTGCGTAAATTGGTAGTAAGATGGATGACGAAAGTTTGCATGCAATCTTGACGTCATGGAGTGTAGCGAATGACACCATTGCTGCGTTCGGAGGTCAGCTTTTTTTTTTTTTTTTTTTCTCATGTACTCATACCAGTATGTAATTTACTTACCATGTGAATCAACCATCATTTTAGCGAATTTTCGTAAACAATGCCTGAAATGTAGAAAAACGTTTCGCATGTTGCAACAATGTGTTTTTTAGGCGTTTCAATGCCTCGAGAAATTTAAAAATAAAAATTTATGAAAAATTAGAGTCTATTTTAAAATGTTATTGAAATCCGTTTTGAGGCATTCACAAACATTTACAGGAGTTTGCGATTTTCCGTATGCTGACATTCGATGAAAAACGTACTTAAACTTGATTACCCTCTCTTTGTTGAAAACTCATTAAAACTAAATTTGATTACCCTCACTTTGCTGAAAAATCATTAAAACCTGGAAAAATCACTTTTCCTGACTCGCCGAATTTAATTTAGTATGAGTGTGTTTTGCTCAAATTAAATCTGTAAATTATTGAATTTGTTTATAATAATTTCTTTCTACTGAAAATGCTCGAATTTAAATACAATATATAATACATATTATAAAACGATAGGTACCTAGTTTACGTAAATCCTTTCATGCTGCGTGGCTGGAACTTTTTCAGTGTTTTTTGTTTATCATTATTATTTTTTGATGACCATATATTGGCAGAGGGAAGTGTCAAAACTATCCAATTTCCGAGTTGCAAACATTTCATTAACTTAGTGAAAAGATAAGTGTTTTGCAACATTTGTCAGCAGTTGCAAATTTCATCATGGGAGGGAATGATTGGAGGGTGGTTGTACTGATGAATCATGATGTTTTAACTATTCTCATCCGTCTTGTCTTTCGACTGGTCCATTAAACATCCCTAATAGTCCTTCACCTATTGCTATATCCTCAGACGAGCAGGTACGGCGGGGCCTTCTCTCGAGCCTACTCTGACCGAATTATCTCTCTCTATTCTGACAAATTTATCTTCCGAGTTAGTATCATGTTTGACAAACTCACATCAATCTCCTAATCTGTTATCTCCTCCAGGTGTATCTTCTACGCCTCCAGTGTTGACTAATTTGCCACAAACTTCTTTGCCACCGAGAACACCCGCTAAGGAGGCAGGATTTTACAAGGAGGCAAGGACTCGAAAAAAAAAAAAAAAAAAAAAAAAAGTTCTCCAACTAAAGCTACCCCCTCAACAAGTAATAATGTCATTGCAGTGGTGACTGATCCACCTCCACGTTCGCCCCTCAATTTTTCCGTTTCTAGTTGTTCACTAAGGAGTACGCATCTGAGAGTATTCCACTATTCCTGCCATCAGGGAGAACTCCCAAAACAGCGCAGGAGTTTATCCAACTGCAAATAGAAGGGCAAGCGAGAAGCTTAGGAAAAGATAAAAAAAAAAAAAAAAAAAAAATCCCCACAAAACGTTCCTCAAGTAAAGCTACCTCCTCAACAAGTAATAATCCCACTGCAGTGGTGACTGAACCTCCTCCATGAACCTCTATTCTCACGTTTCTAGTTATTCACTAAGGAGTACTTGTCTACACTGTGGTTAGTTTAATAAAAAAATTACAAATTTAAAAAAATTTAATAAAAAAAAAAATGAGAATTTAAATAAAATGACATTTACAGCAGTAAACAATTTGATTGACCACGTCAGAGATAAATACGTTAATAATATAAATAAGGTAGGAAGGGCTGATAGGGTCGTGCACTGCGTAATCTGTGGTTACCTTACCTCTCTGCTCTGAAGATTGAAGGATCATATCAATAGGGTCCATACCCCATCACGTCAATCACCATCAATGTTGGATAATATTTATGATGAAGTCCCTAGCCTTTCCCCCATCCCTCCTCCACCTCCTCCTCCCCTGAGCGCATGGCCATTGAGGTACCTCAGGAGCCTCTCAGCCAGTAGTTCAAATAGTGAAATAGCCGATTTGCTCACTAGGGAGTTGGCAGCGATTGTGGATGACAGCTTAGAAGATACTGGCATGACAGAAAAATGTGTGCAGCTCTTCATGGAGCGGGCCATACACTATAGCCAGTCCCTTTAGGCCTTGGGTCTTCGAAATGTTTATAGTCGGTAATGTAGTAGCGGGGAATACAATACCTCAGTGTTGTGAACGGATGTTGACTAAATATGTGGACGACGTGAAATCCATAATGGATAAAGCGTTGCAACCAATGGGCAAGATCCACACTCGTTTAAACTATTTCATTCAGCTTGGGTCATTCATAAAACCTGTGGCAGTGTTTGCGATAAAAGAAATATCCTCAACATCTGAAGAGGTAGTACCACTTACGGTCAAAGGAAATTCACTTATGTTACAGCAAAGCAGACCTGTTTGTTTAATTTATCCCAATGAGGGGAGTTCTCAAAAAGTTGTTCGAAATCCCAGGTTTCTTAAAGGAGGTGGTGAAATGGGGCCAGGAACGCAGTGCTGTCACAGATCACGTGATTTTGCAAGAATCAGGCGTGGTTGGCACATTCTCGAAACCGTCAACATTTTAAGGAAGGCTCATTATTTTTCCCACTCCACCTTTGCTACGACAATTTCGAAGCCGGTAATGTGCTAGGTAGTCACTGTACATAAATTAGGTGGTGCTTACTACTCCCTCCCACTCGTGTACCTCCACGTTGGAGATCCTAGTTGAGGTTCATTATGTTGGCCGCAGTTTTCAAATCTCCATTCCGTTCTGTCGAGGGCAACAAGGCCGTTTTCTCTCCTGGAACTCAAGTTCCTCTACAAAGAGGGCATGGGAGGGTATGTCAGTCGTAATCCAGTTTGCTCCTGGATGCATTGTAGGGGACAACCTAGGCTTGAATTGCATCCTCGGATTCACTAGCAGCTTCAATGCAAGGAGGTGTTGTAGAATATGTCGGATCCATAATGAGGATTACAACACAACTTTGAGGGAAGACTAACGTCCTACAGCGGATAAGTGACAATGTCCGAGCTGATTATAAGGCTGGAGATCCTCAGCAAACGGGTGTTGTAGAGTCTTGCATATGGAAAGACCTAGGTTATTTTCGGATTGAAAACAACTGCTCAGTTGTCTTTATGCATGACATGTTCGAAGGCGTGGCAATGTATGTAATGTTGGTTGCTCTGAAGGGTCTGATCCACGGAACCGAATCCTTCACTCCTTCCCAGCGATTGGATAAAAAACTTGTCTTACAGTCCGGATTCATCCTCTAGGCCAGTGCACATCACTCCAATTCCCAACAACAATTTCACTATCAAGATGTCTGCCTCAGAAATGCGGACATTCGTCGCTTACATTGGACTCATGGTGGGTCACTGGGTCGATTTATGTGGTTTCCTCCCTCCTTCCACTGCCGATGAATGTCATGATGATGATAATAATAATGATAATAATAATAATAATAATGATGATGATGATGAGGATGATGATTATTATGATGGCGAGGAGGAGCGAACATTAGCGTGCTCATAAAATCAATGAACAAGAGGCCGTCCAAACGTGTATTCCCCCCCACCAGCTCTCGTGGTAAACAATGCGCGAGAAACCGTAGTACTAAGTGTGAGGACGATGGGCGTGGCGGAAAGAATAGGCATAGGGTTAGGTTGGATGCTGCTGAGTATTATAGATTATACTTGCTAATGAGTCATGTGACCACTTTGATTACCCAGAATTCCGTTAATCAAGAAAACCTCCGTTATGTTCCTCGCCGTTATGATTGAACTGTTCCCCAATTGTTTCGTTCGTCTGTCTTTCAGACTCTCCAACACCTCTCTCTCTAAAGGTGGTGAACATAAAATTCCACCATCGTAGCAGCCCAAATTTCATTTTCTTACACACTACCCATCCATGATGATGAAGCACGGTCCCTTGAAAGCTCTACATTTAGTCGAAAAAAAAAAAAAAAAAAAAGTTCCATCCAAGCAGCATGATCGTATGAATTTTCATCTATCTATCGTATTATAATATGTTGAATTGTACTGAAATTTGAACAATTTCAGTGGAAAGAAATTGTTAAAAACCAATTGTATAACAAAAACAAACTCATTCTAAATAAAATTCGGCAAGTCTAAGGAGATATTGGATTTTTAGATTATTTTGCAGTTTTTAAAGATTTCTAAGCAAATATTTAATACGTTTTTCAGCAAATTTTGAGAAAATTTTTTCAAATGTCCTATATAATCATTGACAATTGAGTTTTAACTCAAATTCTACAAAAAATATAAATTGAACAATTTTTGGCAATTATTAGCCATTAAGTAATTTTTTGAGTACATTTTTCGAAATTTGACCAATTTATTGTGCTCAAAAATATTTGGCCAACAAACTTGTCCTTTCGTTTGCATAGGGGTCACACAAAACTCAACCCTGTGCAGACTTTTTGAGGAGACTGACGAAACGGCATCCCACATAATCTTCGAGTGCCCTGCACTCACCCATCGCAGAATTGAACTCTTTGGGGCCCAAACCCCAATGAGCTCTATTCAGAGCGAACAATTAATCAAGGGCCTCTCACCCCTCATCAGGGGGCTGAGTCTCTTCGATTAAACAAAAAACTCTCAGGAAAGTACAACAAGCCAACAGGCTTCCGTGCTGGGGGCTCAAAACCCCCGCCTGAGAGTTTTTCCATCTACACCTACATCTACATCTGTCCTTTCGTTTGGAATGCTTGATTTTTGGCGCAAGAACGGTATTTTGATCTCAATCCTAAGGAGAGTTATTGTCTGGAATGATATATATATATATATATATATATATATATATATATATATATATATATATATATATATATATGAGAAAACGCAAACTTCAGGAATCGTTTCAGAATGCTTCAAATTTCAATGAAGAAAAATTTCAAAAATTTTTTGAGCCATTGCAATAGCTTAATTTTCTACGGAAATCCGCTAACAAACAATTGAAAACAGGGTTGAAAAATTCCTTCAACAACATTAATACTCGTTACTCAGCAGCCAAGAAAGAACAGTATCGCCTCACCCACCTTTTTTTGTTGTTGTCATTTTATGTCTTTACTTTGGCACTTAAACGAAAAAAGCGTTAACAAAAAGCATTTAGAAAAAGCGTTACGGTTGGTTTTCTGATGATTTCCGCTTACAACCGAGTCGTAGCTAGGGAAATGGTACTTCGTCGTTTTTCATCCCACAAAATTCGTTGACCATTCGTTCAAAAGCTATCGATTCATACAACCATATTATGTTAACTACTGCGAATTGCGTGGCCAACAAGCTGAGTTATGAGCACGGTTATTTGAATAATTGTGTACACTCAGGTGATCATTCTCAATAATTGATATTGTGAACATTATTGCAACCGCTTGTTAATTTCTGATGATTTCATTGAGCTGGTGTTTCTGTGATTTGATTCATAGCAGGTGATCCGAATATTGCGAGAACGGTTTGATTTGTGAAACGGTGGTTAAATCATTTTAATAGGTAATTTCTATACATTACACTCTAGGAAGCTCTAATTTCGTATGTAGCCTCTCTAAGACATTTACTTGACGATGCCCAGGGTCCCGATCAGATGAGTGGCTCTTACAGCTAATATCTATGCTTTCACTCTAGGAAGCTGTAATTTCGTATGTAGCCTCTTTAGGACATTTACTTGACGATGCCCAGGGTCCGGATCAGCTAAGTGGCTCTTAGAGCTTGCATACGAGTCTGCAACTAAAGACATAAAATGTCCCAATGTGTTGCAGACTCGTAAGCAGGCGATTTTTCCTTTCGATTTTCTCTATTTCTGGTGTTATAATTCTTAATGTAAGTCGCTGTCCAAGTTAGGAATGTATATATATTCTTTTTTCACAATTCCCTTCCTGATCGGGTAGACGAGTATGGAAAACTTGGTTTTATTACCGATGATTCAGAACTGGAAGAACTTAGCTCCTCCCTCCGAATTGACCCTACTTTCCTAAGAAGTGTCAAGTTCGTTACCACTTACAATGGTGATAAATTCACTCCAAATTATATAGTATGCTTTGATGTTGAAGGCAGAGGGTTACCTGATTTTATTAAAATCTGGAAAATGTGTTACATTTGGAAACTAACAAACCGTTCTTGAAAGGTGAAAACTATTTTTTTTTCTTTTTTTTTATTGGTTGCGTCACAATAATTGTAACATATAACCAGTTAAGTTACAGAGTATTTGTCTTATAAATTATATATACAATAACTGATTGTTAATTAAAAATTTCAACTTTCACTCCACTACACTCGAATCCCGGCACCTTTCATGAATTCGGCGTCTTTTATGGTCTACATGAGTTCCATTTCGTAGAAATTCTGTGAGGTCTCGGTGTACAAAGGGACTTAGTAGAGTTCTTTCTTCTTCGTACAGTGGGCACTCTTGTAGTTTGTGCGTCATATCTTCTAATTGATCTTCGCAGAAACCACATTCAGGAAAATCGCTTAGGCCAATGAGGTACAGGCTGCGATTCACCTGACCGTGGCCACATCGCACCCTGACCAACTGGACCATGTCTCTTCTGGATAGTTGCATATTCAATAGTTTTGGTTTTCTATGAACCTGGGACATTATTTCATAATGGTATATGCCCTTATCTATTGAATATGCGTCATACCAGGTTTGCCATTCATGGAGAGCAACGGTTTCCACAGCATGTAAGGCATCTGTGAGAGTGATTGGGGCCTGGACACATCTATCTCCTGCTGCACCACCAAGTTTGGCTGCTTTATCAGCTGTATCATTTCCTTGTAGATCTATATGTGAGGGAATCCACTGGATAGTAACGGGTCTTGTTGCATTCCGTAGTAATTTGGCAATGTCATAGGCTATATAATTTTTGCATTGCCCTTGTTGAATCTGTGAGAGCTGCTGACATGAGACTTTTGAGTCCGTGAGAATCACAATCTCTTTGGTGAACGTTCTTTTCATGGTCTCTTCCAGAGCTAGTTTTATGGCAAACATTTCAGCGCTACTGACCTGGAACAATGATGGTAGGCTATACGAAGATGATAGCTCGGTGAATGGACCTACTGTACCGTTTAGTTAGCGTCCAAACAACGATGAAATGGTCGGACTGGTATGATGATATGATGATTGTATGATATGATTTTAAGTATTACTCGAAGGACCACCTCATTTCCAGGAAATATGATACCAATAATAACGTGTGTAGTGCTAAGTATGAACTTAACTAGAGATTTGATCTTTGATAAGAATTGATGAAATTAGGAAGTACTCAAATGATGAAGTGCGTTTTTAGAAGATGAAACATCAACAACAACTGGATTTTATTGTAGATATGATATGTAATGGTATATGGTACTCGTTATGCCTACCTACCGCAGTCCTAATAGTGGCCACTGGAGAGGAGAGACAATTAGGTACCTATGTGCTTGAACTGAGATTAATGAAGTTCTTATTATGCACCTGTAGTGTGCTATGCTGGATAATCAACAGCATAGACCAAACATAAGAGTTGGGAACAGGGTACACAAGACACCAACTACAAGTTAGACTGTTGAAAATATCGATCTCTATTCACACTTCTTCAACCAGAATCAGAATCAGAATGCCCCACGTCGCGCTACAATTTTTCCCGGCATCAGGCATTCCCCTCCTCCTTCCATATTTTACTGACCCACTTAAATTAGCCGAAATCATCATCATCGGAAAGGGAGTCCGTCAAGTGTCAGTGAACCACTATCAGTGACGTCACCCACCAAGGAGTGATACCTTATCTTCTCTTTGGCTTCTTCCAACTCCTTCCCTTCCTCCATGACTAGTGGCCGGCATGGATGTGGCTGCATGGAGGTAACACACCCAATAAATTGGTTTTCAAGTACAAAACTGATATAATTATTAGAAAGGTTTATCTGAAGTCCAGTCGATGAATTCGAGGCGCCAAGGGTATTTTCAAAAGTCCAGCTCCACGGCGAACGCATCAAGCATCAATCCTGCTCTGGGAAGGATCCTCATAAGTCCAGCTCCAGCGCCGAGTGTTGAACGTGAAGGAAATACGGTCAATAACCAAGTCTTCAGTAACAGGCGAGAACTAATTACAGGAAGGAACGTAGATGTAGATAGGTAGGCCTCCTCTTCACTCCCGTCTCGAAGAAAGATCGCCACAAAATCCAACAAAGCTTGATCAGATGGATATCGGACGCAAGGTTCGAATACTTATCCGTACACACAGAACTTAGCTTGAAAGGGAGGAAACTAATTTGGCAGTAAAAGTAATAAAAAATGATGAACAGAACGAGTTTGATGCAGGAACAAAGGAAGTTGTAATGAAAGATGGCGAGAGATGATCATTCCCAGGAAAAATTAGCAAAGACCGGCGGGAAACTAGCATGTTGACCTACCAAAAAAAAGTATACAGAACTACCTACAATTGATGGCAAAATGCCTATAAAAATATTTAAACATTTAATTTATTTTATATAATAACGAAGAAATTAGTTGTATGAATTAATAATTGAAATAAAGATGATGTTTGCAGCATGGATGCAATAATATTACTTAAATATATAATCCATACGCGTGAAATCCATGAGCAAGTAATGACGGCTCATCAATCATTCAAGAACCACCCAACATTAAACTGTAGGTTGCAAACAGGTTGCGAGAATTATGTAGGTTATCTATCAAAAAATGTTGTTTGGGATGTATTTACGAAGTTTCGTCGAAAATAAGGGTAACGCAAACACTCGGTTTCCGCATCATAAATACCCACTTCCACTCCAGTCGCCAGTGTATACCTTGTAATGTGAAGCGTACTTTTCTGCTAGCATAGCTGCAGTGAATGCTGCAAGCTCCCTCAAGGATATATTACGTTTCGAGTAATTTATTCCAGGGACAGAGCAGTTAAGATTCAATGTTACCATTGACACAGGCACATCCAAAGTATAAAGAAGAGAAAGAGGTGAGACGTGTATAGTCCCTTGAAAGGGTTGTGTGATCATTGTTGTGTTTGGTAGGAAGGGGGTTGGTGTTTTTAATAGTAGGTTCAGGTCATAATCGTCTACCGGGTACCTGTTCCATGGCTGGGTCTGCTCAGCTAACACTTTGATAGAATCTCTTCTATATAACATATTACGGCGCACAAATAGCGGAGGCTCCCCGGCTTCTCCATGGAGCGCATTAATTGGTGTCGTCCTAAATGCACCCAGAGACAAACGCACTGCGGAGTTCAAGGCTGTATCGTATTTCTGCAGAGTTCTCCTTGAAGCTGAATGCAAAAGTGTGGATCCATAGTCCAGTAATGGCCGAACGAGAGCTCGGCTAACTGCCAGCAAATTTTATGGGTGTCCTTCAAATGAAATTCCCGATACACAACGCACAACCTTAGTCGCATTCAGCGCTTTTCCGGTCATTTCATTAATATGTCTGGAAAATGTTAATCTGCTGTCTAGCCATACACCTAAGAATTTGTGCACCTTAGTCGTAGGCAATGTACTGCCATTCATGGTTCGAAGCGTAGGTATTCACATCGTATTTTCGTCTAGTCAGTGGCATAACAGCAGTTTTTACAGAATTGGTTGAGAAGTTTTGCTGCTTCATCACCATACTTAGTGCCGATGTTCCATGTTGAATGTTCGAAACTGCAGTGTTCCAGTCACTGTGAGTAGAAAACAGCAGAAAATCATCGGCAAGTTGTTGTATTCTGCAGCCGTGCAGGTTCGCTTCATGGAGTGGGATGCAGTAAACATTGAAGCACGTTGGGGATAATACACACCCTTGCGCAAGGCCATTTAGAATCTATTGAAACCAATCCCTCGTGCGTTTTAAGAACAAATATGAGTGGATCCATTGCGTTATAAGCTTCGGTACTTTGAGATCCATGAGTAGTTGGCATAACAATGTTGGGTTGACCCGCGTGTATGCGTTTTCAATGTCAATGAAGACTGCTATTGTGTACTGCTTATTTTCAAACGCTTCTTGTACGCAGTTCCTGAAAGTATCCACTGCCATCGTTGCTGAATGGTTTCTTCTGAAACCGAATACATTCATACTCAGTAATTGGTAATGTTCCAGGTACCATTGGAGCCTGAGTTTCACCATTGAATTGACCAATTTTGATGGACAACACATTAGAGCAATCGGCCGACTGGAAGTGAGTAGGCTGATATCTTTATTGGGCTTGGGTATGGGGATTATTTCCGCCAATCTCCAGTCGTCCGGATACTCTGATCGCATCCAGAAAGCATTTATAGCATTCAAGAAAAGTTGCTTAATCTCTGCAGGAAGGGCCTGTAACATTGAAAAACTTAATTCATCCAAACCGGGCGCGGTGCTTGATTTCCCTTGTAGGACGGCTTCATACTCTGACATAGTAAAATGTTCATTACATATGTTATTTGTTGTACTTGTGGGTGGGTTTTGTAGGGTTATAACTCCGTCGAATTTGTTGGTTGGTTCGCAAATCATTTTCAAGAATTTCATCCCATTATCTGCAGATTGGCGTACTACCGAGGGTGTCTTGGTGATTTTGTAACCCTTGAGAGCTCTAACCATAGCCCATGTTCCGGCCATGTTGCCTGGTTTTATATCGGACTCAAAACTTCTCCAATTTCTTTTCTCGGCTTCCTTTTTTATGTTTTTGAAGTTACGTATTTCAGCCTGAAGAAGGTAATGGTTCGCTGGGGTAGGATCAATTCACAAACGTTTTGGTGTAAAACGGAGGGGAGCAAGAGGATTTGTTCGCTTTGTTGTCTGTTCAGCCGATTTGTCTATTTCGTTCAAAATTTCATTCAGATTAGGTTGTATCAAAGACGAATTTCCGTTGTTGAACCACTCTTGGAGGTCTTTTTGGAAAACATTTTTGTTAAATGTCTTGATCCTTCGCTTGCTTTCAGTCCCTTGTATCTGAGCTCTTTCCACTTCAAAATGTAACACAAAATGATCACTACCAAGTGTTTCGCCAGTTACCTCCCAACTTAATGATTGAGCGATAACAGGATTAACCACCGTCAAGTCCACCGTCGAGCTCTGCCGTATTGTAGACCCTACATAAGTTGGTTCACCATTGTTCATTATTACCAAATCGGAATCTTCCAATTCTTCCCTAAATAGTCTTCCTCTCCGACACTCATAAAAACGGTTACTACAAATGGGCGAGTGTGCGTTGAAATCCAGTGTCATAATTACTGCGGGGTTGCTCGATATTATCGACACTAAGTCCTTGAATGAGCGAGCTGTTGTGGAAGCTAGCCGATTTTCAGGGGGAATGTAGATGGAGAAAAGAGAAATCTGAGGCATGGTATTGATAGTTTTAACGCCAACCATTTCCACCGGATGTGCAATGGTGGTATTCAAGCGTTCAAATTTAATTGCTGAATGAATTAGTAAAGCCACGCCCCCACCTCTTCTCGTTAGTCGTGGCTTTGTAACAACGTTGGTTATAATTCGCAGCTCTGCGTCTATGTGATTCATCTAGTTCATTCGTTTCACTAAGGAAACCAATAGCAATTTTGTTACAGTTAAGAAAATGTATTATTTCGCTCCATTTATTTGTAGCACTTCGACAATTATGTTGCATAAACTGTATGTTTTCTGTGCGTGAGGTAGTAGAATTTCTTGTGTTATGCATTCAAGTTTTTGGTGGGGTGAAATTGTATTTTAGCGAATTTTTGAAGAAAATTAAGATATTGCTCTCGCCTCAAAATTTGTAGAATGTGATTTTTTGAAAATGTTTGTGCAGAAATCCGTTTCAGGCTATTCTGAATCATATTCTGAAGTTTAACGTATTTTTGTATGTATGTATTTATGTATATATGTATGTAATATATGTAGGTATGTATATATGTATGTGTCATTCCAGACGATAACTGTCCGTAGAATAGTGCTAGAAACTTCAAACAAATTTTAAGATGTTAAGGACACAAAATGAAAGTTCAAGTTCGTTAGCCAGCATGATCGAATTACATCTTCGGGTTGAAATTTTCAAAAATGTAGTCAAAAATTTCAAAATAGCCTGTTTTTTGCGATTTGTTGTGCGAAATAATTTTTTCAGCATAATAACATGTGGTATATTTGGAATCAGCGTAAAATTTCCTATAAGAATATGTATCAAGTTTTCAAAAATTTCAAAGTTGAAAAATCAGTCAAAAATCGATATTATCGACGATGTCTTCAAAAATTCGCTCATGGGGTCATGCTGCATGACTGGACTTTTTGATTTATAGCTGCCATTGGCATCGAATTGTTACTGACAAGATTTGTTAATGTTGCTCCAATTGCATCTAGTGCCTGTAAAAACCATTTAACTCACGTACGTTGACTCCCTCGGTTATCATTCATATTATAAGCTATCTGACCGTCTGTATACTTTCCCCAGCTGTTAAGTAAGAGCTTTGAATGGGGAATATTATGTAGTGCTGCGAACAGCCTGTAAACTGCAATTACTTCATAATGATGTAATATTGTGGAAACTCTTCAGTTAAAATGGCAAAAGAAAAGAACGCGCACCTTTTCATGTGGCATCACTTCAAGGCAATTGGCACCTCAGTATATAGATTCTTGTTGTGTATTATGCGCGCTGATTCACTGATAAAAATCGTGAGGTGCCAATTTCTTTAACGTGATGCCACTTGAACAGCTGCTCGTTTTCTTTGCCCACATTGTCCAGCTTTCCACTTTAAGTGAAGTCTTAATCAATAAATTGCACAAGTTATATATCTCTATTATTTATTCTAAAACTTATTTTTATGGACTATTTAGAATAGTAGTACATATGGTATATAATGAATAAGACTCTATGTTGATATTATTCATTACCCATTTTATTATAGATGAAACGTAATGTTATTTAATATTCAAGATGCATAATTTTTGTCTACTACCATGCCATTTCATATTAACCATTAGCGAATTTTCTTAGAAAATAAAGCTATTGCAATGGCTCCAAAAATTTTAAAATTAAAATTTTCAAAAATTTTCTTCATCGAAATCTGTTTTGAGGCATTCTGAAATGATTCATGGATTTTAACGCTTTTTTATATGTATATATATATATATATATATATATATATATATATATATATATATATTTATATATAAGTATATATATGTATGTGTCATTCCAGACGATAACTCTCGATAGAATTGAGATAAAAACTTCGTTCTTCCGCCAAAAAATCAAGCATTTCAAAAGAAAGGATGAGTTTGTTGGTCAACACTTTTTGAGCACATTAAATTGATCACATTTAAAAAAAAGTACTTAAAAAATCACTAATAAAGGCAAAAAACCGCTAAAAATGAACAAATGTCTATTTTTAAGCAGAATGTTACACGAAAAAAATTAATCGAACATGAACTAGGACATTTAAAAATTTAAGCACAAAATTGTACTGAAAAATGTACTTAAATTTCATTAAAATAAGCTAAAAATCGATCGGAACACTTGAAAAAATTGTAAAAATCCACAAAATCGTTTGTTCATTGGAATATTACTGACAAAAAGTTAGTTTGCTATAAAATGTATAATAAAATTTTTATTTGTCCCCAAAGTGCTCAAATTTCAACAGAATTTAACATAAATGTAATACGACCATTTATGAAAATTCGCTCACACGATCATGCTGCATGACTGGAACTTTTTTATTATCGATAACAATGAATTGTTCACCATTTTCATATAGATTAAGTATGCTATATCCGCATTCAGAAGATTCTAAAATTTTTCAATTTTACCTTATGGGTAAAACATTTTGTAATTTATTCTGAAAGTGATTAATTTTCCAATTTTACCATTTAGGTTGATAATTCTGAATTTTTAAACCATTTTCTGAGATATTCTAAAATTTTTGAAAATTTTCAATTTCCTTTATTACACATTCCTATATCGATTAATTAATTGTATGATATTTAATATTTATGAATTATTGAATTGTAGATTAAGTACCTTATAGGATCAGTAAATTCTGCATTTTTTAAAACCATTTTCTAATATATTCTAAAAATTTTGAACATTTTTAATTTCCTTTGTTACACATTTTTATATCGATTTATGAATTTTATGTTTAATATTTATGAATCATTTAATTTTATGGAATCATTTAATAATTTTTTTAAAACTATTTACTTTTATTTGTAGATAAATTGTGTGATATTTACCTTCGTTGCACATTTTTATCTTGATTAATAAATTGAAGGTGTATGTTGTTTAATATTTAATAATTATTTCATAAACTGGATGTCTGAAACTTTTTCAAAAATTCTGAAAATTCTACATTTTTTAAAACCATTTTCTTTTATTTGAATGTAAATTGTATGATATTTACCTTCATATTGATTAATACACCTGTATATTGATTAATAAACTGGATGTCTGAAACTATCGTTAATTTATTGTTTACCATTTTCATATGGGTTAAGTACAGTTTTTCGCATTAAGAAAAATCTGAAACTTTTAGATTAAGAATATTTATAAGAATTTTTCAATTTCACGTTTCCTGTTGACCATTTTCTTATATAACCATTTTCTTAAGATTCATAAAATTCTGATATGTTTCAATTTCCTTTACAGGTTCTTCCTCCTCCCTATGCGTACTTACGCCCCACAATTTACCCATGAATTTATTCACTGGTAAATTTAGGAGCGTGAGTAGCAGGCTCGTTAGGAATTCAGTCGGATGATGAGAAGCAGGCTTGATAGAATGCTATCGGTTCTAGCTGCTACAACCCGACACAATGTTATCGGGTAGTAGGGACTGGACCCGATAAGGGTGTATCGGGTTGTACGACTTAAGCCTGATGGAAATGCTATCAGATTTATCTCGTGCAACCCGGTACAGTCCTATCGGGTTGTAGGGACCAGACTTTATACAAGCGTATCGGGTCTAGCTCCTACAACCCCATAGGATAGTATCGGATTGTAAAGACCAGACCCAATTCGAGCCTATCGGGTTGTACGAGGAGGACCTGATAGAAAATTGAAAATTCCCGATAGAATTCTAACGGGTATAAGGTTTAACCCTATAGGGACATAGGGAATCTTGATAGCAAAAAACTGGTATAAGGTTGAACCCGATAGCAATCAAACGAATATTCACGACTCCTGATGGGAAAACAAACGGGCATCAGAAACACCAGATAACACAGTGTCGGGCATTTAAAATTCCTGATAGGAAACAAAACGGGAATACGTAATTTCATGATAGCAAACAAACAGGTACATATAAGGTTTAATCCGATAGGAAATCAAACAGGTATTTACAATTTCAGATAGAAAAACAAATGGGAATATAAATTTTCCTAGATAGGAAATAAATTTCAAACCCAATAGGAGTTCAAAATACCCGGTAAGAATAATCAAAATACCCGATAAGAATAATCAAAATACCCGATAGGAAGAAGGAGTTTTTCGGGGTGGTTCCATAGGAATTCTATCGGGCATTATGTGCTTAAAGTTGATGATCTCTGGAGAATTGGGGTGCCTAATAAAAATTGGGATACCCGATAAACCCTTATCAGTAAATTCATTACCCGATAGATTTCGGCTTGTGAAAACCCGATAGGATTTTATCCTATCGGTTTATTATTAAAGTGAGTTTCGTTTGCGAGGTCATCAAGCTGTTAAAAACCCTAATTTTTTCTCTTGGTGTATGAGAAAAAAATAAGAAAAATTATGCCATTCGTCAGTTCTTTCTTGGTGCCGTTAGTTGTGATAGTAATAATGGCAATGAACTTCCACTCGATGGGCCCAATATCGGACCCTCTTTCATGGTTTTTTTTTCTTCAATATTTATTTGGTAACTTTTTGTATACAATACTTTTTATTTTGTTAATCGATGTTCTTAATATAGTACAGAAGTACAATGAAACGTGTGTGAGTGTAGCTTTCCATTAACAGGCCCTCTCAATATGAATAATGTATAATCATAATAACAATATAAATGTATTTTATACCGATATAATAAATTCGAAAGTAATTAAAGTTCATTAATGTAGAAAAATAGATATATAGATTTATTATTTATCACAGTCAGGGGTTCTATGGTCTGGCTTTCTATTCTAGTATATCCATCCGGTCGACCGCTCTTTTTCTTTTCAGGCGCCGGGAGTGGAGTCGGCTGTCCCATGAGTTGAGGAGGTTTGTGAACGCTGAGAAATGGTGGGAAGTTATGGTTGCGTAAATGCGGTTCATCGTTAATTTTATCACTTCTGCCACTAGTGATATATTCAGATCTCTATGGATAACTGAATTTCGCACGTGCCATGGAGCATTCATCTTAAATCGCAGAGCTCTATTTTGTTGGGTTTGGATCCTCTTGATCTGCGGGTTGCTGGCTAGCCTCCAAATGGAACAACCATACTGCCAGATTAGAAGTACCATGGTCAAGTAGAGCAGACGTTTATTGTCCAACGATAGTGGTGAAGTTTGACCTCTTTCATAGTGCTGACCATGTTTGATTGGGTGGTAGTGTTAGGCTCGCAGAGCAAATGATAAACCTACGATTCGTGTGTACCAAGCGATAATAGCAGCTCAATGGGAGATTCCAGAGGATGACAATTGAACCAGAAGCGAGCATGGACGATTTTTAAGTTGCATGCTTTTTTTTTTCCTAAGTGAGGATTGAACCCGAACCCCCGAAGAAGACACCCTCATTATTTGAAATTGTGGAGCCATAGAAATAACTCTCTCCTTTAAGAGAATTCGCTGAAACTGGGAATAGTAAAGAGGCCCAGCTCCCAGAAGACCCACGGTAACCTTGATGTTATTTTACTGGCTTTATGTAATACTCCATCCCATCCTTCTTAGGAATCACTCATTGTTGTGTCTAAGGGATGTCCTGTAATGTATATCCATGGAAAAATCTGGTTTACCTGATGTATTAGTTCAATCAGTATAATTCAGTGATGACTTTCTATTCGAAAATTCCGAAGTTCCTCCAATTTACTTTAATCGGTTTTAACTCTGAAAATATTACTACTTTATTTATATTTCATCTCTTCAAGAGGTAAAACCTGCGGGATGTATACTCTTGGATTAACACCACAGTCACGGAGTGGGAGGCTATTGTGAATTAAGATCTAAGGGTTGGTTTGTTTTGATTAAGTTATGTTGAGTTTCAGAGAATACAAGTTGATACACGGACAAGGTACTTACGTATTAAACTCGGTTCTGCTCAGACTTGCTCGAGATAGTAATTAATTCGACTTGACAATCCCCCAACATTTTCTCTTGTATACGGAATCCGTCAGCTGTTTCGGATCGGGTAATAGATGCATCTAGATTAACGCAACTTTGTGATTATCTTGTTGATAATCAACGAGAATATATTCTTACTCAACAACATACCATAACGCTAATGTATGAGCGAATTTTTTAGTTTAATTTTTGCAGCTATGTATACTTGCATGAGCTGCACATACAGGGTGTCCCATCTAAACGGGCCCATCGGGAAATTACAGCTTTACGGTGCGAGCTATCGAAAAATTGAACTGGACCTTTTTTATGTTTTAGGATCTCATATCATTGATTGAAACTTACGGTTTCCTCTTGACCCCCCTTCTTTATTGCTTTTTCCGATGTTAGGTTGAATTTGGAACGGAAAATGTCTCTTTGAAATTTTCTTTTTGGGGCTTTGTTTCTATGTTATTCCACTTTTTCCAGAAGTCCGATTTTTATTTTTCCATGTTTTAGGGTCTCAAATCATTGATTGAAATTTACGGTTTCCTCTTGACCCCCCTTTTTTATTGCTTTTTTCGATTCTAGGTTGAATTTGGAACAGAAAATGCCTCGTTGAAATTTTCTTTTTGGGGCTTCGTTTCTGAGTTATTCTACTTTTTGCGAAATACAGAAAATCGCCGATTCCTTTTAGACATTACCGTCACTTTCTTACTATTTTTATCTTCAATTTTTGAGATGTTCACCACACTTTTGAAATCAGCATTAAACTATTTATCATCAGACCCCAGTTTCCATAATCAACAATCACCATCAGGGGGATGACATTACATTTGAACCGCTTACGATTTAAAAAAAGTTTTCCACATCGTCGTTTGAAAAAAAAAAAAAAAACCCTCAAACACTTTCTTACTATTTTTATCTTCAATTTTTGAGATGTTCACCACACTTTTGAAATCAGCATTAAACTATCTATCATCAGACCCCAGTTTCCATAATCAACAATCACCATCAGGGGGATGACATTATATTTGAACCGCTTACGATTTAAAAAAAAGTTTTCCAAATCGTCGTTTGAAAAAAAAACCCCTCACACTGTTCAGTCCTATTACTCATTTATTAGAAGAACGTATGAGACGACGTCTTCTGGACTAATGTAAGGTTCTTTAAATAATAAAGATCATAGTGCAGACTGAACAATAAGTATCAAGAAGCTGTTGTTTTCTTGACCCTTGAATACAGTTTGCAGGAGAAGGAGCAGAGGCAGCAGAAGGAGCAGGAGGCATTTTCGATTTATCACAACACAACTGACTGAAAGTCTCCTCATGGTACATTTTTTAAACTGTATTCTGAATAGTGATTTTGTGTGTACTGAACATTTTGAGTTTTTTTTCTTTTTTTCCAAAGGACGATTTGGAAAACTTTTTTTAAATCGTAAGCGGTTCAAGTGTAATGTCATCCCCCAGATGGTGATTGTTGATTATGGATACTGGGGTCTGATGATAGATAGTTTAATGCTGATTTCAAACGTGTGGTGAACATCTCAAAAATTGCAGATAAAAATAGTAAGAAAGTGTCGGTGATGTCTAAAAGGAATCGGCGATTTTCTGTATTTCGCAAAAAGTGGAATAACTCAGAAACGAAGCCCCAAAAAGAAAATTTTAACGAGGCATTTTCTGTTCCAAATTCAACCTAGAATCGAAAAAAGCAATAAAAAAGGGGGGTCAAGAGGAAACCGTAAATTTCAATCAATGATTTGAGACCCTAAAACATGGAAAAATAAAAATCGGACTTCTGGAAAAAGTGGAATAACTCAGAAACGAAGCCCCAAAAAGAAAATTTTAACGAGGCATTTTCTCAAAGGGTGACTTTGTTTAGGAACAAGCAAAAATATTCAAGAATGAAATTTATTTGGTTTATCAACTATTTTCCACCAAAATACAGAGAACTAATCACAGCAAATATAATGGAATTCTCTGAACTGATACCGGTTGTCGGTACAGCCCATGCACATTTTGATGTAGGCGTATACAACACAATTCTATGAACTGCACATGCTGCTGGCAATCGGTTCGTTATATGATAATAAATAATATCAGTTGAGTTTCGCTTCATAATATTTACCGTGATATTAATTTTCTATGTCTTTCTGAAACATAGTTGATAAATCTAATAGCGATTTTATACTTGAATATTTTCGTTGTACCGAATCGATTGTCGTATAACATCTTATTCATTACTAATCTCCAGGACCACATAAACAACTTTGGGAAGAACAATATATATATACCATATAGAGGGTGGACAGGATTGAGTGTGACAGAAAAATGGAGGTGGAACTACATAAGGCCAACCGTTTTTTTTTCTTTTCAGAAAAACCTTCCTTTTAAACTTGAATTTTTCCATTTAATTTATTTAATTTTAATTTTTAACCACATTTTTGGAATTTTCTATAATCATCTTGCACTTTGATTCTTGAAAATTTCCATCAAGAGACCATAACAGTAGCTCAAAAATAGACAAACTGGAAAAAAAATAAAGTACTGAAATTTTTAAAACTTAAAGGTCGTTATAAATAAGAGAGAGAGAGGAGGAAAAAACTGGCAAGTCGACTGGTAAGAAGCATTTAATACTCTTTCAAACAGTATCGTCAATTTTACTTTTTCTACGCTATTTGGGAGGGGGGTGGGGTGGTTTTTTCAATGAAATCAAGCTTTTTCTTGAGATATGACCCGTTATGAACGGGTTCGGAGTCGGTTTCTACGTATGTTCGACCCTGAATCGAGTGGTAACACTTGCAGATCTCTCCTACTCCTTTATAACAAAGTTTTTTACTTTATTTAACTAGTTTCTCCATAAAAACACGTACATTGGAGCATAAAAAATTTGTGAGTCTAAGTGTAAAACTCGGGTATAACTGAGTTGGAGAGATTTGCAAGTGTTACTATTCGATTCAGCGTGAAAAAAAAAAAAAAAAAATGTTGATGAGTTTAGTGACTTGTAGTTCCGCTTTGTGATTGTGATTACGAAAGAATTCTCAGTTCCAAATTTGTTATATTGAATTGGACTCTTCATTATGACATTTTCCACTGATGTAATTAGTTACATTCCTGGACCCCCAAATCATATCATACATTCATTTATTGAACATATAATTGATTGACGTGTAGCATTAACCTTCAACATGCGGCTGATGTTCAAAGTGTACACACCGTCTTTCAGTTGGGTCACTGATTTTCGTCATTTTTCTCCCTGATTGTTTGTTACACATTTGTCACCAATACCAAAGAAATATTTATTGCAGAATATGACTGTTTCATTAGTTTGTACTATACTCTGCAATTCTAACAACAATGTTCATTATACTCAGTCTCAAGAAGTTTCCACCAGTCTTACTTGATTTTTTTATTCTCGTCTAATGATGTCTGGGCTGGGAAGCCATTTTTTGCAAATTAAACAAAAGATGAATCATGATTCGATTTTCCTGAAGTACCCCAAACAAAACAACAAAATTACAGAACGAGGGAGGGCGTGTGTAAGTCAGTGAAGGGAGAGGGGTTGCTGAGGCGTTGAAGAATCTTAGAAACTTCTGCCAAGTTGGGTGGGCAGTATAGCTCTCTCACATATTGCAACATGGACGTATAGAATTAGTTGAAGAACAAAGTAAGAGTCGAAATGGTTGAATGCAAAATATAGCAGTATCTAATACATGTGCATGTATACTATAATGCAAATGAGGGCTATTTACTACAATATATACAAAGTGTTACACTCTATACAAAGTAATAAAAACAAGATGAAACTTATCAATATTGTTTTCTGGGTACATTTCGGTTCTCAAGCGGCACACACTCATTGCCAGGAGGGTACACCGTTTGAGAGTCAGGTGTCCAACAACCAAAAACCCCTCCCCTCACGACCTATGTAGCGAAAAATGAAATTGTCCACCCAC
The DNA here is from genome assembly GCA_030762985.1 of Adelphocoris suturalis. NCBI lineage: Eukaryota > Metazoa > Arthropoda > Insecta > Hemiptera > Miridae > Adelphocoris > Adelphocoris suturalis. Next base: position 33,484,849 of record CM061045.1, read on the forward strand.
CTAACCTTCGTCTTTGTGAGCTAGGAGGATACTGAGGGGGCTGGATCCTTTCGTCCCTCCTAGGCGATCAGGGAGGGGTTTGAAGTGGTGGCTCCAGATTCAGAGACGGGTGTACCTACCCGTTGAAGGTTAAAATAACATCTACAGGAGTGTCTGGAGACGGGCTGCCAGTGACGCCGCCAGCGCGTTCTGTCGCCAGTTTTTGCAACTTCCTCTTATCTCTACCTACCACGGGGATGAAGGCAAGGCCAGAGAGCGAGGCAAGCGTTTTGAAAGTTCTTGAATGTTTTAAAATACAGGGTGTCCCACAACCTACCTCCTCCATATCAACCGTAATAAATGAGTTAGAAGAACAATTCAAATGGTAACCCCCTTGTTTTTTCCGTAGATCTCGAGAATGTTCTTTAATACTGCTGTCTACACAACCTTTCGAGCTGTGTAGGATAATTGAGGTGTTATTATAATTACATAGGTAGTTGTTTATACAAACATATAAATTATCTACGATATGCCACATTATGGTGTTTAATCTATAACGATTTTTATGTGTAGGAACCAGTCTCTCCCATTGGGGTTGTGTCCCCAAGAGGGCTCCAACCTCCCCTACACCCGTACCCAAATTCCTCTCTAAACGATTGGTACTGTGTGTAGTACCTATGTATGTGTCTGTGTACACATGCATAATGTGCTCTACAGGCACCTCGAGGTTTGTGTACCTCGATACGCATACCTTGTTTGGTATTAATAATGAAAGTGTTTGTGTACACTTCCGAATTGTGCTCTACAGGCACCTCGAGGTTTGTGTACCTCGATGCGTGTCCCTTTTGGGACAATGTATATCCATTGTCAACTGTGTGTAGTCCCTACGCAAGGGAGAGACTGGAATTGTGTTGAAGCAATCTATTAAAATGGTATGTACGAATAATGTATATAGGTATAAGGTTATTTATACGACTCACCAATGTTAGGTCTCTTCTCGTCCTCTTCTCTCTTCATACTGCCCTCTGACCCTTACCTATTCTCCTTCCCTCTCTCCCCACTCCTCTTCTTTCATCCCCCCTACTGATAAGCTCCCACCCTTTCGCTACCTATGTAGCGAAAACTGCCTCCCAATTTCAACGATATATTTCTCCCAATCAAAACATCACTTTCTCATTTTGAAAATATGATTTGGACTCTTCAAAACTCCCTCTTCTTTACTGTTATAATTTTAAACACCCCAAGTATGATTAACATGATTAATTATGGTTTTTAAAATTGAGGGTGCAGTAGTTAAGTTTTTTACTAGGCAAAAACTTCACTGCTGCTCCCCAGGTTAACAACTAAATTAACAACACTTGAAAAATTCTCTTTCTATCAATTAGAAGGATAATTACTGCTGGACCCCCCCCCCCCCCTTTCAATCCCATGAGAGTCTGGGGGATTTTCCACCCTCGATTCTAACCACAGGTTTGGTTCTATTTGTCCAACTAATTGCTTTTTACTATAAGGAAAGATAGAAGGAGGGTATTTTTCGTTCTTGAGTTGCGAGTTTTTGAGGATCCAAAACCTCCTATACACATGATTCAGATCAATTTTCCAAATAATCCATATTTTACTAAAAGGTCTGATTTAGGATGTATTTTAAGATATATATTGTGGTACTAAAACTGCGAAGTTCAGCTCTGAAAGTGCGAAAATTGTGAAATAATGAATTTTCGAAGATAGGTATTAAACATGAACCTAGGAGGGAAATGGACTGGGTATTGAAGAGTTGACACATCCCAAGTATGATTAACACTAATTATTTGTGGTTCTATAAAATTGGGGGCAGTAGTGAAGTTTTGTCTAGTGAAAAACCTTACTTATTACTCTTTCAAACAGCAGAATAATACAATAAAGATCTGTCTGATGAAGCAGATATTCGCTATCGAAAGTTAAGGGGTTCAGAATCAGAAACTTGATTAAGTACCTATGGCTGGACTCCTTCCCGTCCGATTTCAAGCGATTCTGGGAACCACCCTCCCCCCCACCCGTGATCTATTTATGCAACTAACCTATACTATTTTACCAAAACGATTGATTTAGGATATCACTCTATTTTTGAGATCCAGACCACCAAAGAATACACATCATTCAGATCAATTTATCCTAAAATATATCCTAAATCAGTCCTGATCCAAAATCTTCTTTTAATGAGCACATTATTATTTAGAATAAGTTTTCTTTGACAATGAATTGGTAGTTTGCAATTTGATTACAATCACAGTGCTAAAAATTTCTAAACAATTCAACTTAATTAAACGAAAATTCGATCATTCGATCATGCTGCATGACAGGAATTTTTTGTTATAAAATTTGTCTTATTCATTGCATTTTTTAAAGGATATCAGTGATTCAGTATGGGTACTGATATGACAGAAAATGAAAAAAAAAGTAAATTAAAAACAGTGGGTATTTGAAATCAATCCTTCTATTAAAATATAGATTAGTTGGATAAAGAGATCGTAGTTAAGTTTAAAAGTATATTTCGCAGGTTGAAATTAATAAAAAAATTTAAGGTTCTGATGTGGATTCGAACCCGAGATCTTCTGGACTGTAGAAGGAAGCATTAGCCACTCGGCTTCGGAGAACCTTTACCAATGATAAGACTTAAAGTACAGTCATTGCCAAGCATTAATTGGGGCAAAGACATTGTAATGGGGGGAGTTTGGCCGGACGGAGATAGTAGGTGGGTAGGAACGCTGAACGAGGTAGTTGCAAAAACTCTCGACAGAACGCGCTGGTGGCGTCAGTGGCAGCCCGTCTCCAGACACTCCTAACATCTACGACCAGGCGCATGGCTAGGCAATAACCCGCACAACCGTTCGGTCTTGAAGGTTGGGTAGCTCTACATCGCCGCGCCACTATCGTGAACGTCCACTGCTAGCGGATTTACTTATGTACCTATGTACCCTCAACCAATGGCGCTCGTAATTTTTCAATTATTATATTATATTATTAAGTTATTTTATATTGTACATAATTGGGTACTTTTCCGTTATACCCCCCCCTCCCAGTCTGTTTCACGGCTTTCGCGACTGCTTCACGCCCGCCCGATGTTCCTAGACCCCGCTTGCTTGGGTCCAATGTCTTCCCGATGAACCGGTTGGTTTACTAACTAATCTCTTCACAAAGGTAAGGTGATAAGGGGAGGATATAGTAATTGCGAAGGCAGGGCATTCGTTTTTTGTTCAGTCACGATGGAAGTGCCGACCAGCATATTCGACCTGTACGTGAATTCCCGTGATTGAGACTTTTGTGTACGTTTCTTCCAGAATTTCGGGATTATTCCTAGTGAGAAATTATGTCCCCGGGGACATTCTATGACCGCAAACGTGACGGCCAAGCCAATTCGTTTCAACATATCCTCACCGACATCGGCAACTTCTGAAAACACGGTAATTATTTTTTCCTTCTTTTTTTTTTAAATAATATAATTTCTTCCCACAGCTTGAAATTGTCACCAATTCTACGTTAATATGTAATTTAAGTAAGAAGGAATGCCTAGAAACATCGGGCGGGCGTGAAACAGTCGCGAAAGCCGTGAAACAGACTGGGAGGGGGGGGGGGGGGTATAACGGAAAAGTACCCATAATTGTTACTTCGAGATAGTATATCTCTCGGAGCGCTTTCGCAGTAAGAGCTGTATGTAGGGTATCAGTGGAAACGAAATCATATGAAACGAAAGATAAAATATAAAGATACCCCGATAATACGCCTTTTATCCAGCTTTGACGTAACTAAACGATATTCTGAGATAAAAACGATGACACCTATGACGAAGAGGTTGATTATATAAGAATAAGATCTCTTGCATCCAGATTTATGGTTGAGTTCGATTTAATCGGCTCACCTCCTTCCACCCACATACTGGACCTAATAATAATAATTATTATTAGAGTATAGGGTGATTAGTTGGAGATAACCAGCTTTAGAGGGGACATAATGCATTTGAGTCGATGCCTACATACTCGTATTCCAACTTGGAATGAACTGGACTCATGATGGTAAAGCTAATATTCAAAACAACCGTCTAATAATGCGAGAAAACATCCATTGTGAATAACCATATTAAGGAAATTGAAGATTACTTACAAGCCACTGATGTCAGGTGTTAACTCATACTAGGATATTGGCGGCCCGTGAACGTAAACATGTCCCACAATCACACATGAAAAACGGAATAAGTAGAAAACACTAGCTATTTAAATGACTACAAAAAATGAACTAATTACATTCACTGAACTTTTGGGAACCCATTGAAAATTTCAAAAATGAACCGAGTTAATATGTTTTCTGTTTCAAAAAAGAAAATTTAATATTGTTGGATCATAGAGAACACGAACTATTTAAATTATGACAAATAATGGACTGATCACATTCGCTGAACTTTTTGGGAACCCATTAAAAATTAGAAAAGTTGCCTGTTTCAACAAAGAAAATTCAATATTGTTGGATCGATTTCAACGGTTAGGCCATCATCAGTTAGCTTGTCCCTTGATTTTTTTTACGATTGAACGGTAACGACGATAACCGGATAATTAGTAACACTTGCTTATGAGAAAACGTGCGATTCTTATATCAAACTGCAATAACTTCTACAGTTTCCGGTCCATAGATTTAGCGGACCCTTAATGGTCTCCTGTAAATCGCATTCTCCTGGGACAAATGAAAGGGGTTTATATTTCAATAGCTACGAACCTTAAATATGGGCACTTTAACTCAGGAATTATTAATGAGAGTGTCACTCCCAACGTCAACTGAGATCCCAAACGCACCCTAGTGTGATGTATGTTTAATGCTCACGACAGAGATTTTCACTTCTTTTGTCGAGTAAAACGGAAATGGATGTGCTGGAGGGCCAACAGGGCAACTGCTGACGTGACATGCCAATTTCAAACAGCGATTAGCCCAGTTGGGCGCAAGTTCTTAGCATGTGGTGTTTTATTAGACCTCTACTTCTGAAAACTTTGAAATTTGTCTTCATCTCTTAAATTGTCTCCGTTACTCATTGATTACTTCTGTATATTGACCATTCGATCGCTTCGCAGTAGTTATCCTTCATTCTATTTTTTATTTCCCTTCTTGAAAGTTATAGTATATTCCATTGTTATCAGCTAAAGTATTTACCATGTTTCCATTTGTTGCTCGCGATGAGCTAGGTTGGTTTTTCATGGGCGGTAGAGTATCGAACGAATCGAGGATGTATGTTGTCGTATCTTTTTCACATATGACGTGTAAGTTTGATTATTGAAATTGTTCAGAACTGCTCAAGAGAAGTGATTGAAAATTCATTTTTCCAGCTTATTTTTCTTCAGTAAAATTTTCAAGGAAAATGGGTACAACATTTTTGAAAATGAAATTAACACACCCACACTTATACTTTGTTCTTTCGCCAGTAAGCAACGATCATAGAAGGAAGGATGCGTTTGTAATACATCTGTCACACAAAAAAAGTACCTATCTTATATTGAGGAAAAAGGCGTTACGATTGATTTCTTCTATAACAATAAGATTTTTATTCAACATTAGTGCCAGAAAATTTGGGCTCCTTCTATAGTATATTTGTATACACAAAATAGGAATTCGATTTGATTTTTTGTTCTATATTTGGTTTTTTAGTACTTGAAACTTTTTCTATATGGCTTAGTTTATTGACCGCTAGGTAATAATTATGACAGTTTTTTTGGGGTTCTTGCCTGACCGACTCTCAAGAAACCCAAAAAACTGTCATAATTAAAACTTTTTCTCTTTTGGTTTCGTAAATTCTAAACTGACAACACTTAACGAAACTTGCAAACTAATTTTCGGTCTAATATTTTGTCATGTGAGGCTTCATAGTGTTGAGGTATTGAAATGTTGGTAGGTACTTGAATAATTTTGATGCCAAATGCTTGTTATAATATCATTATAAAAAGTTGTCAAATAAACAAATTATAAAATCGCGGGTTCGCGACACCTTCTTGTACACCTGGCCTCGATTTTTTTCCTCGTGCACTAAAAATGCGTGTTGACTGCGCTGATGAGGGACACCTTATCCAACTTGTGACACAATTTTCTGGTGGGGATGAACCCAACCAAGAACAAAAATAAAAAATTATCGAAATTTATCCCAGCTTTTTGTTTGGGAGTACAAGGAAACAAAACATTTTATTAGAAAATAAATTTTATTTTGCATGAATCATTCAATCATGCAAGAAAAATGTAATATACACTTCTCAGGATAAATATCACAGATATAATCAATTTTCGAGACACTCTACCCAAATTTACACTAGGTACACGTGAGCTTGATAACATAGGCATGTACTTACTTCCAACAGCCGTGGAAAATCTACTAGTAAATACATGATAAATCGTAAGTTAGGGGGCAATAAGATACCAATATTGGAGCAGCAAATACTTTTCGGATCGTATATAGGAAGAGGTGGGAATGGATAATCCTAAGTCTTGAGCTTGAGGTTATGGCGAAGTATGGGACAAGTCCAGAAGGTGCTTTCCCTACGTAGGCACCTGAAACTGATCAATGATGACACGAACGCTTAGTTTTTGATGCGTAAATTATCTTTCAATTTGAAGTTCATGCAATTTATCATCAATTTGATGCATACCAGTAAAGTAATGTAGATTCGCGAAACGTGGATGCAGGTCCATCCGCTGTCGGTCGGGTCACCACAGTGAGCGATCTCCAACGAAGTCACGTTGAGTCTAGGATGTTCCGCCGTGACTATCTGGTAGAAGCGAGACAAATTGTGAGTATTTCCAAAGGAAAATTCATCTATAGAGGAGGGCAATCGAAAGGAATGAGGTTACCTATGGTGTATCGGGAATAAAACGCACTAATGAAAGATAGAGGTTGACTGGTTGAAAGCTGTATTTCGAGTGATCGAACAGGTGTGAGCCTAAATATATGATAAACGTGATAAGTTTCGTGTTCCTTCTAGATTTATTGTACTCGCCACGTTCATTAAATATGCGTATGTATTTAATTAGGGTGGAGTGAAAGTGTTTAATTAAACTATTAGAATCTGGGTGTCAAGAGGAGGTGAAATCAATATTGATATTATGTTGTATTAAGAATTCTCTTACTATTGAATTTTGAAATTCTGGGCCATTATCACCTACGATGTTTTCGGAAATTCCATAGTTGGTAGAGTGATTCAGTAATGAGTACGATATCTATTGCATTCGATGATTTTAAATTATAGGATTGTGCGTGTCTGGAGGATGAATCTAAGATGGTCTGGAATTTCGAGCCTTCAAGAGTCAGATTGTCAATGGTATTGTCTCTAAAGGTCGGGAAGCGGTCGGGGTTACATTATATTTGACTTTAATTGGGTTCCGATCGTATTTGCATCTTACACAGAGTGTACAATTAATTATGAATCTTTGGACGGATTTCCTCAGGTTCGGCCAATAACGTGTCCGTTTTAGATGATTATGGGTTTCGTCAACTCCTTAATGGTTGATATAAACTTTGGTATTCTTGTATTGTTTTGGATCTTTTATTTTCGTCTGTTACTTCTAATTTTATGGTATATTTTTTCATCGTTATTTCTGAGAATGTAAAGTTTTTGGTCATGCTTGTAGTGAATTTTTCGTATGTGTCTTCAGGAAAGTATAGTCCATATTTAATTTTGGGTAGAACATATTCCTATACGAAATTGATTGTCTGCTTCCAAGTTGTGTTTATTTAGGTAAACAGTGATTCTACTTTTATTTTTTAATGTATTTTTTGACTTTTCTCGGATTTTTCAGGGATAATTTAGAAAGGTTAAATTATGATTTCATGGTTGCTGTTATTTACAGGTTCATATCTTATGGGGATCGCTACATTAGTATGACCTATAGCATTAGAATGTATTGTAATACCAAGGTTAGGATGTTAGTTGCTAAATTCTTCATTTTCGTCTTCAGAATTAATATTTATTATAATGGATTTCTACATTTTTGTCGAGTATGTGGAGGAAAAAGTTCGGAGTGAGGGCTTCGAAAAATACATCGACGGCTTCGTCGGCTCCGATCGGCTTGTCTTCGTTATTGTTCGACAGCTTGACACGGGAGAGGGCGTCAACGTTGGAATTTAACATTCCACTTTCATACACGATGTCAAATTCGAACACTGAGAGTTTTATGCACCATTTAAACAACTTCAAACCGTGTTCTTCTATCGAATATAGCCACTATAGGGGTCGGTGATCTGTGTGAATTTTCAATTTACATCCAAACTGATGTGGGCGGAAATATTGTACACCCCAAACAACTGCAAGGAGTTCTCTTTCTATAGTTGAGAGGCGCCTTCTGGAGTCGCATAAAGTTCTTGACGCGTACGCCAATCGTTTGGCTTAACATGGCTCCTATTGCTACGCCGCTTGCATCTGTCTTGAGGTGAACTAATTCTGAGAAGTCAGGGTATTGAAGGATTGTTTCGTTTTTCAGTAGATTTTTGTAGGTTTCGAACAATTCTACGTAGTCGGGGTTCTTCATGTCAATTCGGCATCCATTCTTTAGACAACAGGTCATAGGTTTCATCATTTTAGCGAAATCCTTAATGAATTTACGATAGTAACCTGACAGTCCTAAAAATGATTTCATTTTTTTGGATGTTGATGGTATAGGGTAGCTCTGAATGGCCTAATTTTCTCAGGGTTCGGTTTCACAACATTTGGGGATATGATATGTCTGAGGTACGCGATCTCTTAACGTAGGAACTCAGTCTGGTCGAGTTGTACTTTGAGGTTTGCCTAACGCAATCTCTTAAATACTTCCTTAAGACAGTGGATGTGTTCCAGTAAGGAGGAACAGTAGACAATAATATCGTCGAGGAACACACAGCAGAACTCGCTAGTGACACCTCGCAAAACACTGTCCAGTAATATTTGGAACAAGCTTGGTGTGTTTTTAAGACCAAAGAGCAAACGATTAAATTCAAGGTGGTAAGTGGGTGTGCTGAATACTGTTTTTGCTATGCGTTCAGGGTTTATTTTTATTTGGTGGGAACCGGATTTGAGATTGATCACGCTGAAATATTGGCATCGGCCTAAATTGTCTTGGAGTTTCGAAATTCGGGGCAATGAGTGACTATCTTCGATCGTTGTTTCATATAATTGTCGTACTCAGTCTATTAAAATTCTAAATTTTGGTTTTTCGCTAGTGTCGAATTTTTTGGGGATCGAGGCATTTCAAGGACTATTGCTATGTTTCAAAATTCCTTGTTCAAACATTTCCTCTATTTGTCGATCGACGTCTTCTCGATAAATTTCGGGAAAGCGCTAATTTCTGGCATGCACTAGGATTTTGTCGGTCGTTCTAACAACATGTTTGATATTGTTTGTGAAATAGAGAGTATTTATTGACCAATTCGGTGATTACTGCTATTTCTTCCTCGTTCATGTGATTTAAGCGTAATTTTGACATATCAAAGGTGAATTTAATGTTTTCGTCGAAAATATTGCTCAGAGGTTTTGTGTTAGGAAGTTCGTTTGGAGTATCTGCGTCTATCAGATAAATTTGGGAGACTTTACCAGAAGTTGTTTTTAGATTTAGGGTTTGTACGTAAGGCTTCATGATTCTCAACGTGAATTAAACATTCGGGGATTTACATTTCTTCTATTTTTAAGTAGGGGAGGACAGCATCTCTTGGTTCAAGATTCTTAATCCTAATTTTGACTTGGTGGATGGATCTAGCTATTGTGTGGGTTTCTGCGTTTTCTGTGCCTATATATTGCAATGGGTAATTCAAGTGAGCAGAAAGTCTTCGTATAAATCAATATTTGCTCTTACGGCTTTAAGGTTATCCAATCCTAATAAAAGGTCGCATTAGTCGTGGAATGTGAATATTTTAAATTGTAGCTTTAGGTTTCTTTGTTTAAGAACGTCTCCGCGAAGTAATAACAGGGAGTAGTCGCCTCGTGAAGAGTTATGGGCAGTTCTAACGAAAAATGGTTCTTTCTAAATTTGTCTGAGAGGATATACGAGTATTTGGCGATTTTGGGATTTATATAATTTTTGGTACTTCTTGTATCTATAAAATTGTCAAGTTCGGTTTCGGTAGGTCGATGTTCGGAAGTACACTGATCGTCTTTTTGTCCAAGTTCATCAGATCCTATCTGGGAATTCTGGGCTGTATACCTCTAGAAAAAGATTATTTGAAAATTCTGTATCATCTTCTAGTTGTTGGTAAGGGTCAGTTTCGTATTGTTCGTGCGTGTCTGTCAGTCCGTTGGAGCTCCACTCTTCAGTTTTTTCTCACCTCCTCCAAGTGCGTACCTAAGCCCGTGTAATATTTGCTAGACGTAATAATAACTTTTTTAAAACGTGATTTTCGGCTTTGACACCAATAACTTGTATTCATATTATATGTACATATGTATGTATTATTCCAGACGATAACTCTCCTTAGGATTGCAAGAAAAATGTTGTTCTCGAACCGAAAAAATCAAGCTTTTCAAATGAAAGGATGAGTTTGTTGGCCAATACTTTTCGAGCAAACTAATTTGGTCAAATATTAAAAAAAAAAAAAAATGATAGAAACATTTTAATAAAATTGCTAAAAACGGCCAAAAATTGTTACATTTTTACTTTTAGCTGTAACTTTAGTCAAAAGAAGCTTATCCACAATGAACTAGAGCATTGAAAACTCCATGCACAAAGTTATGTTGAAAACTGTTCCTAAATTTCATTAATATTGCTGATTGAACAATAACAATTGCCAAAAAAGTTAGAAATTTAAATTTTTGTTTTGATTCGCAGAATAGCATTTAAAACGAGTTTATTGGCCATAATATTGGTAGTTGAAAATATTTCTTTGCATTCAAAGTGCTCCAATTTCCAAACAATGTAACAATTTAATACGATAATTTATGAAAATTCGCTCATACGTTCATGCTATACCAGATATATATATATATATATATATATATATATATATATATATATATATATATATATATGGTGTATTTACAGACGATAACTCCCTTAAAATACGGTGTACAAATTTCATTCCAACGCAAAAAATCCGTCATAGACAATTCGAGTTCGTTGGCCAGCCCCGATCGCTCCAGATTTCAGGTTCAAATTTACAATTTAGTGGCCCAAAATGCTAAAATTGGGTTTTTGTTAACAGGGAATGTGGCGTGTCGCAGTCAAAGTATTTTTCTGCGCTGTGTCGATTACGACCACTCCCAGATCTCTAAAATTAATAAATAAGTGAGAACAATAAGCTTTTAGATGAAAAATGCCCATAATTGACTAAAATTTTGTAGTTTTCGAGTTGTGCTGCGTGTCCTAAAATTTTCATTGCGACTCGTCACATGGCTGTCCCATTAGTTTTATTCAGGACATGGTTGGCCTCAATGATTAGAATTTAAGCGCCTAATTTATTTTTATCCACAACTCTTCTTTAATAATTCGCTCTATTAGCTATGCTGCACGGCTGGTACTTTTTCCTTTGCGTGTTGAAGAAATCGGGTTAGTTTAAGAAAAAAAGAGTATCTTTGAGGCAATTCAGGTTCTTTGTAGAAATTTAAATTAAGGGATGGTTACGGATGGTGTGTTCCACAGGAAACACCACCAATGTGCAGTTCTACTCGGATCGACCGGAGGTTCAATGATTTCCTTCAATTACACTTTCCAATGTAGCTACTTGCACACCAACCAGTACAAATTGATGTAACTGAAAGTAGGAAGCCACTTAATACGTACTCGACTTTTACAAAGCGATTTACTCAGGACAGTTCACCTATTTCACACTATTGTTTTAAACTTAGTCAATTGTAAATCTTATATTGAAGTACTGACTCGTTCACTGACTTCATAAAATATCTAAAGATACGAACGTGTTTGTTTCAAATAAAATTTCACCGTCATATTTGTGTTTTATTCAAAATGATTTAACTCATTTTACTAGGTACATATTGCCTTTTACTTTGATGAAGATAGTGAAATTAATCAACGTGAACTACAGATTATGAGTGAGCTTCTCCAAAAAATTCTACCGCAATGGCTGTAAGCTGTTCTTTCGTTGTACTTCCTATCCCATTTCCAAGTCACAATCAAACTAGCTGTATAGACGTGAGAGTAGCTATACCGAAACTTTAATTAATTGGTAGAGTCAGCTTTGATGAAACTCTGGTCGGAAGAGGGTTAGAAGGCTACTGCCAATTTTATCAACGGGGCCTGCAATAAACCATGACGTGTCCTCTTCATAAACAGTTTTAATTTATCAAAGAATTTCATCAAACCTTCAGCTAATTTTCAGGCTTACTTCCTTGGTGTACGTAGTTTCCCACCAATCCGTCTAACTTTTAATTATAAAAGTGGTTATAACTTTGAAAGAAGTTTGAAGTTTTTGAATGAATGAAGTCCGATAAGATTGAATTCCATAAATTCAACTAAGAAAAAGAGTAACGTAGAGATTCAATAATCAATGTTACCAAAAACTGTAATGGTTGCTTTAATATACAAGGTGTCCCAGACCCAATTATAAAAACTTCAGAAGTCGATTCTACAGCTCATTTCTGATCAAAAGTTAATCTAAAGCTTAAAGATAATAAATGCTTAGTATCAAGTAATTTAATGTTTAGGATTTTTGTCCGTGTTTTCGATCTTTTTTTCACTAAAACAATCATAACTCCCTTAGTTTACCTAAGTGTAGTTCAAACCGATGATACCATTACGCGTAGCGTAAAATTTCCTCCTTGATTATATATGTATATATAATGAGGCGCAATTATTTATCAGAAAAATTAGGTCAAAATCCAAAATGTTGAGAAGATTTCAATGTTCAACATTTTTTCATCCGTGTTTCCTCTCTTATTAAATTTATTTATGAAAAGGTGTTGACTGGAAAGATTTTCCTGAAATCTCTTCTTTTCAACCGCATAAGCAAATAATTTTTTACACTGGAGTTTATTAGAGAAGATATTGACGTTTTTATGCAAAAGTCAAATTTATTCGGGTGAGATCGATGGGTTGGAGTGGAAAATAATTTTCTATGTCGTAGGGTTCAAAGTGGAATTAGGGGTCAATTACAACGTAGCTTTTCACGCTGAATCGATGGAAAGGTGAATAATAAGTACTTAAGAGACTTCATTAACTTCATTAACTTCATCACCTTGAACTTTGAACTTTCCTCAATCTTAATACGGGGTTGAGATCATTGATATCTTCAATCGGTTCAAATCAAATAACCTCCAGCAAACAAAAATAATTTTTTTTTAGTGAAGTGATCTCTTTTAAGTACTTATTATTCACCTTTCCATCACCATTTCACCAGAAAGGATAAAAACTAGTATTTCATCCAGCCTGCGAGGATCAGGACTGTCACCATTTGATTCAGCGTGAAAAATTACGTAGAAATTGATCCCTAATGCCATTTTGAACCCTAAGACATATGGATGATTTTCCGCCATAAACCCTCAAGGAAAAAAAAAGAAAAAAAAAAAAAAAAAAAAAAAAAAAAAAAAACGCCAATATCATTTCTCAACTCCAAAATTACAAATTATGTGATTAGACGGTTGAAAAGAAGAAATTTCAGTAAAGTTTTTCCCGTCAACATCATTCCAGAAATAAATCTAATAAGATGGAAATAGGTCAAATATTGGAAAATTGAAAATTGGAAAAGATTTTATTTAAATTTTTATTCATTTGTTCGGGTTGCAATTGAAATATTTGAAGGTCGAGGGTGAAGAAATTTTGATGGGTATGGCTTCTTCAAGTTTATTTGTGTCAATTTCCTACTAGTTTCACCTAAGATTAGGAATTTTCTGGGAAAACTGCAAAAAAAAAAAAAGGAAAGTTCAGGGTAGCTTAAGTATAGAAGTTCAAGAATGATAGCTATGTACAAGGGGCTTGGCACCAGCTTACCTTGAGTTGAAGCGGGGTGGGTACTTATTCATTTCTTAGTAGGTACTTGGTGAATGTCAATCTTAGTTGATAAAACGTAGATGGTAGGGTATACTTTCCAATAGTCAATATTTGTTTAAAATGAAACTGAAGGACGGATTTTAAATGGAAATGAAGCATAAAATATAGCATGACTTCCATGAAATCAGCTGGCCAGAATGGTGAAGGTTACAATTGCAAAATGTTAGGTTACTACATGGAGTCTTCTGGTATCCATGCAATGCGTACCATAAAGTAGTGAATGAACCTTAACCCTCCATGCGTACACACTGTCTCACAGAAACCCTTCGCCATTCTCCTCGTTTTGTTGGCAGCACTACTTTAGGCTATATATTACAGATTCACCCCCTCCTAGGGGGCGGAAAGGGACCTTCAGCCGTGTTCCACACCTGCAGGAGTAAATATTAGAAATTCATCAATGAAAAGTGTGGTGTCCCACAGACACTGTATACACTGCCACAAGAAAACATTGGGTGTCTCATGTACACTGTATACCTACAGACATCACTAAGTGACAATTGACAAAGCTAATGCATTGAAAGAGAGTGCTTATGATTATGGGTACCGTGAAAAAAAGGAAAATATCTAAGGAATTCCTCTCAAATCGAACTCGTGTGTTTGTATTGGTTTGCATTAGACTTGACCCTACTAAGCTACGTTCTTTCAAAACACATGAAAGAATTCATCCTTTTCTATTCCTCTATGCACCACTCCAGGGGGTGGAATGATGAAAAAAAGTGGCCATGGTAAACTGTTTCTACAATACAACTAAAGGGGGAGTTGACAGCTAGGACCAAAAGTGTGCAAATGATTCAGCAACTCGACCAACTGTTCAATGGCTAGTGTCCATGTTCTTTCGAATACATAATGACTGTATCAGTAATCAACTACTTTAACTGTAGGTAACTATGTCTTTGAAAATCCAGGAACAGACCGCTTTGACTTCAGGACCTAATAAGACCTGATTTGATAGATCACCTCGAGAAGGTACTGTGCAGCCTGATTTGCGCAAAATAGTCTCACAACTACTACTAACTAGATCAGACTCCTGAAATTTACTAGGACGAAATGAATAAAAATAAGAAATGTAGTAACTGCCCATACTGAGAACGACTTACGCATGCGCATAAAAGGTAAAGTCCCTCTTGGTCTAGAATGCTTGTTGAAAATGTAGATGAATCTCTTGCTAGAAAAATCCTGTATAATTCTTATTTCTTCTTGATCTTTGCACGTTTAAAAAAAAAACTATGAAGTTTTGTAATTTTACCAATTAACGATCCTATCTACATGATTGTATAGACATTCTATGCCTTCTATAGGAATAGTTCCTATTGTCAGTAACTTTTAATTTTTTGTTGTAAAAAAATCTCTATTTTTCTTTGCGCAAGAATGTTTATTATTGGGTTGAGGCTTACTGTTACATTATACCTAAGTACCTAGTCGAGGTTACCGATTCTAAGTTTAGAAAAATATATATATATATATATATATATATATATATATATATATATATATATATATATATATATATATATATATACATATATATATATATATATTTGAGCACATAGTGGATTTTATGATTCTTCTACAATTCAAAAGGGAAGACATATTAAAAATGTAAATTTTTTATGGTTAAAAATACCATTCATTTTACATACTCATTCACTATTAAACCGCTCTAATTCATCAATAAGTGATTATTTTACTGTATGCCCACAGGCCTCAGATATAGTACTTGGTATACACATGGAGGGTTAATCTATTCCACCCCCCCCCCCCCCCCACACACACACACAACCACAGTAATACATAAAGATATAACCTTGCCGTTGAGAGATGTCTTCCCATTCGAAGATGGTATCTTCCAACGCAATGTTAGATTTAACCTTAAAAACAATAAAACTCATAAATATAAAACCACAGCTACTATCGTCCCACCAAAAAACCACATCACCCACTATTTCCGAACTTCAGAACCTACCCCCCCCCCCCTCCCCCACAATACTATTAACAAACATATAGAACAACAATAACAACTAGATTCTAACAATTATAATAAAAAAACCTAAACAACCTCACAAACTCGTGCACATATATAACACTCCCATACCTACCAAATTGGGAAAAACCCCTAACAAAAATATTCAGCAAGTATAACAACATCAAAATTAGTTGGAAATATGATACAAAATTACATAGATAGTACCTCCCCCCCCCAATAAATCACAACAGACATTAAGCGAATCTCGCTTCAATATTTACGAAATCCCATGTAAAGACTGCAGCATGACTCATAGGTGAAAGCCGACAAAATCTATTTTTTAAGCGCCTGTAACAACAATACAAGGGTGTACTAAAGAAGAAAAATAAAACAGCTTTAGATCATCATATGATGGTATATAACCATCAACCAGATTTCAGCAATACTGGAAAAACCTTAGGTAAACACCATATCACCGCCAATAGAAAAACTTTGGAATATACTCACATACTAAAACGTAAAAATAAACGGATGAACAAAAGAAACGAAATAACCCATTTACGAGAACAAAAACACCCCCTTTTTACTACCAAATAATAGAAAAACCTACCTGTAGTAGACCAGCATACAATAATAATTTAAGTGTAATAAAAGAACTGTTACTAGATATAAGAAACTACAATAATAAAAAATTATAAATATAGCATATAAACATAAATTCCATATACCTGTATATTCATGCTATAAGACAAAATAATTATATACCTCTATAATTACTAATTAGAATTTCCTATATTGTACTAGTAACATTGAATTTAGCATAACCCCTGTATCATTAATCACTGTATCTGTACACTTAGAAACTCCTTAACTACTCTATGGTAACCATTGCATGGATACCGTGAGACTCCATTTAATAACCTAACATATTGCAATAGTAGCCTTCACCATTCTGTCCAGCTGATTTCATGAAAGTCATTCTATATTTTATGCTTCATTTCCATTTAAAATCCGTCATACAGTTTCATTTCAAAGAAATATTGACTATGGGAAAGTGTACCCTACCATCTACGTTTTATCAACTAATATTGACATTCTCCAACTACCTACTAAGAAATGAATAAGTGCCTACCCCTCTTCAACTCAAGGTAAGCTGGTGCCAAGTCTTTAGTACATAGCTATCATTCTTGAACTTCTATACTTGAGCTACCCTGAACTTTCCTTTTTTTATAGTTTTTCCTGAAGATCTTGGGCGAAACCAGTAGGAAATTGGCTCAAATAAACTTGAAGAAGCCATACCCAACAAAAATTTTTCACCCTCAACCACCAAAAAATATTTTAGTAAATTAAGGGAATTATGATAATTTTAATGACAAAAACAGGAAGAAAAAAATTGAAAAATTAAATTACTCGAAAAATAAGCCTTTAAATAATCTCAAAGAGGTACTTTTGATCAGAAATTAACTCTAAAATCGACCTCTGAAGTTTCTACCATTAAGTCTGGGACACCATGTACACTGACAATATGTATCTACTAGTCAAGATGGCAAAGATACCATGACACATTACACCTGAGTCAAATTGTTTCACTGGCCCCAGTTAATCAAGGAAAACCGGCCTCTGTCACCTCTCTAATTTGAGAATGATTCTCCTTTTTTGTATGTTTGGTGTATGTGAAATCAAATCTCACGAGCTTCAAAGCTTAGAATAACATTTTAGAATTGTTAAATAAACTATTCATGTTTCAGAATATTTTGAATTGTTTCCATGCCATCATTTCCTACTTTGATAGTGTTAACAAGTATTCCGTTTCGATTTAAGTCCTCCAACAGTCAGCATCGAGCAAATTTGTCACTTACTTTGTGTAGAAAGTCAATCTAAGATTATCTTGAGGACCGAAAAGCTGTTTCATGGAGTCCGGAAAGTGGTTTAGAAAACTGATTGAAAAGTTGCGAAGCGCAAGTGACTCCAGGGAGCTTTCTCGTATATTATACATTGCTGGCTACAGTAGTTACAAAAGAGGTGATCAGTGACTATCATAGTCTTGTTTGTAGTGGAATAGTTCGTTTTTTGGCCAGTGCATATATTTTCAACAAAAAATTTCAAAGTCTATTATTTCAATCGTGCAGCTATGAAAATAAAGTATGTATGACAATGATATTACCCATTTCGATATGATTAGCACCCAGAAAAGCTTGTCCCCTACCACGTAGTATGAAAAGTTATGCGATCTTTCGTGGTTGACATGAGCTACCTACCCTAAAAACCTATCTGTGTCCAGTAAGCGTAAAGAGAAACTCATGATAATTTTGTCAAAATTTTTGGAATATTAATGAAGAAAAATTAAAAGATTACTTATTACGACGTCGACATAACTGTTCTTCAGCTTAATAATTAAATTTTTGCCACTCCTTAGTAATATGTTTCATCACTCCTTAGTTTCGGATTCAGCGCTATGCTCCTAGATATAGTAACCGAACCCCTAAACAGGAAATTCTGTATTTTCCTGTACCTAGAGGGAACACTCCTTGAACTAACGAACTGAAATGCACCCATTGCTAATAGATATGTTTTCCGATTTCGTCAAAAACAATGGATTGGGGTAGTTCTAGAAATATCATTTTTAGGTCGGGCACCTCTCAGATCTTTCAGGCTGTTATGAAAGTAAATACTTTCAATTAGCATACTGTGTAGAATCGCAGTAAGCCCATGTAACGCAAGCTTGTAATGCTAACATAATTGCAAACCTGGTTGCAAAATCAGACGACAGTAATGATTTGGTATTGAAAATTTTTATTTCCAATATTATATAATTTAAGATGAGTTATATCTAAATTCAAACGAAAGAAATGAGAACACTAGAGGCATTTCAAAATGAGTTGAACAATTAGATACCTTCCTATTCAGTTACACATAAAATGAGATGAAGTGAAGACGGGACATGAAAGAAATGAAAGACCGGAATCGTATGTTCCATCATTACGATAGAACCATTGCCTTTTCTTCCTTTGAAGCTCATATTTCCACCCCAAAGAATAAGATATACTCCAGTGAGTCAAAAAGGTTACCCCTTTTTTATACACATGAAGGGGGTTTGCACAATCGATTCTAGTGATCGAGATGTCGAGCTGATGGGAATAAATTGGTACCATGATAATTGCGCGAGTCCATCGTTAAGTTAGAACCCACATAGCGAAAAATGCAGATCTCTATCTCTATCTATCTCTATCTCTATTATTAATAAGAATGAAACTCCGTCTGTCTGTCGCTCTGTCTGTCTGTCGTGTCTATGCACGGCCAAACGGCTGAGTGGGGGGAGTCTACGAGTGGGGGGATCTTTTTGGGATTTTCCGATAGGGTGTATAAGCGAATTTAAAATTTTCTAATCCCACCCGAACCATGGGCCGTAGGGCGGGAGGGGGGTCGAAGTAATAATTAATGTGCGCTTTTTCCACTTCCCCGCTTCCCCTACCCCTCTAAACGGCCGTTGACAATTCCGGAAAAATACGGGTTTCGTAGGTTTTCCTACGAGGAAGACGACGGCGCGATCGGATCGCGAAAAAAGTATCGGGAAATCCGTTAAAAAATGCGAGAGTACGGACCCGTTTTCTCGAAAAGTCCGCCGAAAAACTTGGTTTTTTCCGATTAAAATATACCCCATAAAGGTACGTTTTTCGGAACGGTTTTCGCGGGCGAAATACAGCTTTGATCCCGCCGAATCTGAATCCGAAGTCGGATATCGAAAAAAGTGACGGAAAGTAGGTCAAATTGGGAGGGGAATTGCGAGGGAAGCGTTTAACATCAGAAATTAATCGACCACGGGCCGCCGTTACACAACGTTGCTTACCTGAAGGGACCCTCACAGGGGGGTTCCCATTTGCACTTCTACGCAATACCTTGCGAGCGAAGCGAGAGCCATTTCAAATAATAAATACGGACTTTGTCCTACACATACACAGGTATACCTTGCGAGCGAAGCGAGCAACATCCCCGAATAAACTTTTCGTGGTTCCACGTAGTTTCTAAGATTTAATTTGTTTGTAAGAATTCCCAACTGAAAAAAACGTCTGCCAAGTTGGGTGGGCAGTACAACATTCCCTAATAAACTTTTCGTGGTTCCACGTAGTTTTATAAGAATTAATTTGTTTGTAAGAATTTCCAACAGAAAAAAACGTCTGCCAAGTTGGGTGGGCAGTATAACTTCTTCAAGCGAGCGAAGCGAGCAGCATCCCCTACAGAATAAATAGGTACGGACTTGCGAGCGAAGCGAGCAACATCCCCTAATAAACTTTTCGTGGTTCCATGTAGTTTTATAAGATTTGTTTTGTTTGTAAGAATTTCCAACAGAAAAAACTGTTTGCCAAGTTGGGTGGGCAGTATAACTTCCTCAAGCGAGCGAAGCGAGCAGCATACCCTACAGAAGTTAAACCTACCCTTAGAGATCTACCGTTTGCGAGCGAAGCGAGCAACATCCCCTACATGCCATACTTTGCGAGCGAAGCGAGCAACATTTTCTACATGCCAAACTTTGCGAGCGAAGCGAGCAACATTCCCTACATGCCAGACTTTGCGAGCGAAGCGAGCAATATTCCCTACATGCCACACTTTGCGAGCGAAGCGAGCAACTTAATGGGGGGTCCGGGGGGCTTGCCCCCCGGCTGGACGTGGAGGCGAGCGTAGCGAGCCGGAGCGGCTAGTTATTAATAAGAATGAAACTCCGTCTGTCTGTCTGTCGTGTCTATGCACGGCCAAACGGCTGAGTGGGGGGAGTGTACGAGTGGGGGGATCTTCTTGAGATTTTCCGAAAGGTGGAACGAGCGAATTTAAAATTGTCTAATCCCAGCCGAACCATGGGCCGTAGGGCGGGAGAGGGGTCGAAGTAAGAATTAATGTGCGCTTTTTAGACTTCCCCGCTTCCCCTACCCCTCTAAACGGCCGTTGACAATTCCGGAAAAATACGGGTTTCGTAGGTTTTTGAACGAGGAAGACGACGGCGCGATCGGATCGCGAAAAAAGTATCGGGAAATGCGTTAAAAAAATGCGAGAGTACGGACCCGTTTTCTCGAAAAGTCCGCCGAAAAACTTGGTTTTTTCCGATTAAAATATACCCCATAAAAGTTCGTTTTTCGGAACGGTTTTCGCGGGCGAAATACAGCTTTGGGTCCGCCGAATCTGAATCCGAAATCGGATATCGAAAAAAGTGACGTTAAGTCGGTCAAATCGCGAGCGGAAGCGAGAAGAAGCGTTTAACATCAGAAATTAATTTTGCCGTGTTCGCGAGAAGGCTCTACGAAGACGTCAAGGGGTTTGTCAGGTATTTCACAATGTTACCTGCAGGCCTATTTCAAAAGAATAAATACGGGTTTTTTCCTACCTATATACAGGTATACCACCTATATACAGGTATACCTTGCGAGCGAAGCGAGCAACATCCCCGAATAATCTTTTTGTGGTTCCACGTAGTTTTATAAGATTTAATTTGTTTGTAAGAATTTCCAACAGAAAAAAACGTCTGCCAAGTTGGGTGGGCAGTATAACTCCCTCAAGCGAGCGAAGCGAGCAGCATCCCCTACAGAAGTTAAACCTACCCTTAGAGATCTACCGTTTGCGAGCGAAGCGAGCAACATCCCCTACACACGTTAAACCTACCCTTAGGGATCTACCGTTTGCGAGCAAAGCGAGCAACATGCCCTACATGCCACACTTTGCGAGCGAAGCGAGAGCCATGTCAACAGAATAAATTCGGATTTTTTCCTACAAATATACAGCAATACCTTACGAGCGAAGCGAGCAACATCCCCGAATAAACTTTTTGTGGTTCCACGTAGTTTCATAAGATTTTAATTTGTTTGTAAGAATTTCCAACAGAAAAAAAGTCTGCCAAGTTGGGTGGGCAGTATAACTTCCTCAAGCGAGCGAAGCGAGCAGCATCCCTTACAGAAGTTAAACCTACCCTTAGGGATCTATCGTTTGCGAGCGAAGCGAGCAACATTCCCTACATGCCACACTTTGCGAGCGAAGCGAGCAATATTCCCTACTTGCCACACTTTGCGAGCGAAGCGAGCAATTGAATGGGGGGTCCGGGGGGCTTGCCCCCCGGCTGGACGTGGAGGCGAGCGTAGCGAGCCGGAGCGGCTAGTACTATTAATAAGAATGAAACTCCGTTTGTCTGTTTGTTTGTCGTGTCTATGCACGGCCAAACGGCTGAGTGGGGGGAGTCTACGAGTGATGGGATCTTCTTGGGATTTTCCGAAAGGGGGAGCGAGCGAATTTAAAATTTTCTAATCTCACCCGAACCATGGGCCGTAGGGCGGGAGGGGGGTCGAAGTTCCGGTTAATGTGCGCTTTTTCCACTTCCCCGCTTCCCCTACCCCTCTAAACGGCCGTTGACAATTCCGGAAAAATACGGGTTTCGTAGGTTTTCGTACGAGGAAGACGACGGCGCGATCGGATCGCGAAAAAAGTATCGGGAAATGCGTCAAAAAAATGCGAGAGTACGGACCCGTTTTCTCGAAAAGTCCGCCGAAAAACTTGGTTTTTTCCGATTAAAATATACCCCATAAAGGTACGTTTTTTGGAACGGTTTTCGCGGGCGAAATACAGCTTTAGGTCCGCCGAATCTGAATCCGAAATCGGATATCGAAAAAAGTGACGAGAACTCGGTCAAATTGCGAGTGGAAGCGAGCAAAGCGTTTAAAATTACATTTTTAATCGACCCCGCCGCCCATTTCACAACGGAAGGGACTCGACTTCTACGCAATACCTTGCGAGCAGGCCAACGCACGCGCGCGTATAAGGATGGAACTTTCCCTTTCGAGCGCCATTTCAACAGAATAAATACGGGTTTGTCCTACACATATACAGCAATGCCTTGCGAGCGAAGCGAGCAACATCCCCAAATAAACTTTTTTGTGGTTCCACGTAGTTTTATAAGATTTAATTTGTTTGTAAGAATTTCCAACAGAAAAAAACGTCTGCCAAGTTGGGTGGGCAGTATAACTTCCTCCAATATAACTTCCTCCTGCAAATCGAGACCGCCGCCGTTTCACAATGTTGCTTACCAAAAGGGACTTGATGACTCATTTCAACAGAATAAATACGGGTTTTTTCCTACACATACACAGCAATACCTTGCGAGCGAAGCGAGCAACATCCCCTAATAAACTTTTCGTGGTTCCATGTAGTTTTATAAGATTTGTTTTGTTTGTAAGAATTTCCAACAGAAAAAACTGTTTGCCAAGTTGGGTGGGCAGTATAACTTCCTCAAGCGAGCGAAGCGAGCAGCATCCCTTACAGAAGTTAAACCTACCCTTAGGGATCTATCGTTTGCGAGCGAAGCGAGCAACATTCCCTACATGCCACACTTTGCGAGCGAAGCGAGCAATATTCCCTACTTGCCACACTTTGCGAGCGAAGCGAGCAATTGAATGGGGGGTCCGGGGGGCTTGCCCCCCGGCTGGACGTGGAGGCGAGCGTAGCGAGCGGGAGCGGCTAGTACTAATAATAAGAATGAAACTCCGTTTGTCTGTTTGTTTGTCGTGTCTATGCACGGCCAAACGGCTGAGTGGGGGGAGTCTACGAGTGATGGGATCTTCTTGGGATTTTCCGAAAGGGGGAGCGAGCGAATTTAAAATTTTCTAATCTCACCCGAACCATGGGCCGTAGGGCGGGAGGGGGGTCGAAGTTCCGGTTAATGTGCGCTTTTTCCACTTCCCCGCTTCCCCTACCCCTCTAAACGGCCGTTGACAATTCCGGAAAAATACGGGTTTCGTAGGTTTTCGTACGAGGAAGACGACGGCGCGATCGGATCGCGAAAAAAGTATCGGGAAATGCGTCAAAAAAATGCGAGAGTACGGACCCGTTTTCTCGAAAAGTCCGCCGAAAAACTTGGTTTTTTCCGATTAAAATATACCCCATAAAGGTACGTTTTTCGGAACGGTTTTCGAGGGCGAAATACAGCTTTAGGTCCGCCGAATCTGAATCCGAAATCGGATATCGAAAAAAGTGACGAGAACTCGGTCAAATTGCGAGTGGAAGCGAGCAAAGCGTTTAAAATTACATTTTTAATCGACCCCGCCGCCCATTTCACAACGGAAGGGACTCGACTTCTACGCAATACCTTGCGAGCAGGCCAACGCACGCGCGCGTATAAGGATGGAACTTTCCCTTTCGAGCGCCATTTCAACAGAATAAATACGGGTTTGTCCTACACATATACAGCAATGCCTTGCGAGCGAAGCGAGCAACATCCCCAAATAAACTTTTTTGTGGTTCCACGTAATTTTATAAGATTTAATTTGTTTGTAAGAATTTCCAACAGAAAAAAACGTCTGCCAAGTTGGGTGGGCAGTATAACTTCCTCCAATATAACTTCCTCCTGCAAATCGAGACCGCCGCCGTTTCACAATGTTGCTTACCAAAAGGGACTTGATGACTCATTTCAACAGAATAAATACGGGTTTTTTCCTACACATACACAGCAATACCTTGCGAGCGAAGCGAGCAACATCCCCTAATAAACTTTTCGTGGTTCCATGTAGTTTTATAAGATTTGTTTTGTTTGTAAGAATTTCCAACAGAAAAAACTGTTTGCCAAGTTGGGTGGGCAGTATAACTTCCTCAAGCGAGCGAAGCGAGCAGCATACCCTACAGAAGTTAAACCTACCCTTAGAGATCTACCGTTTGCGAGCGAAGCGAGCAACATCCCCTACATGCCATACTTTGCGAGCGAAGCGAGCAACATTTTCTACATGCCAAACTTTGCGAGCGAAGCGAGCAACATTCCCTACATGCCAGACTTTGCGAGCGAAGCGAGCAATATTCCCTACATGCCACACTTTTCGAGCGAAGCGAGCAACTTAATGGGGGGTCCGGGGGGCTTGCCCCCCGGCTGGACGTGGAGGCGAGCGTAGCGAGCCGGAGCGGCTAGTTATTAATAAGAATGAAACTCCGTTTGTCTGTCTGTCTATTTGTCTGTTTGTCTGTCGTGTCTATGCACGGCCAAACGGCTGAGTGGGCCGGATCTACGAGTGGTGGGATCTTCTTGGGATTTTCCAAAAGTGGGAGCGAGCGAATTTAAAATTGTTTAATCCCACCCGAACCATGGGCCGTAGGGCGGGAGGGGGGTCGAAGTAAGAATTAATGTGCGCTTTTTCCACTTCCCCGCTTCTCCTACCCCTCTAAATGGCCGTTGACAATTCCGGAAAAATACGGGTTTCGTAGGTTTTTGAACGAGGAAGACGACGGCGCGATCGGATCGTTAAAAAAGTATCGGGAAATGCGTTAAAAAAATGCGAGAATACGGACCCGTTTTCTCGAAAAGTCCGCCGAAAAACTTGGTTTTTTCCGATTAAAATATACCCCATAAAGGTACGTTTTTCGGAACGGTTTTCGCGGGCGAAATACAGCTTTGGGTCCGCCGAATCTGAACCCGAAATCGGATATCGAAAAATGTGACGTTAAGTCGGTCAAATCGCGAGCGGAAGCGAGAAGAAGCGTTTAACATCAGAAATTAATTTTGCCGTGTTCGCGAGAAGGCTCTACGAAGTCAGGGGTTTGATGAGGCGGGGCTTGCACCTGACGAAAACGGGTTGCGAGCAGGTACACGCACTTACGTCTTGAAGGGTATACAGGTATACCTTGCGAGCGAAGCGAGAGCCATGTCAACAGAATAAATTCGGATTTTTTCCTACAAATATACAGCAATACCTTGCGAGCGAAGCGAGCAACATCCCCGAATAAACTTTTTGTGGTTCCACGTAGTTTCATAAGATTTAATTTGTTTGTAAGAATTTCCAACAGAAAAAAACGTCTGCCAAGTTGGGTGGGCAGTATAACTTCCTCAAGCGAGCGAAGCGAGCAGCATCCCTTACAGAAGTTAAGCCTACCCTTAGGGATCTATCGTTTGCGAGCGAAGCGAGCAACATTCCCTACATGCCACACTTTGCGAGCGAAGCGAGCAATATTCCCTACATGCCACACTTTGCGAGCGAAGCGAGCAATTGAATGGGGGGCCAGGGGGGCTTGCCCCCCGGCTGGACGTGGAGGCGAGCGTAGCGAGCCGGAGCGGCTAGTTATTTATAAGAATGAAACTCCGTCTGTTTGTCTGTCTGTTTGTTTGTCTGTCGTGTCTATGCACGGCCAAACGGCTGAGTGGGGGGAGTGTACGAGTGGGGGGATCTTCTTGAGATTTTCCGATAGGTGGAACGAGCGAATTTAAAATTGTCTAATCCCAGCCGAACCATGGGCCGTAGGGCTGGAGGGGGGCCGAAGTAAGAATTAATGTGCGCTTTTTGGACTTCCCCGCTTCCCCTACCCCTCTAAACGGCCGTTGACAATTCCGGAAAAATACGGGTTTCGTAGGTTTTTGAACGAGGAAGACGACGGCGCGATCGGATCGTTAAAAAAGTATCGGGAAATGCGTTAAAAAAATGCGAGAATACGGACCCGTTTTCTCGAAAAGTCCGCCGAAAAACTTGGTTTTTTCCGATTAAAATATACCCCATAAAGGTACGATTTTCGGAACGGTTTTCGCGGGCGAAATACAGCTTTGGGTCCGCCGAATCTGAACCCGAAATCGGATATCGAAAAATGTGACGTTAAGTCGGTCAAATCGCGAGCGGAAGCGAGAAGAAGCGTTTAACATCAGAAATTAATTTTGCCGTGTTCGCGAGAAGGCTCTACGAAGTCAGGGGTTTGATGAGGCGGGGCTTGCACCTGACGAAAACGGGTTGCGAGCAGGTACACGCACTTACGTCTTGAAGGGTATACAGGTATACCTTGCGAGCGAAGCGAGAGCCATGTCAACAGAATAAATTCGGATTTTTTCCTACAAATATACAGCAATACCTTGCGAGCGAAGCGAGCAACATCCCCGAATAAACTTTTTGTGGTTCCACGTAGTTTCATAAGATTTAATTTGTTTGTAAGAATTTCCAACAGAAAAAAACGTCTGCCAAGTTGGGTGGGCAGTATAACTTCCTCAAGCGAGCGAAGCGAGCAGCATCCCTTACAGAAGTTAAGCCTACCCTTAGGGATCTATCGTTTGCGAGCGAAGCGAGCAACATTCCCTACATGCCACACTTTGCGAGCGAAGCGAGCAATATTCCCTACATGCCACACTTTGCGAGCGAAGCGAGCAATTGAATGGGGGGCCAGGGGGGCTTGCCCCCCGGCTGGACGTGGAGGCGAGCGTAGCGAGCCGGAGCGGCTAGTTATTTATAAGAATGAAACTCCGTCTGTTTGTCTGTCTGTTTGTTTGTCTGTCGTGTCTATGCACGGCCAAACGGCTGAGTGGGGGGAGTGTACGAGTGGGGGGATCTTCTTGAGATTTTCCGAAAGGTGGAACGAGCGAATTTAAAATTGTCTAATCCCAGCCGAACCATGGGCCGTAGGGCTGGAGGGGGGCCGAAGTAAGAATTAATGTGCGCTTTTTGGACTTCCCCGCTTCCCCTACCCCTCTAAACGGCCGTTGACAATTCCGGAAAAATACGGGTTTCGTAGGTTTTTGAACGAGGAAGACGACGGCGCGATCGGATCGTTAAAAAAGTATCGGGAAATGCGTTAAAAAAATGCGAGAGTACGGACCCGTTTTCTCGAAAAGTCCGCCGAAAAACTTGGTTTTTTCCGATTAAAATATACCCCATAAAGGTACGATTTTCGGAACGGTTTTCGCGGGCGAAATACAGCTTTGGGTCCGCCGAATCTGAATCCGAAATCGGATATCGAAAAATGTGACGTTAAGTCGGTCAAATCGCGAGCGGAAGCGAGAAGAAGCGTTTAACATCAGAAATTAATTTTGCCGTGTTCGCGAGAAGGCTCTACGAAGTCAGGGGTTTGATGAGGCGGGGCTTGCACCTGACGAAAACGGGTTGCGAGCAGGTACACGCACTTACGTCTTGAAGGGTATACAGGTATACCTTGCGAGCGAAGCGAGAGCCATGTCAACAGAATAAATTCGGATTTTTTCCTACAAATATACAGCAATACCTTGCGAGCGAAGCGAGCAACATCCCCGAATAAACTTTTTGTGGTTCCACGTAGTTTCATAAGATTTAATTTGTTTGTAAGAATTTCCAACAGAAAAAAACGTCTGCCAAGTTGGGTGGGCAGTATAACTTCCTCAAGCGAGCGAAGCGAGCAGCATCCCTTACAGAAGTTAAACCTACCCTTACGGATCTATCGTTTGCGAGCGAAGCGAGCAACATTCCCTACATGCCACACTTTGCGAGCGAAGCGAGCAATATTCCCTACATGCCACACTTTGCGAGCGAAGCGAGCAATTGAATGGGGGGCCAGGGGGGCTTGCCCCCCGGCTGGACGTGGAGGCGAGCGTAGCGAGCCGGAGCGGCTAGTTATTTATAAGAATGAAACTCCGTCTGTTTGTCTGTTTGTTTGTTTGTCTGTCGTGTCTATGCACGGCCAAACGGCTGAGTGGGGGGAGTGTACGAGTGGGGGGATCTTCTTGAGATTTTCCGAAAGGTGGAGCGAGCGAATTTAAAATTGTCTAATCCCAGCCGAACCATGGGCCATAGGGCGGGAGGGGGGTCGAAGTAAGAATTAATGTGCGCTTTTTGGACTTCCCCGCTTCCCCTACCCCTCTAAACGGCCGTTGACAATTCCGGAAAAATACGGGTTTCGTAGGTTTTTGAACGAGGAAGACGACGGCGCGATCGGATCGCGAAAAAAGTATCGGGAAATGCGTTAAAAAAATGCGAGAGTACGGACCCGTTTTCTCGAAAAGTCCGCCGAAAAACTTGGTTTTTTCCGATTAAAATATACCCCATAAAGGTACGTTTTTCGGAACGGTTTTCGCGGGCGAAATACAGCTTTGGGTCCGCCGAATCTGAATCCGAAATCGGATATCGAAAAAAGTGACGTTAAGTCGGTCAAATCGCGAGAGGAAGCGAGAAGAAGCGTTTAACATCAGAATTTAATTTTGCCGTGTTCGCGAGAAGGCTCTACGAAGTCAGGGGTTCGATGAGGCGGGGCTTGCACCTGACGAAAACGGGTTGCGAGCAGGTACACGCACTTACGTCTTGAAGGGTATACAGGTATACCTTGCGAGCGAAGCGAGAGCCATGTCAACAGAATAAATTCGGATTTTTTCCTACAAATATACAGCAATACCTTGCGAGCGAAGCGAGCAACATCCCCGAATAAACTTTTTGTGGTTCCACGTAGTTTCATAAGATTTAATTTGTTTGTAAGAATTTCCAACAGAAAAAAACGTCTGCCAAGTTGGGTGGGCAGTATAACTTCCTCAAGCGAGCGAAGCGAGCAGCATCCCTTACAGAAGTTAAACCTACCCTTAGGGATCTATCGTTTGCGAGCGAAGCGAGCAACATTCCCTACATGCCACACTTTGCGAGCGAAGCGAGCAATATTCCCTACATGCCACACTTTGCGAGCGAAGCGAGCAATTGAATGGGGGGTCCCGGCTGGACGTGGAGGCGAGCGTAGCGAGCCGGAGCGGCTAGTTATTTATAAGAATGAAACTCCGTCTGTTTGTCTGTCTGTTTGTTTGTCTGTCTTGTCTATGCACGGCCAAACGGCTGAGTGGGGGAGTGTACGAGTGGGGGGATCTTCTTGAGATTTTCCGAAAGGTGGAACGAGCGAATTTAAAATTGTCTAATCCCAGCCGAACCATGGGCCGTATGGCGGGAGGGGGGTCGAAGTAAGAATTAATGTGCGCTTTTTGGACTTCCCCGCTTCCCCTACCCCTCTAAACGGCCGTTGACAATTCCGGAAAAATACGGGTTTCGTAGGTTTTTGAACGAGGAAGACGACGGCGCGATCGGATCGCGAAAAAAGTATCGGGAAATGCGTTAAAAAAATGCGAGAGTACGGACCCGTTTTCTCGAAAAGTCCGCCGAAAAACTTGGTTTTTTCCGATTAAAATATACCCCACAAAGGTACGTTTTTCGGAACGGTTTTCGCGGGCGAAATACAGCTTTGGGTCCGCCGAATCTGAATCCGAAATCGGATATCGAAAAAAGTGACGTTAAGTCGGTCAAATCGCGAGCGGAAGCGAGAAGAAGCGTTTAACATCAGAATTTAATTTTGCCGTGTTCGCGAGAAGGCTCTACGAAGTCAGGGGTTCGATGAGGCGGGGCTTGCACCTGACGAAAACGGGTTGCGAGCAGGTACACGCACTTACGTCTTGAAGGGTATACAGGTATACCTTGCGAGCGAAGCGATAGCCATGTCAACAGAATAAATTCGGATTTTTTCCTACAAATATACAGCAATACCTTGCGAGCGAAGCGAGCAACATCCCCGAATAAACTTTTTGTGGTTCCACGTAGTTTCATAAGATTTAATTTGTTTGTAAGAATTTCCAAGAGAAAAAAACGTCTGCCAAGTTGGGTGGGCAGTATAACTTCCTCAAGCGAGCGAAGCGAACAGCATCCCTTACAGAAGTTAAACCTACCCTTTGGGATCTATCGTTTGCGAGCGAAGCGAGCAACATTCCCTACATGCCACACTTTGCGAGCGAAGCGAGCAATATTCCCTACATGCCACACTTTGCGAGCGAAGCGAGCAATTGAATTCGGGGTCTGGGGGGCTTGCCCCCGGGCTGGACATGGAGGCGAGCGTAGCGAGCCGGAGCGGCTAGTTATTTATAAGAATGAAACTCCGTCTGTCTGTTTGTCTGTTTGTCTGTTTGTCTGTCGTGTCTATGCACGGCCAAATGCTGAGTGGGGGGAGTCTACGAGTGAAGGGATCTTTTTGGGATTTTCCGATAGGGTGTATAAGCGAATTTAAAATTTTCTAATCCCACCCAAACCATGGGCCGTAGGGCGGGAGGGGGGTCGAAGTAATAATTAATGTGCGCTTTTTGGACTTCCCCGCTTCCCCTACCCCTCTAAACGGCCGTTGACAATTCCGGAAAAATACGGGTTTCGTAGGTTTTCCTACGAGGAAGACGACGGCGCAATCGGATCGCGAAAAAAGTATCAGGAAATGCGTCAAAAAAATGCGAGAGTACGGACCCGTTTTCTCGAAAAGTCCGCCGAAAAACTTGGTTTTTTCCGATTAAAATATACCCCATAAAGGTACGTTTTTCGGAACAGTTTTCGCGGGCGAAATACAGCTTTGGGTCCGCCGAATCTGAATCCGAAATCGGATATCGAAAAAAGTGACGAGAACTCGGTCAAATTGCGAGCGGAAGCGAGGCGAACCGTTTAAAATTACATTTTTAATCGACCCCGCCGCCCATTTCACAACGGAAGGGACTCGACTTCTACGCAATACCTTGCGAGCAGGCCCAACGCACGCGCGCGTATAAGGATGGAACTTTCCCTTTCGAGCGCCATTTCAACAGAATAAATACGGGTTTGTCCTACACATATACAGCAATGCCTTGCGAGCGAAGCGAGCAACATCCCCAAATAAACTTTTTTGTGGTTCCACGTAGTTTTATAAGATTTAATTTGTTTGTAAGAATTTCCAACAGAAAAAAACGTCTGCCAAGTTGGGTGGGCAGTATAACTTCCTCCAATATAACTTCCTCCTACAAATCGAGACCGCCGCCGTTTCACAATGTTGCTTACCAGAAGGGACTCGATGACTCATTTCAACAGAATAAATACGGGTTTTTCCTACACATATACAGCAATACCTTGCGAGCGAAGCGAGCAACATCCCCCTATAAACTTTTCGTGGTTCCATGTAGTTTTATAAGATTTAATTTGTTTGTAAGAATTTCCAACAGAAAAAAACGTTTGCCAAGTTGGGTGGGCAGTATAACTTCCTCAAGCGAGCGAAGCGAGCAGCATACCCTACAGAAGTTAAACCTACCCTTAGAGATCTACCGTTTGCGAGCGAAGCGAGCAACATCCCCTACATGCCATACTTTGCGAGCGAAGCGAGCAACATTTTCTACTTGCCAGACTTTGCGAGCGAAGCGAGCAACATTCCCTACATGCCAGACTTTGCGAGCGAAGCGAGCAATATTCCCTACATGCCACACTTTGCGAGCGAAGCGAGCAACTTAATGGGGGGCCCGGGGGGCTTGCCCCCCGGCTGGACGTGGAGGCGAGCGTAGCGAGCCGGAGCGGCTAGTATCTAATGTAGGTGTTTTCCTTTTAGGAATGACGGTAGACAGCCAGTCTTATTATTTTTTTATTGTAGCAACGTTTCTGCCTCCAACATTGGTGAGGCCCTAGTCATGCTAGACAAGATAAAAGTAGAGTTTTGGAAATTATATATTTAATAAACTATGGTGAAAATTGTAAACAAACGGGCTTATTAATAGTGGGTACATAATTTTTATCTTACCTTAAAATGTAGAGAGTTGTACTGACAGGAACTACGAGTAACTTAATTGTTGGTTGGTTATGGCTTACATGAATATTATACTATTTATATGTCTATGGAAGCAGGTCAGAAAAATAACATTTGTTGAGGCCATCATGGATACTATGCTATTGGGTTACAATGGATATATGTATATGTATGTTTATGAAACTAGGTGTGAAGAACTAACATGGAAGGAGTTAGGAGAATTTATTATGGACGTAGGTAGGATGAACTTTGAAAAAGTAGCATTAGATAACTTTGGAAACAAGATATACAAAATTTGATGTTGAAGAAATTCTAAAGATTTCAAACAATATAAGGATTGATAGGCACTGATAATTACCGAAATCTTTGTGAAGCTAAAATTAAACTAGTCGGGGTTTTAAAAAAAAGTTAGAGGGTAATAAATTGAAAAAAAAATCAATTTTAATTTAATTAAACAATTCAAATTTATCTTTTGTATTGCCAGAGTTGCTGATGATGTCAGCAACTTTGGCAACACAACAGATGAATTTGAATTTTTTGATTAAATGCAAATTGAATTTTTTTTCCAATTATTATCCATGAGAATCCTCTAACTTTTATTTTTTTTTAAAGACCCAACTATTTTAATTTTAGCTTTACAAAGATCTCGGTTATTATCAATACCTATCAATTCTTACATTTTTTGAAATCTTCAGAATTTCTTCACCATCGTATTTTGTATAACTTGTTTCCAAAGTTACCTGATGCTACCTTTCAACAAATGTTCTTATTCTGACCTGCTTCCACAGACATATAAATAGTATAATATCCATGTAAGCCATAACCAACCAACGATTATGTTACTTGTAGTTCCTCTCTGTACAACTCTCTACATTTTAATGTAAGGATAAAAATTATGTACCCACTATTAATAAACCCATTTGTTTACAATTTTCACCATAGTTTAATAAATAGATAATTTCTAATACTCTGCTTTTCTCTTGTCTAGCATGACTAGGGCCTCACCAATGTTGGAGGCAGAAACGTTGCTACAATAAAAAATAAAAAATCTGGCTGTCTACCGTCATTCCTAAAAGGAAAACACCTAAACTACATCATTTACCTATGCAGCCATAAGGTGAAAACTCACCTTAACCACATCGACATGAATCTAGTTACGGTCACAGCCGCAGGTTGTTCTCTTCAAGATAAGGATATCTTAAAGTTAAGCTAAGTGGCAATTCCTAGAATGAGAAATTGTCGGGAATGACTGCAAATTTCGGTTTATCATTTTCAATAATAAACCTTTATAATCAACCATCGGGGAAAAAATAAGGTTCCTTCCAAATTTGTCAGGTTACGATTCAAGTTGTGTACAATTCAAACTACGGAGGAAAAAAATCCGTCCTTCTACCACGCCTTCTTTTCCCCCTAACTACTGGACCAAAGTTCATGAAAGTTGGGTCAGTATGAGATCTGATTAGACCTGAATCCTTGGCATCACTTTCAATAAATCTTAAAATAAAGGATAAAATTGAATGATAGTAGTGTCAATCTGTACCTTTACTTTCGGCCGGAAGCAAATTTGCTCAAATACACCAAAACCCGGAAGTGATGTGAAGCTGGAGCTATTTTTTCGCTAAAAATCGTACAAAAGTAACTAATATTATGGTTGTTTTCAGCGCCAAAATCCGGACACACACACACACACACACACACACACACACACACACACACACACACACACCCACACACAATAAAATTCATTTTTAGCTAGCAAAAGAAAAAAAAACTCCAAGTCAGAATCGTGGAAATGAGGGAATTTGGCGCGCACACAGCTCCCCTGTGCCCCCCAACAAACAGGTGTGAGTATAAAAATCTCAATACAACGGTAACGGCACTTTTGGCCAATTTGTGTGTGTTTTGTGCTTGTGTTTCCCATCATAATTTACATTACTCTGTAAACATACCGTACGCACCGACTCAGTATGTTGCTGCCGCCAAGTCTGCTGCTGCTACACTTAATCGACTATAGTATGTATTTTAATCAGCTGCTTATTACTACAGTAAGTATTATATAAGGTCGGTATACGGGGGCAGCATTTGTGAAATAATAATTGTGGTAATTTATTTTCATTTTTTATTTTATGAACCAATCAACTCAAAGCCATTGCATTCAGGTTTGGATATCTTTGCAGCTTTAGCAAAAGCTGATCCTTTGAAATTCAGGATATGTGGAAATTCTTCACACTCGCGTGCATGCACAATCCATGGGTCGTCGTACATTTCCCAATTTTGAATACCCCCTTCAGTGGGCAAGATCACCCTGCTGGTCGTTATAGTGAAACCCAGCTCTGCAGGGGTCGTCAACTAGAAGGTGAAGTACTTTAGGCCATCTTCTAAAAGTTGCATACCTCCCATCAAAGGTATCAAGCTAAGCTGCAGCCACCACCTTATTTTGAGAAGGAGAAGGTACATCCATTGCTTGTGCACTTCCAATTGATGCTAAAAACAACCGTAATATTAGCTACTTTCGTGCGTTTTTAAGCGAATAAACAGCTCCAACTTCACCTCACTTCCGGTTTTTGGAGCATTTGAGCAAAATTACTTCCGGTCAAAATTAAAAGTACAGATCGAGGCTACTAATGATTTTAATGAAAAATCAGATCTCAAAAACTTACGAAATGAAAATAATGTATTTTGGCTTACTATTTTCAACAAAGAACCAATGTAATCGACCTCGAAGAACAATTTTGAACCCCCCCCCCCCCCCAATTTGCTGGTTTACAAGGTGCGTAGAATACTAAAATCAAATTTAAAGAATTTCTACTATCGCTGAACGCCGCACAGTGCCGCCGAACCTCCTAAAAGTGAGAGTGGTAATATCAAGATTTTTGCACGTTGGTGTACCCATGTTTTTTGGGGGTGCAGAATCCGGATCTGAAGTCAGTCATTTTATACAAAGTTTCTAACAATGAATTTCATGAATATAATACGTTTTAGCGTGTTTCGTGTAACTTATTACAATTATATTATTAAAGGTATTTTATTTCCCCTTTCCTAAATTGATGCCGTTTAAACGGATTCAAACATTTTTGCAGCAAACGTTTTTGAAAATTTTCTCAATAGAGATCCAAAAATTTAAACAAAAATTGAATAGTTTAGTGCACAAGATGTGCTCAAAAATAGTTTTAAATAGTGAAAATGCGTTGCAAATGCGATGCAAATTGATTGTCAATAAAACATTTTAATTTAGTAAATGTGAATGGTCAAGGTAACCTTCCAGCTTAGACAAATTGACCCTCGTTGATTGTCTTCTTACGCACATGCATTTACTATAGGATGTGATAGGTTGTAGGATATATCCATGGATACCTCGGCTTCATAGGAATAAGAGCTATGAAAGATAATGATGACAAATGACAGTTTCAATTTGGATTAGTTAACATGCAGGGGTAGGGAAATTACATGGCAACATAATTGCACTTCGTAAATTTGATAGCTTGCCAACATCACGGGAAATCACGCCATTGGTAATATAAAATGCCACCAAAATACTACTCTCAGAACATGTCAGAGTGTTTATCATTCAAAGCACTTTGAAATAAAATTCTTTCAATATTATTTACGATAAATCTGCTACCATACATATTAAACTCATTGCAATGGCTTCATTTCCAAAAACTTGTACCTATAAAGGAATTCATCCGTAAATGACTGAACTAAATTTGAAAATGTGATACGACAAAGCCAAATATAGACCAGGTCTACGAATTAGAGTTGAATTCAAGTTGTTGGTTCAGTTTGAATACTTATAATGATACTCCAAATAAATTGAAAGCCGACCGAATGAATTTGATGGCTCATGCTTCTGTGGTCAAGACTGACGGTATTATATTTAATTACTCAATCCTTAAAATGATGCAGAGTCTAGCACGGTAAATCTTCATCTCTCAAAACCCCCTAAAAACTCGTCAAAATGACATTTTTGTCATGCTAGTCCGTTAAACAGCATTCTCATAAAATAAAAATATTCTTTAACCATACTTGGCATTACATATGAAAACATCATTGGGTAAACGAATTTATTCTAACGTTTGCAGTCAACGTGAGACATTTTTGAAAGTTGAGCTTTTTTAGGCGATATTTCCCAGTTTTCTACTTCCATTGGTTGTTTTGTAGAAAGATATTCTTTACCTCCAAATCGATATTGCGGTGAGCTTCCACAGGAATTACCTATATTACAGGAAACTCGTTCCAGTAAACAAAAATCTTCACATTTTGAAAACAGGGTTTTTGCCGCCTTGGTACCCACTGTGCTCCGGTTCCCTGTCCACCGCCGCCATCCGAAGCTTTTCTCCGAAACTACTGGACCAAGGCTTCATGAAATTCGGCTCAAAATAATAAATCGGCCGAGGATGTGCCAATAACATCAGAATCAATTTTGATCAACCCTATGGTCGTAATTAAGGGCTGAAATATAGAAAAAATGAGATGTCGAAAACTTTCAAGGTAACAGTTTTTTTGGGTCTCATTTATCGGCATCATTCCAAAGAACAGATGAACACATCTATAGTCACTCGTAGATTTTTGACTGGAAAAAATAACGACAATATGAGTGTGAATGGGAACAACTGGTGTGGACAAAGTAAAAACCGATTTATAAACTACGAAGATCGAGTCAGGTGATATTTCTTCAATTGTATAGGTACCTTAGGTACTTACTATTTTCAAGAAATCTAATTGATTACAACTGAAGCAAATTTAGGTATTTTATTCTGCCTAATCAACTTTTAGTTGGTGCCTACGTCTGTGTCGATATACCAGGGTCATTCCAAAAGTGAGCTTCCCTATTTTGGAGAAAATCGAGAAAAAAATTTATTCAAGAAAAAAAAATTAAAAACAGATTTAAAATAAAATACTTGGTTGGAAAGCTGAAGGGCAGAACTATCTTCAAACACAGTCACCGACTATATTTCCTGGCACTTAACGAAGCTGGATGAAAGTTTCTTCAAACCTGTGTCGCACCACTGCGGGTCCAATTCTCTTCCTCATCATTACTGTAACGTTCGCAACCCAAAAAAGTTTTCATTGCCGGGAATCGGTGGTAATCACTTGGGGCGAGGTCTGGAAAGTAGGGAGAAAGAGGAGATACAATCCTATCTAATTTTTTAAGCAAGTCTTGTGTCAATTTTACAGAATGAGACAGGGCATTGTTATGAAAAAGGTGTTATTTCTGGTCAAAAGTCCAGGTCGCTTCCGTTCAATTACTTTTCTCAGTTTTTCCAAGGCTTCTCAATTTCTGGCAGCATTTATTGTTTCACGTATGTGCAGGTATTCGACCTTTTATCTTCATGAAGCTTTACATAGAATTCATTATTTGCAATAAAAAGTGGGAGTTGATATTAAAACATCTGGTGCTAGGCTTCACACTGCTATGCCTACTTGTATTACAGATGGATGCTATTATGATGGGTCTTATCTTTTAGAAAAATAGCCTCTCTTAAAAATCGTTTCTCCTTCTCCGAGGAGTTGTTGGACTAGATAGCTGATGAAATTACATACATCACGTAATAAGAAACTATACTATTCATTCATTGGGTTATGTGTAAGGGATTTTTTGGGTTATAAAGCGACATTTAAATCGAATGTTCAAGTAGGAAGGCAAACGGTTGCAGTCAGCAGAACTAGGTATACTTCGTAAAATCAACATTTCAAGAAGAATCGGTAGTAAAATTTATATAAAATGAAAGTGATGAAACAGTGTGTTACAATTTTATATGCACGCGTTGTAGAATTAAGAGGTAGGTAGATCTACAACCCTGCTCCGGAAATAGCTATATGCCTGTAAATCAACTTGAGAACAGGTAGGTTTGTCAACCATATATAGTTGCTCCATACTACCGCGCGTCCGATAGTAGGTACTATCATCTGCTGTTCTCAAGGTGAAAAAATTTAGGTATCGAAATATCGGTATCCCAAAAAATCTTATGAAACCACCGGGGTTACTGTACGTTCATCCGTTGGCTTCCTCCAAGGGCTAGAACTTTGGCAGGAAAAACAATGCAACAACATGGGAGCAAATCATAACTGGCTGAACATTGTAAATACCGTGTTGTAACTACGACGCTCATATCAGCTGATATGATTCCAACGGAATTTTCACCTCACAAAACCAGGTTTATTATAACTTTTGTCGCCTTTAGGTGGACTTCTGAAGCGTAGGTAGATGACTTATTTTATATAATTAGTTTTCATTTGGTGAACCAGCTCGGTTTGAATGCTAGGAAAGTGTAGATGTGCCATTTAATCTTATTAATATCTCTTCGGTAGGCGTCAACATCTATGCAGATACAGTTAAATAATGTATTTTAGACTTCTATTAATAAAAATAGACAGGTGTTCTGCGTAGAAGGGCTATCCAATACAGAAATAATACACTTTTGTTATAATTTGCAGTGGATCTGGATATTGAATTTTTGTAATTATTGTGATAGCACATCCTTCAATCTTCCTTTCCTATACCCGATTCGATAAAAAATTTTAATTACGAATTTTCGGAGCCATTGCACTAGTTTCGTTTCCTTCAAAAATGTTCTTAGAGAGAGAAACAAAGATTGGGATTTCACCACTGAGGTTGAGTTTGTTCTTGTGAATATCACAATTGTAATTAGACCCACGAAACAACCTTTCAAAATAACCGCTTATTTTCAGACCTGGAGAACCGCTTCATCGATCGAAGTTGCCATCATACCAATTAAGCCTCAATCAAGCTGTGAAAACGGATGCCATTTGATAACTGGACGCGGTCAAATAAGTTGATTGAAGCACGTAAAATGCATCCCCCGCAAATTAATGGATTAATGGAAGCTGACTCAAAATACGGGTTGGCGAGAGACAATGTGTGTCTCATTCATCCTGTTTCAAATCCATGATCTGAGACAGATATATAACTCCATTTTGGACATATATTGAGAGGAATAAGTGCAGTTATCAGTACAATTTATTAGATAGCTACAAGTTTCGTCTGTAATTTTTCTATTCCGATAAAGGTCTTAAATAATACCTAGTGAGAAAAATGAAGCTTTTCAAGTCAAATATTTGTCAGATTATACGTTATATGAAATTATGGGCATTTTCACCTAAAAATCGATTTTTCTTCTTATGCATCTTAAAGATTAGGGAGGGTCGTAATAGACTCAGCACTGAAAAATACTTCGACTGTGACACCCCAGATGCCCTTCCCTTTAATCAAAAAACCGATTTTTATCATTTTTGGGCCATTAAATTGTAAATTTGAACCTGAAATTCTAGAGCGATCGTACTTTCCAACAAACTTGATCTGTATTTTGCCAAGACGAATTTTTCTGCGTTGGAACGAATTTTTTACTCCGTTTTTAAAGGAAGTTATCTTCTGGAAATACACCCTATAAATATATGAGTACACACACACACACACACACACACACACACACACACACACACACACACACACACACACACACACACACACACACACACACACACACACACATATATATATATATATATATATATATATATATATATACGACGTTAAATCTAGGACTAGGATTGTGTCCTTCAATGACGTATGAAACGGATTTCTAGGGAGTCCCCGACCCTTCAAACCACTTTTAAAAACTCGAAGCCATCTAAATAGCTTATTTTGTCTTTAATAAAATTCGCTAAATGAGGTCAAGGTTCGTTATTGGTTTATGTTGGTAACAGAAACTGAGAGATTGAGAGGTTTGAGGTTATTACGAATTGAGGAGTGATTCCTCATCCACGAATACTCAGAGTAATATGGGTAAAAAATTATATTATATAATAAATAAAAAATAAACAAAGTCCACCAAGTTGTTTATAGCACATTCCTAGCTTCCTAGTATTAGTAATGTAGGTATAGATCATTGAAATGTTTTGAATACTCATTCTAGATATAATCATTCAATTCCCGAACATGTCTTCGAGATCGGATGAAAAGTGTATAAGTCATGGTTGT
The DNA here is from genome assembly GCA_030762985.1 of Adelphocoris suturalis. Lineage (NCBI taxonomy): Eukaryota > Metazoa > Arthropoda > Insecta > Hemiptera > Miridae > Adelphocoris > Adelphocoris suturalis. Next base: position 33,525,048 of record CM061045.1, read on the forward strand.
TACAAGGATTCAAGGTTCGCGCATGCGCAGCAGCTAATATTGGTACGATCGTCTTGAAATTGATGAAGGGCGATGTTGGGTATGAGTCTCATCCCGACCGTCCTCCAAATTTGACCGAGACCAGAAAATTAGAACGTGAGAAAATGATGCTTAACAGATTTTACGTTTTCGCATGCGCACAGTCTATTATTGATTTGTGAACAAAGGGAACTCACAGGGAAATATCGGCAGCCTAACCCACATATTTCCTGAAAATATCATCAAAATTTGACGGAAATTTTGTAATTTAAGCTTTATAGAAGGATTTGCGGACACATAGACAGACAGAAAAAACCAGGAAAACTAAGTTCTTAGGAAAGGTCTAAAACGTAAAATGCGAGTGGAAATTTGGGTTTTTTGAGATATGTTTTTTTCCATCTCCCGAAAGATCCGCTACATGCTGTAGGTAGACTCGGTGGCAATATTGCTGGAACGGGCTTCTACCAGGAAATGACATGACATGAATATTACGTTTTCGCATGCGCACAGTCTATTATTGATTTGTGAACAACGGAACTCACAGGGAAATATCAGGAACGGGAACTCAAAGCGTCCAGAATCAAATCATACCTACTGCACCTTAATCGTGATGGAATTTACTACAACGACTTGTACCTTCCAAATAACTCGTTGCCTCATAACTTTTTAATGTAACAAAATCGCTTCAAAATAGCAAATACAACCCCTTGCTGGCATTGCATGTTTTCACCTCCAAATTCCCATGAAGAACGTGAATAATATGTTTTCGGATTGATTAACGAAATTAATGTCACTGTTTTTTTTAAATTGTTGATATTTTGCCTTGTTAATCTGTAATAATTCTGACTTGGTAAATTCACTCTTGGGGTTCGGGAAGTTGAAGCGGCTGGCTAAACAAAGCTCAAACTACGCTGAGTTCACCGAGCATCTGTTCAGTAGGTGCGAATTTCTGAAAGGGATTGAACCTAAACTTCTACCCGCAAGGTTTAACAAAAATCCAGACAAGCGTTCAAAGCAACGAAACACATCACAAAGATGTTCAAAAAGGGTGGACACTTCTTCAAGGTGTAAGGCATCGTTTTCAACCAAATCTTATATATATATATCAAAACATTTGCGTGCTAAAAAAATCACTAAAAACGTCTAAAGATTGTTAAATCTATATTTTTATCAGAATTTTAGTGGAAAGAAGTTTATCGACGATGAACTTAAACATTAGAAAATTTATTCACAATATTAAGGTGAAAAATGTACTTGAATTTCATTAATATTTGCTGAAAAATCGGTTAAAAAGCTGGCAAATTGCTAAACAAAAAATTTGTTTTGAATCGTCAAATATCATTTCGAACGAATAGGTGGTTCAAAATTTCTTTGTGATCGAAGTGCTCACATTTCAAAATAAATTAACACAATATAATACGATAGGTAATCTACGATAATGCGCTCATACGATCATGCATGACTGGAACTTTCCATCTCATGCTTTCGATTCAAGACATAATTTTTACATCCACTGCCATCCAATCACCACTCATCCAATGGAGGTAATGACGCTGAAGAATTAAGTTTTAAAACGGTAGCTACCGCTAGTTCGAACTGTTGCATGTTTTATCAAACATTTTTGTGATGAATTTAATTCGATCGTTTCATAGTTTCAAAGCGTTCTTTTTCTTTCGAATTTCCACTTTTGAGAGACGAAAAATGTTTTGTCTCCAAAATCGAAAATTCCACTCGCATTTTACGTTTTCGACCATCCTGACAACTTTTGTTCCGTGTCTGTGTGTGTGTCCGCTGTGTGCAACAAGCTCAATATCCATAGTTTTCATCCAATTTAGATGAAATTTGGAAGGAATGTGTGGATTAAGCTTTAGGACCTCCTTTGATTCGTGGTACCCAAATCAATATTTAATTGCTGTTCAATTTTGTTCCAATCAAATAATTAATTACTTACCTTTTTTCATTATTTTTTTTCAGATCTGTATATTAAAATGTGCCAATAATAAATCTATCTATCTATGAATACATCTCTCTGCGCAACCGTATACGTAAATTCCATCAAGCATCATTTTCTCAAGCCCTAGTCGTCCGACCTTTCTAAAATTTGGAGTATAGTGGGGATGATGACGATTTCATCATTCCGTATCAATTTCAATATGATTGGATCATTAATAGCTGTTATCCCATGCGCGAATGTGAAATGGTTGTAACATGCTCAATTTTGGTTTATTATTTTCAATAATAAGCCTATGTGATCGTGTAGCAAACAGTTTTTATAACCCCCCCTCAAACTTTGTCACTTTACGTTTCAAGGTGCGTAGAATCCAAATTTGAAATGTCCCTCCGCCGCGCCGTCCACCGTTCGCCGTCCGCCGTTCGGGCCATAAAAGGCCTAAGAATAGACTTAAAAAACCCGTTCTTTCGCACATAGACTCCATTTGGGGTCTAGTTGGTCCTAACGTTTAACCATCCCGATCGCTTTACTCGCATAGATGCTATGGGCCAAAAACGGGCGAAAAAGTGTCTTTTTTGAGGTTTGAGTGTTAGACTGACGAACGCGCGCACGCCTTGTGGGTGGGAGAGGTTGGGCGGGAGAGAGAGTGAGAGGGAGGGCGAGGCGGAGGGAGTAAGAGGGAAGGGAAGGCGAGGGAGTGTGGGGGAGGCGGAGGGAGTAAGAGGGAAGGGAGGGGAGGGGAGAGGGAAGGGAGAATGAGGGAAGGCGAGAGAGAGAGTGTGATGAAATTAATTCCAATTAGAAGAGATTGTTTATGAGTATGAAAATACTCATAATTCTATTCTACGCTTTATGATATAAAGCTTTGCTTCCTTCGGGCGTCCCTAGATGGCCCCATTTTATTTTATTTTTTTCCTCAACTTTACTATAAAGCGCAAAATTATGGGGTCCTGGAGCTGTAATGCAGTGAACGAGTGAACCAAATATTAGAAGCACGAAGCCCCGAGTTTCGATATCCAGTAAATATATAATATACTATAAGTGAGGCTAAATAATTACGGTCAGTTTTCTACGTAGAAGGTCTGTATGATACAGAAATAATAAACTTTTGTGTAATAATTTGCAGAGTTTTTATGGTTTGTATCCGATTTTGCTGCGATTTTTGGGAAACATGCGGTTCAAGCTTTAGGTTCCCCTTTGTTTCGTTGTTCTCAAATCAATACTTCAGTCTGCGCATGCACAAACGTAAATTTAGCATGATTTTTTCGCTTCCTAGTTGACCGATTTCGGCGTTTGACGCTGTATCTTGATTTAGTACTTTGCCCAACTACAGAAAACTCGCTATGGAAGCTTTAAGGATTGTACAAAACATTTCAATGATCTAAAGAGTGTCTCACTCGTCATCCAATAGTGGCTAACTTCCGTCAATATACGAGTTTATAAACCTTATAAACGGTGTCCCCGTTTATTGTTTTGCAAGGAATTCAGCCAAAAAATTTCCCGCTCCGTGCAGTTCTGTAACCATGCGCCATTAACGGAAATCCTCATTTTTATTGTAGTTTTGGATTCTACACACAATTTCATGGAAAAAATGACTCATAACTTGAAATTTTTCGTGCGCACGAACGAATAAAATCGAGTTTTTGATTAAATTGCTACATGGTTTTGACATGATATATATATCATAGCTTAGTAATATATATATATATATATATATATATATATATATATCACACAAAACAACTGATCACACACAAAACAACTGATACCACCTTCTCCGAACCTCCACTAGAGGGAACTGGCGTCGTTTCGAAAGAGTTGAAAAGAGTGTAACTCTACACACAATACTGTGTTTCATCTCTCATTTTCACGCCAAGAGTCCGACGACTATTAGGTATGTCGAGTGTCCCCTATAAGGGTGGGGGGGGGGGGGGGGGGTGGGCACACACACAAAACAACTGATCACACACAAAACAACTGATCACTCTAAGGGTATGTTTAACGTGTTTATGGGATTTTGCTCGCTTCGCTCGCTCAGTATGGCTGTATATATGTGTAGGAAAACCCTCGTTGAAATCTGATGTATGTTGGGAGTGTTGCTCGCTTCGCTTGCCCGGACCCCCCCCCCCCCCCCTTTAAGTTGCTCGCTTTTCTCGCAAGGTGTGGTTGTATAGATGCGATGGACTACTAATGTCGAGTGGCAATCATTTTACGATTGGAAATGGTAGGTCACTAAGGGTAGGTTTAACGTCTGTAGGGGATGTTGCCTGCTTCGATTACGTGAGGAAGTTATACTGCCCACCCAACTTGGCAGACATTTTTTCTGTTGGAAATTCTTACAAACAAATTAAATCTTATGAAACCACGAGGAACCACGAAAAGTTTATTAGATTTAATAAAGATAGGCCATTCTTACTCGATTTTATTGAGATATATATATATATATATATATATATATATATATATATATATATATATATATATATATATATATATCAATAAAATCGAGTTTTTGAAGATATTAAATTGCTACATGGTTTTGACATGATATATATATATATATATATATATATATATATATATATATATATATATATATATATATATATATATATATATATATATATATATATATATATATATATATATATATATATATATCATGTCAAAAAAATGTAGTAATTTAATATCTTCAAAAACTCGATTTTATTATATATATATATATATATATATATATATATATATATATATATATATATATATATATATATATATATATATATATATTACTAAGCTGAATCACTTAGTGATATTCAGTATTGATATTCTTAATACCAACTTGGAAAAACACTAATAAACTGAAATTTCAGTAATCTTTGCACTGTACGAAAATGTGTGATTTCTACAGTTTTTTGGTATTTTTCCAAGTTGGTATTACGATTATCAATAAACATCACTACGTGATTCAGCCTGAAAAAATTCCCTAAAATCATGTATCACATGTGGCAATATAATATCTTCAAAAATTCTGTTTCACGATTCGTGTACTATTTGCGCGTGATTTTGCTCGTTTCTGCTCACTCAAACATTCAAGTGATGGGTAATTTTTTCATGATTTTTTGTATGAGCCACATATGCAATAAAAAATGGGGATTTACATTTGAAAATACAAATTTGTTGTTAATTGCGCATGACTGTGCAATTACACGGTGTTCGAAAATGTAAAAGTTGAATGTCTTCCCACTCGTATATTGATGGAGATAAGCCGCTGATGCATAACTCGTATGATACCCTGCATGAATTCATGTAACGGATACGAGGAACCACACCCAACCAGGCAGATTTTTTTAATTTTTATATTTTTATTTTCATATTTTATTTATTTGCATCTTAGAGTTCGTACGTTCCGCGCGTACTTGTTATATATCAATTTACCTTATTAGAATTTGACCACATTTTTTAAACAAAAAACTTCAAAACACCATTTTCGCTTGTAAGTATTGATTTGAGAACAACGAAACAAAGGGGAACCTAAAGCTTGAACCGAATGTTTCTCAAAAATCGCAGCAAAATCGGATACAAACCATAAAAACTCTGCAAATTATTACACAAAAGTTTATTATTTCTGTATCATACAGACCTTCTACGTAGAAAACTGACCGTAATTATTTAGCCTCACCTATAGTATATTATATATTTACTGGGTATCGAAACTCGGGGCTTCGTGCTTCTAATATTTGGTTCACTCGTTCACTGCATTACAGCTCCAGGATCCCATAATTTTGCGCTTTATAGTAAAGTTGAGGAAAAAAATAAAATAAAATGGGGCCATCTAGGGACGCCCGAAGGAAGCAAAGCTTTATATCATAAAGCGTAGAATAGAATTATGAGTATTTTCATACTCATAAACAATCTCTTCTAATTGGAATTAATTTCCCTCTCACTCTCTCTCCCGCCCAACCTCTCCCACCCACAAGGCGTGCGCGCGTTCGTCAGTCTAACACTCAAACCTCAAAAAAGACACTTTTTCGCCCGTTTTTGGCCCATAGCATCTATGCGAGTAAAGCGATCGGGATGGTTAAACGTTAGGACCAACTAGACCCCAAATGGAGTCTATGTGCGAAAGAACGGGTTTTTTAAGTCTATTCTTAGGCCTTTTATGGCCCGAACGGCGGACGGCGAACGGTGGACGGCGCGGCGGAGGGACATTTCAAATTTGGATTCTACGCACCTTGAAACGTAAAGTGACAAAGTTTGAGGGGGGTTATAAAAACTGTTTGCTACACGATCACATAGGCTTATTATTGAAAATAATAAACCAAAATTGAGCATGTTACAACCATTTCACATTCGCGCATGGGATAACAGCTATTAATGATCCAATCATATTGAAATTGATACGGAATGATGAAATCGTCATCATCCCCACTATACTCCAAATTTTAGAAAGGTCGGACGACTAGGGCTTGAGAAAATGATGCTTGATGGAATTTACGTATACGGTTGCGCAGAGAGATGTATTCATAGATAGATAGATTTATTATTGGCACATTTTAATATACAGATCTGAAAAAAAATAATGAAAAAAGGTAAGTAATTAATTATTTGATTGGAACAAAATTGAACAGCAATTAAATATTGATTTGGGTACCACGAATCAAAGGAGGTCCTAAAGCTTAATCCACACATTCCTTCCAAATTTCATCTAAATTGGATGAAAACTATGGATATTGAGCTTGTTGCACACAGCGGACACACACACAGACACGGAACAAAAGACGAATCAAATTTAAAAATAAATGAACATCATATTGTAATGAGTCCTACCAAAATAATGGTGTACAGCGCCAATTACCTCTCAGCACTAGATTGTAAGTCTGTATCGATGGAAGGAGTGGTGCCGATTGTCACCAAGGGGCTACCCATCTCAAGTAAAAATGATTTAAATATCATAGTAATTATTATTATATGAGTTGATCAAATTGGTTATTGATAGATTGATGACCAGTGCATAACAAACTTAATTATGATAAACATTCGTACAGCAAATATGTTAAAATGAATAAATGAGGATAACATTCTAGGAGTAATTGTATGGTTAAATTATACACAATTTTATTCAAAGAAAATATTCTAGTGGTTCGTTTTTCACACAAGTTCTGGCAGGTCATATACCTCTCCATTGTTTGTGAGCTGTGACTTATGAGAAACGAAAAATCGCTGGTTTTGCATGTTGTTTTTGAGTAATTTCGAGGGTTTTCCAGGTCGTAGCTGCTAAGATGATGGTGGATTATTGATAACATAAATAGGTATACATTGAGGGCTGCCCGTAGTTGATTGAAAACGTACTCAGGGGTTAACTACGTGACCCAATTAATTACATATACCTTGTTTTGTGTCCATGGACTGATAATCATTTCCATTGCATCACCTTCCTATTACATTAAGGTGATTCCCTGTCCAAAGAAAGGCTAATCAAGCAAAAAAATAAAGACTAATCAGGCAAATAATACGAACATGGATATTTTGTTGAACTCGCTGCTGATGCACGATAAGCTGGACGATGGTATCGTCTTTCAGAGTCAGGAGTTTATTCGAGGAAGAATGCGGCAAAGGAACGAGCGGCGCTATAAGCAACCGTTTTGATGTTGGTCAAGGTAACCGAGACATCGAGAGGATCGCGATCGGTGGATAACAACCAGCTACTCACGGGGTGTTGCCCACACAATTGTACGGTTAGTGGTCGATAAGCCACCTCATAAATAAGCACAGTGTGAGCTTCCTGTGAGACTTACTGACGTCCAGACCATCGTTAGAGAGATAAGAACAACCACTACTCCGACTCCTACTCCTCACTCAACATTTTCGATTTCAAATTCACTTCTAAACTCTTAGGCAGCGGACTTATCGAAATAAATAAAGTATGAATGGAAATGTATGAGCTAGTCAAAACACCAATCCAACAACTCGTGTTCAATGTGCATGTTACAGGTTTCCCTCGTGTGTAAACCATGGAACTTGCTGTAGAGGATTTAGCTTTTCTACTACCTTCCAAAGGAAACTCGAGCAGGTTAAAAAATTGCCAGTTCTCAAAAATCATAATTTCCCGCTACCTTTATGCATTTCTAAGGTCAGTATGGTAGATGCTTGACCAGACAAAAATACACTTAATTACAGTTCAATTTGTATGAGTTATCCTGCGGGATAGTTAGGATTGGCCCCTTAGATGGTACCTCATATAGTTGATGCCCAAAACCGAATTTCATGTTTGCTCGAATTTGGAGGATGGTTGACGGTTGATCTGACGGTGGTTATCTATGAATTTCATCATGAATCAATCCAGGGCCGCCACATCTCCAAGTCGGGCCCGGGACCAGATTCTGGCCATGGGCCTCCCCCCCCCCCCCCCCTTCTTTTTTTTGTCACGCCACTTTTACTAGAGATGGCTATGATAATTGTTTAAAAAAAACAAACTATTAAACCTTCTCTAACCAAACGAAAAAGTTCCAGTCATGCAGCATGATCGTATGAGCGAATTTTCGTTAATTATTGTGAATACTATAGTGTTACATTGTGTTGAAAATTGAGGACTTTGAGTGAAAAGAAGTTATTATCTACCAATTTTATTGCAAAATTTTAATTATTCTGGACGTCTTAGACGCTAACGTTTACGATATTCACATTATGATTTTTGGCCTTCCATCACTTAGCAACGCTCAAGTTGAAATTTACTGTCTGCAAAATAAATGTTAACTATTAATTTTATTGCTCAAATTCGTCATATTGTCTCCAAAAAATTGTTAACTATCAATTTTATTGCTGAAAAATTTGTTCTAAATAACATTCTACTCGTATTATTTAATCAAAGATACCTATTGGATTTCTAGAATTTTTTACATTTTTATCGATTTTGTAGCCCATTTTAATGAAATTTAATTACAATTTTGAACATAGGTTTGAGCTTTAATTTTTAAATTACCAACTTCATAGTTGATACACTTTATTTGAGTAATATTCTGCTAAAAAAAAATAAAAATAAAAATAAAAACACCGATGCCTTTTTTTGTCATTTTTTGTGATTTTTTTTAGTACATTTTTTGAAATTTTACCAATTTAATGTGCTCAAAAAGTGTTGTCCAACGAACTCATCCTTTCTTTTGGCGAAAGAACGAATCCTTGTTTGATTTTTTGGCTAAAGAACGAAGTTTTTATCTCAATTCTATCGAGAGTTATCGTCTGGAATGACACATACATATATATATATATATATATATATATATATATATATATATATATACATACCTACATATAAAAAAGCGTTAACATCCAGGAATCATTTCAGAATGCCTCAAAACAGATTTCGATGAAGAAAATTTTTGAAAATTTCATTTTAAAATTTTCCAAGAAATTTTCTAAGAAAATTCGCTAAAATCATTTATACTTCCTACCAAGGTTCAGTGTTTGAATAAGAACATTTGAAGGGCTGAACTCTTACTACTTCACTACGATTTATTCAACATTTAATCAAAAGTAAAGTGTAACTTAATATTGGGTTATTTCTGCAGATATGCATACCGTAATACGTCAAATTGATCTACGAAACGAGTAATAGGAAGTCTTTACCTTAATTTTCCGGATTGATTACGGTACTTAAATAGCAGAACTTCTTATGTTGAATAAATCTCGAGAGTGATTTCAAGATGAAGCAGCGAAACGGAGTGTATATTCTCAAAAAGCAGAGGACAACTGACCAACTGTTATACAAACATATGGGAAGGACGGAAGAAACAATGTAACCATTCAGTGGTGACATGTGACTGGAGTGCTTCATTTGAATCCAAGAGTCCAATTTGGGTGAACTGAAGATAGCTTGTATAGTCTTGCGGTCTTCTTAGGTAACCAGGATTCAATCGCCAATTGGTAGATAGGCATACACGTAGTTAATACGTACGAACCAGATTATGAATATTAATTAAGGTGGTTTAGTCATGAGAGATGAATTGAAAATTCAAGTATTCATACTCTAGTAATTACCAACCAATTACAAAACCATAAAAATGCCATAAATTACCGTGAAACAAAAATTCTATATCCAATCAGTCATAGGATTTTTATTTTAACTGCTTTAAATACAATTGTTTGTGAATAGAGGGCGTATTCAGAGAAGTTCCAATTTACTCATTCCTCAATTGGACGATTGTGACAGAAATGATGATTGACTAAATTTCATATAATCATTAATCAACACATACAATTAACTTTATTTTAATGTTATGGACGGATTAAAAAGGAAAGTCTCTGTATACAAGATGGCTGAAGGAATTAATTGAAACAATGATTATGTTTGAAAGAATACATTTATTAATTTTGAAAAAAAAAAAAAAAAAAAATCTACAAAAATATAATTGTTTTATTACAGTTTATGGTTTATCTACTTGTAATGAAGCTATGCAGTAAAGAATTATATTTATAACAACAAAAGATACAAGAATTATCTAGTGAAAAACTATCAAAAATATGAATTAGTAAAATGAGAAATTTGTTTTGGTGAGTTACAATAGCATTCTGTAATTGTAATTATAATTGTGGAAAACTTTTTAAATATAGAAAACTGTAATAGGCTATAATTTCATGTTTTATTAAAATGAAACATTTTAAAACTAATAAAGTGAAGTGAGGAAAAGTGTATTTGCGATTGAAAAATACAAGACAAAGCACTTAAAACTTTCGTGCCTTTTTAAGTGAAAATTCTTTAATAACCTTAGAAAAGTCAAGTTTGGATGCTAACTTGTGCTTAATGCTGAGAATGGCAAAGGAATTCAACCTTTCTTGGCCCATAGATGCTCTCTCCCAAGTCTTCAGTCGAGTGCCTACTGGTAAAGACGGTAAAGGGTAAAGAGTAATATTTTGGGCCATCGTTTAAGAGAAACAGTCTGGTGTAGTAAATCAAATATAATCTGATCAGGGCCCGTCAAGTGTAATACACTCTGTTTTATGTAGGCCTACAAATTCTAAAATAGGTACTTTATTTACTAAATACAGGACCGGACCGGGCCCCCCCCTGGGCCCGGGCCCGGGGCAACAGTACCCACTTGCCCCCCCTATGTGGCGGCCCTGAATCAATCAATAATAGCCACTGGACTCAATCAAAGGCGAAATTTGCTGCAAGAGCGAAACGTCGAAAATACTCTTTCTAACATTCTAAGTCAGTAAAGGGTGGGAGTGTGCCAGAAATCTAAAAGATCTAACAAAAATTACTCAAACTCTAAACGGACGAGTCACACGGAGTTTGGATGGGTTTGGATGAGGATTATATAGTTTCCAAGGCATCAGAATTTTTTCGCTTCCTAGTTGACCGATTTTGGCGTTTGACGCTGTATCTTGATTTAGTACTTAGCCCAACTACAGAAAACTCGCTATGGAAGCTTTAAGGATTGTACAAAACATTTCAATGATCTAAAGAGTGTCTCAGTCGTCATCCAATAGTGGCTAACTTCCGTCAATATACGAGTTTATAAACCTTATAAACGGTGTCCCCGTTTATTGTTTTGCAAGGAATTCAGCCAAAAAATTTCCCGCTCCGTGCAGTTCTGTAACCATGCGCCATTAACGGAAATCCTCATTTTTATTGTAGTTTTGGATTCTACACACAATTTCATGGAAAAAATGACTCATAACTTGAAATTTTTCGTGCGCACGAACGAATAAAATCGAGTTTTTGAAGATATTAAATTGCTACATGGTTTTGACATGATATATATATATATATATATATATATATATATATATATATATATATATATAGCTATATAGACACAGACTTACGGCGTCGTTATAAGGTGAGGCGCAGGCTTACGGCGTCACCTCCCAGTGCTACAAAACGATGCCACAATCCTGTAATTCACTTGACAAACAGGTATACGGCACCACTTGTCTTGAAGGCGAGGTATAACCAAAACCAATGAAGGGGCTCAAGTGAGTAACGTGAAACGCAGGATTGTGGCACACATACCGTGTTTTTTCTCTCTCTCTCTCTTTTTTTCTTTCTTTTCGGCCGCACCTCAACCAGAAGGGTCATTAGCGGCACAGCTATCCTCTTGTCGTGGGGCTCACCATGGGTTATGTTTTGAGATTGAAAGATTGGTACAAACGATTATTTTAGATCCGCACCTCCGGGGTGGAGACAAACCTTCCTATGGGTTGGGGATTCAAATAAAATATGTGCATCGGCGATTGATGATATAAAATTGGAGGGTTGGTATAAAAATTGTGTTGTTGTTTTTTTTTTTTTTTTCTGTTTCGTGATGAATTCATTTTTTATGGTCCCGAGGACCTGGGCGGTCAGGGAGGGGATAATGTGACGATTGTTATGTTTCAGCTTTTTTAAATCGGAAAAAAGTTTTTCACTTGTAAAATTTGTGATGAATTCATTTTTCATGGTCCTGAGGACCTGGGCTGTCAGGGAGGGGGTAAATGTGAATATTGTTATATTTCAGCTTTTTTAAATCGGAAAAAAGTTTTTCAGTTGTAAAATTCGTGATGAATTCATTTTTCATGGTCCCGAGGACCTGGGCGGTCAGGAAGGGGGTAAATGTGAAGATTGTTATATTTCAGCTTTTTGAAATCGGAAAAAAAGTTTTTCACTAGTAAAATTCGTGTAAATTCATTTTTCATGGGCCGAGGACCTGGGCGGTCAGGAAGGGGGTAAATATCAAGTTTGTTATATTTCAGATTTTTACAATCGAAAAAAAAGTTTTTCACTAGTAAAATTTGTGATGAATTCATTTTTCATGGTCCTGAGGACCTGGGCTGTCAGGGAGGGGGTAAATGTGAAGATTGTTATATTTCAGCTTTTTAAAATCGGAAAAAAAGTTTTTCACTAGTGAAATTCGTGGTGAATTCATTTTTCATTTTCCCGAGGACCTGGGCAGTCAGGGAGGGGGCATATGTGAAGATTGTTATATTTCAGCGTTTTAAAATCGGAATAAAAGTTTTTCACTAGTAAAATTAGTGATGAATGCATTTTTCATGGTCCGAAGGACCTGGGCTGTCAGGGGAAAATGTGAAGATTGTTATATTTCAGATTTAAAATCGGAAAAAAAGTTTTTCACAAGTAAAATTCGCGATGAGTTCATTTTTCATGGTCCCGAGGACCTGGGCGGTCAGGGAGGGGGTAAATGTGAATATTGTTATATTTCAGATTTTTAAAATCGGAAAAAAAGTTTTTCACAAGTAAAATTTGCGATGAATTCATTTTTCATGGTCCCGAGGACCTGGGCTGTCAGGGAGGGGGCAAATGTGAAGATTGTTATATTTCAGCTTTTTAAAATCGGAAAAAAAGTTTTTGACTAGTAAAATTCGCGATGAATTCATTTTTCATGGTCCCGAGGACCTGGGCGGTCAGGGAGGGGGTAAATGTGAAGATTGTTTTATTTCAGCTTTTTAAAATCGGAAAAAAAGTTTTTCACTAGTAAAATTCGCGATGAATTCATTTTTCATGGTCCCTAGGACCTGGTCGGGCAGGGAAGGGGTAAATGTGAAGATTGTTATATATCAGCTTTTTAAAATCGGAAAAAAAGTTTTTCAGTAGTAAAATTCGTGATGAATTCATTTCAATATTACGTATACCCACCTACCGCCAGAGTTTGATCAAAATCGTACCACTAGATGATAAGAAGTCGAGGTTATATAGTAAATCAGGAGTAGTTGCATCTCGTTTCTGACTCAATACTTCACTCTGCTCATGCGAAAACGTAAATTCTACCAAGCATCATTTCCCACACCCTAGTCATCCGATCTCGCTCAAATTTGAATGATAGTTGGGGGATGACAATTTGATCATCCCATATCAATTTAAACATTATTGTATCACTAATAGCTACTGCGCATGCGCCTATGTGAAATACTTGCAACGACCTTAATTTCCACAGTTTTCTTCCGATTTTGATGAAATTGTCATTGAATGCGCGGGTAGGTTGTAGGTGGTCTCGTACCTACTTCATCGTTCTTAACTCATCAGTTCATTCTGCGCATGAGCAAATGTGAATAACATTGAGTATCATTTTTTCGTTTCTTAATTGACCAGTTATGACGTTTTACGCTACTTCTTGATTTAATCTTTTCCGCTATGGGATTTTTCAAGGTCATTTAAAACTTTTCAATGATCTATACATTCATGATACGCAAACGAGGAAGCTATGTGCCACACCCAAATTAGCAGACTTTTTTTTGGAGGGGGGGGGGGGGGGGGGAGATATTTTATAAGGATGTGTTATTAACTTTGACGACTGGTTAGGCCAATAGTTAACGTTGAAGATGAACTATGGGTGGATAATTTTTTAATTGATTAGGTAGGGTTGCCTTCACGGGCTTTTTATATATGGTATTTTTGCACAAAATTTCGAAAAAATATAGTTGGTATGTTGGAAAAATATATTTATATCGGTGTAAATAAGTTGTGGATTTATTGGGATCGGAAGAAGAAAGGCAAAAAGACCTGACTTTTTCATGTTCGAAGTTTAACTGCTGATAAATTCGTCTCAGCCTGGCCGAACACTCGAGTATTCGTAACGGAAAACTTGACCCCACTGAGAGCAGATATACTACGGATGATCAAGAAGAAAGCAGAGAAAAGAAGCATCAAATATGTCTGGATTAAGAACTTTCTAGTCCATACGAGGAAAAATGAAAATTAGCCAGTGAAGGTAATTCGTACCCTCGACGACCTAGATAACATTCGAAACGTGATATTTGCTTTTGAAAATTGGTTGATCCACATGTAGACAATTTCAGTGATGGATATAATGAATTTTGCTTCCTCACTACCGAAGTTAGGAAAGCTACCTATGTGTTCGTGATTGAAGTCGAAAAAAAGTTTTGTCCTCCAAAATCAAAATGTTCTGTTGCTTTTTGCGTTTCAGAGCTTGCTGATCAATTTTGGTTACGTGTCCGTCTGTCTGTCTGCCTGTTTGAGGAATGTCGTATGAATTACATCAAGATTGGTGGAGTAATAACTATAGCGCATGCGCAAAACTAAAATTGATCGAGACAGAAATAACTACGATACTAATGGACCGATATTTATGAAATTTTCAAGGATTATGGAATTTAGCTCCTAGACGTTCCCTCATAAATTTCATTACTGTTGGATTAATGGTAGTTTGTGCGCATGCGCAAACGTTTATTTCTTATAACGACGATTTATCGATCATTTTGACTCGTACTTTGTTCTTCAACTAATTCTATACGTCCGTGTTATAATATTTGAGGAAGCTATACTGCCCACCCAACTCGGCAGACGTTTTTGTAATTTGGTAGTGAGTCTAATTGAATGTCTTACCAATCTTTCAATGATTACGTGAGTTAAAATGAACTTGCTATTGGGAACAAAAAATTATTTTTCATATGCACTTTAGGAGCTACAGTTGTAATTTTGATGAAATGAGAGTATTGTTGGAAACTGTTACTTTTAAGCCAGATTTTATTATTCTTAATGAAGTCTATGGTAGACTTTGCGTTCTATTGCAACTTATGAATGGGTACAGGGCCTCAAAATCATCGAATAATAGAAATAATAATGACAGGGTTTTTTTTATGGCAATGATAAATATGATTACAGTATTGAAGAATCAACATTGTGTGATGCAACAGTAGCTACTTAAAATTAGATTTGTGTGTGACAAGGTCTTTGGAATTTATAGATCCCCTACAACCAATCCTTATCAAGTTTATTCGAGATTTGAGGTCGGAACTTGAAAATGTTGATCGAGATTGTTTTACTTACATTGTAAGAGATATCAATATCGTTTTATTGCAAGAAGATAATAGTAATGATCATCTGAATATGATTTCTTCCATGGGGTTTCTTTCTCTAATTACTGAGCCCACCCGAGTTCAAGGGTTGTCAACTAGTTGCTTAGATCATATAATTGCCCGATCAAAGCACTCACAGCTCAACCATGCTGAAATAAAGAGAGCGATTACCGACCACTTTAGCACGGTGGTGACTGTTGTTGATTCACACAATGAAATCTTGAATGATAACAAAAACGCCTTAAAATTTAAGAAAAAAATTGGCTTTGAGGCAGTAGGAGTTTCTTTTTCTAACATGGATCGGTCTTCGGTGTATGAAGAAGATTTGAATCAGTCGGCAAATGCATTTATTAATTTATTGAAAAATGTTATTGAGTATCATACTACAGTTGAAACTTTCAAACCCACCTTCAATAGACATACTCCGTGGATTACGAATGGTCTAACGATTTCTATTACAAGACGCGATAAACACAAGTTTAGCAAATTAGTTAAACAACCCTACAGTAAACGATTAAAAGATTACTATAAAAATATTGAAATAAGTTGAAATACATTATTAGGAAAACTATAGACACAGTAACATTTCCAACAGAAAAAGAGTTTGCCAAGTTGGGTGGGCAGTATAACTTCCTCACATATTGTAACATGGACGGATTAGTAGAAGAACAATTATTTAACCTCCCACATTTAACCCCTCTACAGCCCCTGGAATTTGATTAAAATTCATCAAAATGTGTACTCGTAGATAAATTATGTCTTTGAATCCGAATTTGAAATCCGTTTTTTTCTACGACTTTTAGTTCTTCGGATTTATTAAATTTCATGAATTTCATGAAAAACTCCCAAAATTCATCTTGGAAATTGTTCAAAATTCATCAACTTGTGTTGCATTATGGAAATCAGGGCACTGAATCCGAATTTGTAATCTGTTTTGCTGAAGGACGCTCCTTTTACCGCATTTCTGAAATTTCATGAAAATCTCCCCAAAATGCCCCTGGAAATTGTTTTAAATTCATCAGAATGTGTTCTTGTAGGTAAATTGAGGCGCTGGATCTGAATTTGGAACCCGTTTTGTTCTACGCCGTTCCATTCACCGGCAAGTGACAAAAACCACAATTTCATGAAATTTCCCAAATTTCCTTCTTATTATATTTCTTTGGTATATTTAAGATGGGAAAAACTAAATTTCATATCCCCATCACAAGCAGTTGCTTCATAGGCATTAACTAAAAACATCAAACATTTCAGGTCTTCCCCCAACCCCACCCACTGATTGACCCCTGTATGGTGATGAAAATGCACTAGAAATATTCAATAATATATGCAGATAACCTACCTAAAAGGTGAAAATTAAAAAAAAAATTTACGAAACCGAATTTTCCAAGAAAGCCGAGCGGGCACTTACTGGAACCACCCGGGCTTCATTCTGAAGAAACTTTTTGTTTTAAAAATGTATTTTTTATCTTAAATTCGCAATTTCTCCATTAAAACACACAGGAAATTCGACGGAAATGTTTTCCAGTATGTAATTTGAGTGGCTGAATCCGATTTTGAAATCCGTTTTGCGCTAAGACACTTCGTTCACGGGATATACAAAATTTCATGAATTTCATAAAAATCTCCCCAAAACGCCCTTGGAAATTGTCCAAAATTCACCAAAATTAGTACCCTTGTATTTTTCGATGCGCTGAGTCCAAATTTGAAGTCCATTTTGCTTTCAGAAGCTGCGTTCGCTAGATTCCACAATTTCATGAAAATTCGAAAAATAATTCTCTACGCAATTTCTACAGAGTTTTTGAAGGGTACATACAAAATTTGGAGGTCCCTGCTTACATAGGTGCTTCGGAATAGTATAAAAAAGAATTCGACCATTTTGTATGAGACCCCTCCACAGCCCCTGGAATTTGATTAAAATTCATCAAAATGTGTTCTCGTAGATAAATTGTGTCTTTGAATCCGAATTTGAAATCCGTTTTTTTTCTACGACTTTTAGTTCTTCGGATTTATCAAATTTCATGAATTTCATGAAAAACTCCCAAAATTCATCTTGGAAATTGTTCAAAATTCATCAACTTGTGTTACATTATGGAAATCAGGGCACTGAATCCGAATTTGGAATCCGTTTTGTTCTACGCCGTTCCATTCACCGGCAAGTGACAAAAAACACAATTTCATGAAATTTCCCAAATTTCCTTCATATTGTGTTTCTTTGTTCGATTTCACATGGGAAAAACTAAATTTTATATCCCCATCACAAGCAGGTGCTCCATAAGCAACAACTAAAAATATCAAACATTTCAGGTCTTCCCCCAACCCCACCCACTGATTGACCCCTGTATGGTGGGTGAAAATTAAAAAAAAAATTTTACGAAAATGAATTTGCCAAAAAAGCCGAGCGGGCACTTACTGGAACTACTTGGGCTTCATTCTGAAGAAACTGTTTGTTTTAAAAAATTATTCTTTATCTTAAATTCGCAATTTCTCCATTAAAACACACAGGAAATTCGACGAAAATGCTTGACGGTATGTATTTTGAGTCGCTGAATCCGATTTTGAAATCCGTCTTGCGCTAGGACGCTTCGTTCACGGGATATACGAAATTTCATGAATTTCATAAAAATCTCCCCAAAACGCCCTTGGAAATTGTCTAAAATTCACCAAAATTAGTATCCTTATATTTTTCGATGCTCGATCTTCTATCCGTTGCCATATTAAAATTTGATCGAAAGCACTTCGTACGTCAGCGAGAAAATTGCGTTTCTGGATCAGTAGAACGCGATGGTGCCGTCAAAATTGCCGAAATATGATGTCTTGCTGGATAAATCAGCGACAGTAGGCGGGAAACGACAAAAAAAAAAAAAAAAAAAAAAAAAAAAAAAAAAAAAAAAAAAGTGTTCCCCGCTATGTTTTTTCCCGCCATAGACACAGTAAATGTTTGACGGTCTTGGTTCGGGTTGGTCCTTAAATGTTCGTTGAAGTTCCAATTTGGTCACATGCGAGTTCAGATACATGAAATATTCTTTTCCGATTGTAGTGAACAAAAAGTAGACAAGCTACATTTTGAGCTAACGCGCTCTTCCTGTTTCGTCGAAAGTTATGTAGGTCTGAAGTTTGATTTCGAACCTGACTCTTGATTTAAAAGACACATCCAACAGAAAAATAGACGGTAAAAACGATAACCCTTCTACGCAGATGAAATAATGACATATCTTTATTAAACCTAATAAACTTTTTGTGGTTCCACATAGTTTTATAAGATTTAATTTGTTTGAAAGTAATTTCCTACTGAAAAAAACGTTTGCCAAGTTGGGTGGGCAGTATAACTACCTCACATATTGTTACATGTACGAATAGAAAGGGAAAGGGATAGCCCTTCTACGCAGATTAAATTATGGCCTACCTTTACAAAAATAGACGAAGAAAACAAATACGAGCAAACATTTAATATCCGACAGTTCTGTTAGTAAATGATCTTATAACTAAAATTTTGGTGGTTCCACATAAGGTACCGCATTTCATAGTCATTTCCAACAGAAAAAAAAGTCTGCCAAGTTGGGTGGGAGGTATAACTTCCTCACATAGAGAACGCACCGAATTATTATACAGCAGTCTGCAGTAAAAATAGTACTGATATGTTCTTAAAACTAAACTTTTCTTAGTTCCACATAATCTTTCGTGGTCTCTCTTGAAAAACATCAATGGAGGTGACGGGTGTGAAAGTAATTTCAAAAACAAAAAAAGTCTGTCATGTTGGGTGGGCAGTTTTGTAGCATAATACTAAAATGTTTGTGGTTCCACGTGATCTCTATGGCCTTCTTCGCAGATAAATGGCCTATCATAATTAAACCCAATAAACTTTTCGTGGAACCACATAGAAAACGCAGCAAATTATTACACAGCAATTTATTATTTTCGTTTTGCCCCTTTTATAAACTTTATTTACGTATTTTATTTTCATTATTTTAACATGGATATGTTTTTGGGCTGGGGTTCATTCTAAAATTTGCGTAACGACACCAAAATTTGTGATGACCTGGCACTTTAGATTATTATTAACTCGAAAAGTGAAGGCTAGGAAAATCGTAGTCGTCGGGTTTCATAGTAGGAAAATCGTTCGCCACTTCTTGGAATGCTCCCATTTTATTACAACATCTCATGACCTCTAGGACATTGTAGTGTAAAGGAATGCTAATTTACTCCAAGTTATAAACTAATATTGTTTTGTAACCATAATGGAATAATCTTGTGAAAAGAAGGCACTACATGGTTGGTATACAATTGAGTAGTAGGTACCTACTGGTAAGCAGTAGGTACTAGACCTATCCATGATCTTTTGTTTTTCCCATCGAGGGAGAAATTATGGATATGTTATGAGGATATTTTTTATTTCATTCCCTTGGGATTGTCTATAGAAAGGGTTTGTAAGTAATTTTCAAATGTTCCACCCCCACCTGAACCATGGGCTGTTAGTCTCGATGGTATGGGGACTAACTATATCCAATCGCATCTATGCATCCCACTGAGAGCGAGTGAAGCGAGCAACATTCCCCACACATTTCAAATCACCCTTAGTGATACACCGTTTCCAATGATTCTACATGTCCCACTCAACAGTAAAGACCATGGGATCTATACTGCCATACCGAGCGTGTGTAGCGAGCGAGAGAACTAGGCTAGTATAATAATTTACCTCTTCACGTGCAGGACGCTAAAACATATCTCTTGGCTTATGATACGTCAACATTGGTTTCTGGTTAGTCCTGGAATGAAGCTATACACTAAAGCTCGCTCTGGATTCATTGAATAACTGGTTTTCGGACAGTTACCTCACGCTAAATGCAAACAAAACTAAATACATTTAAGTAGGGAGTAAAAATTAAATCGTAGAAAATATGAGTCATAATATGATATTAGTTTAGAAAAATCCGTTTGAAAAATTAGTTTATCCATCATGGATTCATCATGGAGTTTAGAAAAATCGTGTTGTACATGTGCGACTTTGGAGAGAGCATTTACCTATCGTTATCTGGGTGTACATATTGATAAGTTAACGTGGTAATCACATTTAGACATTATACATGAAAAACTAAGGAGATTTTCGTTTTTGTTTTCTAATGTGAGGAATGTATTCAGGAATGATAAGCTTAGTCTTTCATATATTATTCTTTGGTACAATCAGTCTTACAATTAAACCGTTAAGTATGATTCAAAGGTCTATTATGAAAATAATAATGAGAAAGCCACACCGATATCCGAACATCCAACTTTATGAAGAATTTAAAATACCTATTTACCCCTCATCAGTTATTTGTAAAATCACTTCTATCAGTGTTCCATCGGAATCCAGGCATGATAAATAGGAATGCTTGTGGCCATGATTATGAAACAAGATTTAGATGGGAGGGAAATGTAGTTAACCCAAAGCCATCTATGACGCCAACCACGAGGAGCCCATCCTGTATTTTGTATATTTTGTACCGGTCTATCGACGGAAATTTGAGATCTCCGCAACTTCACTCCCGCGCTCTATGAAAAAATAATATAATGAAGGTGGGTCAAGCTTGGACACAACAAACGTGAAGCTGTATTCAGTAGTACCTACACTGTATAAATTTAATCAGTATTAATTATTAACTATGTACATGATGATAGAGATTCATTTTAAAAGTATCTTAATTTTTGTAATTCTCCCATGTATAAGATGTGAATAGTTAGAAACTCAGCTCGGAACGAAGCTTGCTTGATACTTAAGGGCTATTGCCTTCCATCTAGCATTAGGTATATTGAGATATACTTATTCCTTGTAATTAATTGAAAGTGTTCTTTGTAAAAATTCAATAAAATAAATAAATATATAGAAATAAATATCATTCGAAAATTTAATTTTTGTCACTCGTATTACCAAATTACTAAACAAATTTAAATAAATATATAAATTGAAATAAATATAACAAATTGAAATGAATGTAATCATGCAATATTGTTTTCCATGATTTATCGTGAAAATAGGAACTGGAAATATAGGGATCCTAGATAAATTTTGAACTACCTACTTTTTTAAACAGCTCGAAAGGGATTCTGTAGAACATACCTACCTCAATCTTTGCTTGAAAATATGACAATTCAAGGTACATTCCCATAGGCGGGTAACTGAGAATAACAAATTAATCACAATGGGCCAGCCAATTGGGGCATAATATTCCACAGGTACCTACTTACTTCTACTATAAAAACCTGGTAATATCACTACCGAATTTAGATTATTTAAATGCTCAAAAAATTGTATTTTTGTTACAAAATAACAAAATATATATAGTTTTTTTTTTTTTTTATCCAAACCCTAGCTTAGCAGGCGCAGAGCCGATGTTGTCTACTTCCTCCATTGTCCAAGGTATATGAGTATATAGGCAGCTTACAGGCACTGCCCTCTGTTTTTCCAGTCATCCGCGTGGAGCGCATGTGTGTCAAATTTTTCGAGTCTGTCTACTAAGACCGAGAGCTTGATCAAAGCCGATTTCTCCAAGATTAATGCTTGCTGGGTGGATAGCAGATGTTATTTCAACTTTTAGCGTTGTGATTATGACTGATGGGGTTAAATTCCTCGAGATGTAGCGCATTTTATTTAGAGCGAGTGAAGGTTTTTGGAATCCGATTGTTGTGTCATCCAGAAGTGTTTTGGGATTTTTCTACTAAGGTAAATGGCTCTCTCGGCCGAATTGCAATTCTGATTTGGAATAAGCACTAGGTACTTGAAACGTAGCAGAAACAGTATATTGAGCAAATTAAATGTTTTCTCAAGTTGCAAAAACGGAAGTGGATTATGTGGATTATTCAAGGAACAATACCAGAACATTTGAGACGCGGCTTTAAAAAAAAAAAAAAAAAAAAAAAAAAAAAAAAAAAAAAAAAAAAAAAAAAAAACCTCGGTTCTTCGGACCTTGCCAGGGGACAGCCCCCTCTGGACCCCATAATGGTTAAATGGTTACTGCTTAGAACCTTCGTCTAAAATTCAAGAAACATGGAACATGCTTTAGCCGTGATTTTAAAAATGGACATTACTTTCCACTCTGTTGGGATGTTAGGAAAGTAAAAATGGACATTACTTCCACTCTGTTGGGATGTTGGGAAAGTAAAAATGGGTATTACTTTCCAATCTATTGGGATGCTGGGTAAGTAAAAGTGGACATTACTTTCCAATCTGTTGGGATGTTGGAAAAGTAAAAATGGACAATACTTTCCACTCTGTTGGGATGTTGGGAAAGTAAAGGTGGACATAAGTTTCCACTCTGTTGGGATGTTGGGAAAGTAAAAATAGACATTACTTTCCACTCTGTTGGGATATTGGGAAAGTAAAAGTAGACAATACCTTCCACTCTGTTGAGATGTTGGGAAAGTAAAAATGGACAATACTTTCCAATCTTTCGGGATGTTGGGTAAGTAAAAGTGGACATAAGTTTCCACTCTGTTGGATGTTGGGAAAGTAAAAATGGACAATACTTTCCACTCTGTTGGGATGTTGAGAAAGTAAAGGTGGACATAAGTTTCCACTCTGTTGGGATGTTGGGAAAGTAAAAATGGACATTACTTTCCACTCTGTTGGGATATTTGGAAAGGAAAAGTGGACAATACTTTCCACTCTGTTGAGATGTTGGGAAAGTAAAACTGGACAATACTTTCCACTCTGTTGGGATGTTGGGAAATTAAAAATGGACATTACTTTCCACTCTGTTGGGATGTTGGGAAAGTAAAGGTGGAGATAAGTTTCCACTCTGTTGGGATGTTGGGAAAGTAAAAATAGATATTACTTTCCACTCTGTTGGGATATTGGGAAAGTAAAAGTAGACAATACTTTCCACTCTGTTGAGATGTTGGGAAAGTAAAACTGGACAATACTTTCCACTCTGTTGGGATGTTGGGTAAGTAAAAGTGGACATTACTTTCCACTCTGTTGGGATGTTGGGGAAGTAAAAATGGACATTATTTTCCACTCTGTTGGGATGTTATGAAAGTAAAGTTGGACATAAGTTTCCACTCTGTTGGATGTTGGTAAAGTAAAAATGGACAATACTTTCCACTCTGTTGGGATGTTGAGAAAGTAAAGGTGGACATAAGTTTCCACTCTGTCTGGATGTTGGGAAAGTAAAAATGGACATTACTTCCCACTCTGTTGGGATATTTGGAAAGGAAAAGTGGACAATACTTTCCACTCTGTTGAGATGTTGGGAAAGTAAAACTGGACAATACTTTCCACCCTGTTGGGATGTTGGGAAAGTAAAAGTGGACAATACTTTCCACTCTGTTGAGATGTTGGGAAAGTAAAAATGGACAATACTTTCCACTCTGTTGAGATGTTGGGAGAGTAAAGGTGGACATAAGTTTCCACTCTGTTCGGATGTTGGGAAAGTAAAAGTGGACATTACTTTCCACTCTTTTGGGATGTTGGGAAAGTAAAAAATCCCGAGCTACTCTCGTTCTGGCTACACGAGGGACGATCATGTTGATTTAGATGAATACGAAAGCGCAAGACAGAGAGGGTCAACGTTGACGCCGCAATCCTGTAATCGGTTTTATTGTATAAAAAGACGGATGTTACAGAAGCGGTATTAGGGCACCTGTGCCCTAATACTGGATCTGTTAACCTGTGCCGTAAGACTGTAAAAGTAAATATATATATATATATATATATATATATATATATATATATATATATATATATATATATATATCATGTCAAAACAATGTAGTAATTTAATATCTTCAAAAACTCGATTTTATTGATATATATATATATATATATATATATATATATATATATATATATATATATATATATATATATTACTAAGCTGAATCACTTAGTGATATTCAGTATTGATATTCTATATATATTGGTAGGACTCATTACAATATGCGGCGATCAGAATTATCACACCTTTTTGTTCTGTGATTATTGTCAATAAATTCATTCTCTCTCGACTCTCTCTCTCTCGCTCTCTTGCCTATGCATAGCCTTCGAACCATTTCTTCTCTCTTCTTTCTTAGCTTTACACAAGGTATGCCACGCTAATATTGACTTGGACATAGAGTATTCTATTTTTAAAATTTTATTCTCCATCCTCTTCTAGCGAATTTTTGCAGAAGATGAAGGTTTTGCAATGAATCCAAAAATTTCGAAATCAAAATGTTTGAAAATTGTCTTCATTGAAATCAGTTTTGAGGCATTCTGAAACGATTCCTGAAGTTTGCGCTTGCTTATACGTATGTATATATGTGTACACACACACACACACACCCATATATATATATATATATATGTGTGTGTGTGTGTGTGTGTGTGTGTGTGTCATTTCAAACGATAACTGTCCTTAGGATTAAGAAAGAAAACCGTTCTAGCACCAAAAAACGCTGCAAATTATTTCACAAAGGTTTATTATTTTTTCAATTGAGTATGATCGTAGTTTTAGTTGGCTAGCGTACGTCATAAGGCCCGTCCAGACTCCTCGGCGTGTCCTACTTCGAGTTGCCACAACCTATACTTCTATAATTATATACGCATGTTTATATTTCTCGATTTGAGCTCCTATCTATTCAAATATCTATTGCCTTAATAATAGCATTATCTAAGTACGTACGAAAAGTCGAGAGGATATGTTATTGAATATGAGTAGGAAAAGCTTTGGTATTAACACACAAATATGACCTTGAAAAAAACATATTCATGCCTCGAACGAACGCCGGCGCCGTACCCACCACAAGCCACGGCGCCGGCGCCTCCTCTCACTCCACCCCCCCCCCCCCCGCTCCCCCCCCCCCTCCCCTTTCCACCCACCGTGACCCCCTGCCAAGCGTGCCAGGCGTGCGCGCGTCGAAAAATACACTTTTTTGCCCGTTTTTGGCCCATAGCATCTATGCGAGTAAAGCGATCGGGATGATTAAACGTTAGGACCAACTAGACCCCAAATGGAGTCTATGTGCGAAAGAACGGGTTTTTTAAGTCAATTCTCAGGCCTTTTATGGCCCGGACGGCGGACGGCGGACGGCGAACGGCGAACGGCGGACGGCGAACGGCGGACGGCGAACGGCGGACGGACATTTCAAATTTGGATTCTACGTACCTTGAAACGTAAAGTGACAAAGTTTGAGGGGGGGTTATAAAAATTTTTTGCTACACGATCACATAGGCTTATTATTGGAAATAATAAACCAAAATCAAGCTTTCCAAATGAAGGAGATCGTTGGCCAGCAATTTTTGGGCACATTAAATTGGTAAAATTTCGAAAAATATGTTTGAAAAACGCAGAAAATTATTACACTGAGGTTTATTATTTCTGTATTAGACAGCCCTTCTACGCAGAACACTGGTCCGTGATTATTAAACCCAGTTTATACATAGTGTATTCATTATCGAAACTCGGGGCTTCGCGCTCTGCACTCGGGATCACTGCATTACGGCACCAGGACCCCATAATTTTACGCTTTATAGTAAAGTTGAGAAACAAAAAAATCTATGACTAAGTCATCTTCCCATCAAGTAAAAGGTTTGCATATACTGCACATTGTTTTGAAACACTATGCTTGCTCTTCACGCAGTATTTCAGTGGATTGATTAGATAAAATAGCTGTTAAACGTACAGCGTTGCGAGTGGCGATTATTCGGGATTATATTATTTATCACAGACAAGCGAAACATGGAGAAATTAACATAATTCAATTAAATATAGATACACTTTATTCGCCCCTTTAAACACAGCAAGAGCTGAAATCTAAGAATAATAGTAGATACATATCACAGGTTTAAATTGGCATCGATCGAGGCAACCACGAATAAAAATTAATGAGATAAAATAAGACATCCAAGATTCACTGATCATCTGTAGGTGATGAAAGTTACGACAAACTCAATAATAAAAAAAATCAAAAATTAAAAATTAAAAAATAGACCTTTGTTTGAAAAGAAACATCTTGCAAGTGACCAGGAAGAAAAAATTTGTGCTGCCGCCGACGAGAAACGAACGGTCGCGACGCCACCAACTTCAGCTCTCGAGTCGGACATGTTGTCGGATGAACGAGTCCTTCTTGTGATATCAAGATTAGAAGCGCATCATCTTCTCGCGCCTGGAAGGAAACCCGAAGGTTTTTACGACGACTTTTTCGACTCTAGCCTTCATAGAAAATGCACGATTCAACCAACAGCGTTGCGGATGGTTTTAATCGATTCTTTGGGATTAAATTCATCATTGACAAGCAAAGAATCATCACTACCTTGAAAGTTGTTGACATCTCGATTTTTGAATATGTTGGTCCTTAATTACTACCCTTCAAAACTGATGCCGATGTCAATTTCACATCCCCGGCCGATGTATGATTTTTGCGCCAAATTTCATAAACTTTGGCCCAGTAGTTTTGGAGAAAAGCTCTAGACGGCGTACGGCGGACGGACGGTTCATTTTTTTTTTAAATTTGATTCGTGTAGTCTCCGTATCTTGAAACGTAAACCAAAAAATTTTGAGGGGGGTACCTTATTTTCTCCCTTCCTTGGTCGATTAAAAAGGTTCATTATTGAAAATAATAAACGGAAAAAAAAGAAGGCTAAAAACGGCTAATAATTGTTGAGTTTTTGGCAGAAGTTTTGTCATAAAAGTTTATCGACAATGAAATAGAACATTTAAAAATTTATAAACAAAATCATTCTGAAGGATGTACTGAAATTTCATTAACATTTGCAGAAAAATCGATAAAAGCTGCCGAAAAAGCGAAAAATCCCGATTTTTTTAAAATAACGGAATGATATTTATAACGAGTATTTTTGCCGTTAAATTCGTAGGCAACAATTTATTTGCACTCAAATCGCTCACATTTTAAATCAATGTAACATACCTAATAAAAACGATAATTCACGGAAATTTGCTCATAAGATCATGTTTCATGTCTGGAACTTTTCATGGCTGCATTTGTTCAATAATCTCTTTATTACATGGACCCAAAATAAAAATAACCCTAATCGGAAACAGCTATTGTCGTGTCAACAACTGTAACATATTTAAAATGTAAAATATTACAATAAATGAAAAGTTAAGGTGCAGCGACACTGATACCGTTCTTCACTGACCTCACAGGAGCCACCGTATTGGAGACCTGAGCTGGATGCCACACTGCCACTACAATTGACTTGACCGGAGGACCAAATTCTATCTACATGCCCAGTTCAGCACGAAACGCCGCAGGAGTGTGTCATTCATTGCGGCGATTCTCAATTATTTAGAATCAGAATCCGACTATAAATTAAACATAAATAATATCTAGTATATGATGTTAAAAAAAAAGTCTTGGGTGTCACCATGTGCTGTCGATAGACTATAGTACGGTGAATTTCAAACCGCTTTCACCAATTTCGTTCAGTTTCAAAACTATTTTATGTTGTAAAGATTTTAGTTTTTTCTCGGAGGACGATTGAATTAGCAACATGACTTGACGAAACAGGGCGCACCCTTGAGAAGCACACGGAGCTAACTTCAGTCTCCTCATGAAGCAAAATAAGCAAACCTTGCAAATCTATCATTTACATACCTTTCGAAGAAATCCGGCGTCACTAGCAAGTCGAGTACCGGGGTTGAGCGCTTTCGATGCAAAGATATCATCATCAGGACGTCGATACAGAACTGTCTTCTTAGTCAAAGTAAAGTCGTCCCTATACAGGTGTGTTGTAAACTGACAATTATATATATATATATATATATATATATATATATATATATATATATATATTTATATATATTAGCATTTTAGATTTGCCGAAACGAACATGAAGTCAGAGCTTCCACACCACGCAGTCGGGACCGTTACAGGAAGGCGACATGGCGGTACCCCTCTCATGTCATAGCGGCCGCTCTCCCACCACAGGAGACCACCTATAAATAGCGCCGCAGGAAGCTCCGAGCATCATTATCACTCATCAAATTTTGCTCTTATCGATTCTAACCAAACCCACCTACCTTGACTTCCTATTGGTTACGGTACACATCTCTCCGGGCCGACAGCTTATTCTTAACGGGACCCTGTTCTCATGTGAGTAAGCATCCAGCATCGAATCTCCTCTCATCCCACAGAAACATAAGCTCCGAGATGAGATCCTAAATTTCCTTCCGCTCCTTACGGGAATACAACGCTCCGGAAAGCTAAATCCAGCATCAATCACCTTTTGGGACCGTGCACCCTTCACCTTTGTGGTGAATTTAAATTCCTCTTCCATTGACACCTTACCTCAGTAAACTAAGGTATTTATTACTCAAGGAGTTGGAGTCCCACTAGTAACCTTAATTTACTTATCAAAATCACTACCAGGTGAAACAGAACTTCTTTCATTGGGGTTAAGTAAATATAGTTATATATAAAATCTAACTACTAAATAAAATCGTATTTTGAGAGGAAGTATAGTACGAATACTATATAAATATAGAATGTACGTTTGGTAACCCTAGTTCAACTTGTAACTAGACTGAAAAGTCGGAAGTGAGGGGTGGCACTGAAAGGTTCACGGGTGCAGGGTGAGATTTGGTTGAAAATCAGGATAGAGGGGGAACCGGAATCAGTCCCGACTTTAACAAATCGGATTCAAATAGATTTGGAACAGAGTCCGGTTGCAGTGTCACCGCTCCCCTTGAAATACACCTGATGGGTTCAAACCTGGCACACAAGTCAAGTATGGTCGCATTGTCGCCGCACTTTACAGAGTGATTCTACGAAATCTAAATTAATTTCACCTGAAATGACCGATCGGGTGGAGACAATGTCTAAATGCGGACGCTTTAAATGAAAGAGCTATTAGATTACGATAAGCGTGTAAGAGCGAAATTTCTGGACCACTTGAAACGTCTGTGCAGTTAGCCGATCTGGAATTTGCTGCCATGAAACCCAAGACAAATCTCATTACCATCTCACCTTCAGAGTTGACTCAGTGGGAGGTGGAAAGATGTAACACGTAGCAAGGTGTGTGGATTGAACTCGAGAATACATTTCAATCCAAGGTGGCAACCCGAAGGGCAACATGTTTCGAAACCCTTGTTGAATACCAAGACCGCCAAGACTATGAAATACGTGCGATTACATCCGTAGTGGTAAATTTCATCCAAAAAAGATTAACACCAACCGCTCTCTTTTGCAATGAATAGTTTTCTTTCAACGACGGCACATAACAATGTGGCGTCACCACCTTCCCTTACACGAGCTGATGATGCAGGGCTGTGAATTGGCAAAACCGCAGCGACCGCGCGTATGCCACGTTAATGCATTTCGCTTGCTGCAAGCCTTACTCTGTCTAGCGGTCATTGATGAAACTCATTTAGTTCCCCCAATAAATCATAGGGTCGCTGCTCCATTATAGCTTTTAGTGAAAGAACATAAAATCGTACTGCTTTCCAGGTGATTACATTCGATTTTTTGGGAAAATATATGTAAATGACAACCCAAAAAACATTACTGTTGCCTTGAAAATTTCCGAGATCTCGATTTTTCAATGTTTCAGCTCTTAATTACTACCCTTTAGGGTTGATAAAAATTGATGCCGATGTTAATGGCAAATTGCCGCCAGATGTATGATTTTTCAACCAAATTCCATATACTTTGGTCCAGCAGTTTTTGAGAAAAGCTCTGGACGGCGCACATGTCTCGACTAACGTGTTTCAGGTCGAAAAAGTATGAATAAACGTCCCCCCCCCCCCCCAAGTCTTTATTTTCAGGGCACATCATAAAGGCTCTTACCCCATCCGGAGCATTTGTTGTTTCATAGTTTTGATTATCTGAGATTCTGCATCTAGCGCACAGAGTTGTGTAACGCTCAACGAACCACGGGACCTTTTCTGTTATCCGACCGCCAGCACCTCCATCGCTGCCTCCAGATAGTATACGACCGCTCACGTAATCAGAATTATGTGTATAGTTTTGTGTTTTGGATGCTCGCAAGCTCGCATCTCAAAAATACATAACATCAAGTAGTCAATCCCTTTGTAAAAATTCAGATTAGTTGGATATATAGATCAGAATGATGTGTGAGTTTGGTAGCATACTATCCGGAGGCAGCGCTGCAGGTGTTGGCGGTCGGATAACAGGAAAGGTCCGAACCCGGCACTGCTCATTGTCTCACCGCCAACAGCCTTAGTGTGTACCTACATTGGATCCGGAATTCTCCCGTCCCGTTCCTATCCGATGTCACCCGAGGACAGAGGACAGTTCCATGGAGCTGGTGTATTCTACAGTGTTTTCATCTCAACTAATCATTAGATGTCATAATAATAATCATAGCAAATACCTACTTCCAATATCATGAAAATTTAAATTACCAAGAATAAATTGCTTTGGATAATATATTGAAAAAATGCCGTAGATATTCCAGTGCACTGCTATATAAGGAATTGGTTTTTTAATGATGTAATTCTTTTCTTGAATTGGTTGTTATGGAAAGAATGGCTAGTTTCATTTAATTAATATTTATGATCTGCACTGACTGTGAATAGTACATTTTCCTCTTTTATGGTACTTATAGGACTTCTCTACAACACAAGTTCTATGCAATTATTCCTAGGTGGGCAAACATTAATTTAATTATTTTTATTTCTACTGTCATTCAAGATTTGTGTTTCATGTTTTTAATAATTTGTCGAATTTTCTCTAGTAATTAGCCAATAAAGATTGAATCTCGAATCTTGAAATGCGAGTGAAAGCTTTGATATTGGAAATGAAAATATTTTCATTTTCCGACAGTGCTCATCCCTCACGTGCTGAATAAGATATTCCTTGTTAAAATTTCTCGCCATTTCACTGCGCGTCGGGCTTCGAATTCGGATTGGAAACAAACCCTTGAGATCGGTCGAAGAACGGTTCGGATCGGGAGTCGTCGGGAGTCACCGGATTGAGAGAAACGGTTCCAATGTAGGCACCTGCTACGCTATGCCTTAAAATACTGATGTTCGGTTTTCTCCCGGTAGACGGCCGTCGTCGGTTTGGTTCGGATTCGGAAACTTCTGGATGGAATGTACGTGCACCCTTATGGAGACCAGTTTGAGGGATCTTGCAAATCATCAAAAGTTAGGTAATGTAGTGACTCAGTTTATAAACTGATGTGAGTGTTTTGTTTGGCCTCAGACTAAAAAGAACGACCAAACATGAAGGTATAACCAACTTGAACTACGCGGTATACAGGGAATTTAAGAAGTTGATGTCCTGGTAAGTTCAGTAGAAGTGGCTAAGTAATAAATAATTGGCGTTGAGGGAGGAGGTCTGCATTTTGTTGACGCGTATTTACAAATGCGCCCGTTTGTTTTCCCACACTCATTGAATCTTCATATCGACCAGCAATTATCCATGGACGGTCGGTTAAAACACTAGAACACTTTTTACACAGTTTAGTTTATTTGCTCAATAAATTTTTTATATTACTTGTGGGCTGTAGGACATTGCATTTCTCCATCAACAGCTCGTAATGGTTGTCTTTAAATACAATAGATTTAAGAAAAAAACAAATAAACATTAAAGCTATAAAAATCATTCGTTTATTTTATAGATGTTAACCCCTTCAACTTTCCATGAACACTAACGTACATCTCCGAAACATGAAAATCAGGTACGATTCTGATCCAGTGGGAAAGCTGAAAATGTTAAGTTAGAGTACACTGGGGGGGAATGGTAAAAACAGCTCGAGGGGGGAATCCAATTACCTCCCTTCTTCAGGAGTCTTTTTTCCTAGTTTCGCGTGATTAAATTCTATAGAAAAACATTTCAGAGCAGGTTTGCGTTTGTTTCGTTTCTAAAGAGTTGGAAAAATCACTAAGCTCTGGAAGGGAAACACAACAAGGTATCAAACTATTTATTCAATTTTGAGTTTTCCTTTTCAAAATTGACTGCAGAAGGAGTATTTTTACTGCTCTCAGACCCATCATAACGAGAAGAATCGCTGATAGGATTCTGTATGTACATACATACATACATATATACTGTCAAAGTGAGGAAAAAAACGTAACGAGAACTTTCCGACTCGGAGATCACAAAAGCTTGGAAACGTAAGGGAGAAACAAGTACAGGTCTGTGGCTGATAACTGCCAATCGATTCAATTTCCTACTTGAGCTGAGAGGACCTCTGATCGTTAGGAACTATAGAGAAGACTATTTCCTTTTCTCGATGTGAACTTTTCGGTGGGCAGTGGGGATCATGATGGGGTCGGTGAATGGAAAGGTTGTGTTGTGCGGCTGTAGAGTGGAAGGAGATGATGGGAGCCCGTGGGTAGGAAAAAGTAGGGAATCCCGAGGTGGAGTGGTTAGATACTAAGGATGAATTACGAAAAAAAGGGTTAGTCCAACGTTCTACCGATCCTTCATCGAACTTTTAAAACCACTGGGGTAAGTAATGCAAATTATTAACAACCGTTCTCAGAATATCAATCTAAAAGTGGGTAGGTGGTACACTGGAACACCAAATTCTACAAACGCTATTGAAATTTAGACTCTGAATTAATTTGAAGAAGAGAAGAGAATTGACCTGCAGCCATTTCTCACGCTAAATGATGACATATGATATCAAGAACGAAATGGAATGTTGCTGAACTCACGAAGACTGAAGTAAGAATAACAGGCCATACAAATTACATGACTACCAAATAGTACGGTGAAATAATTGTATATTATTATAATAAAACAAGTATGATCCATTCAACGTGAACACCTGAAAGAGGAAACATATATACATATAAACTACGCTACGAAAAACTGTTCTCATTCACTCCAGTACTTCTGCAAATCATCTATCCCGCTCTTGAGCTTACCAAGAATGGCAAATTTTGAATTTTGCATATAAGGATTAATTTCAATCAACATTCTACTAATCACTTCTGAGTGTTTTCCGATCCACTCCAAAGAAAATCAGAGTATGTTATCAAATTGACCATAATAAGTAGGTGTAATTTAAAACATATCCTTAAGATAAACGACCAACAATTTGCTTGAATTTTCACTATGGAATGATCTCTAATTTATACATTTATATTCACTTAATTTTCTGGGGAATGCTGGAAATCGTTCTAAAACCATAAGAAGTGAGGCTAATCAATCTGAGTTTGCACATTCCCAGAAGATTAACGTAATATTAGGGGAAAAAATAAACTTTTTCCACTTTATACTATATAATAACGAGTCAAACTAGAACTAGAAATTCACCGGGAGCCAAATCAACGAGCATTAAATTTTCGTTTCATCTTTATCCAATAATATAATTTCAACATTTTATAAGACACCTTATAATCGACAGCTAAAACACCAAAATTATTTCCATTTTGGCTAAAATGTATACCATTCAACAACTTTTATTCGACTGAAGCATGCAAGCAGCTACTAGTCCTATATATATATATATATATATATATATATCTATATATATATATATATATATATATATATATATATATATATATATAAATATATATATATATATATATATATATATATATATATATATATATATATATATATAAGGATGTTCGAAAAACACGCAGTTATGTTCTCAGATTTAGCTCTTCTCTCATGATTGTTTTCACGAATATGAAAAAAATTGACAACCCCGATCAAAAATTACTTTTCTTAGTAAAAATCTTGTGATGCCACTAGAACTGCTACACCTTTTTAATTTAAACTTCAAATTAGAAATCGAGAACACCATTCAAAAAATTCGTAAAATAAATTAAATCTCACTGATGCAAAATAATTGTATTTGAAGCAGCTTAATGGGTCAAAAATGTGACCTGATAAGAACATTTACCCAAAATTACAGCATTGATTGTTCTAAGTAGACCCCAGGTCCACAATATTATGAATGAAGAAAAACTCTCCGGTCACGCAGCATGACCGTATGAGCCAATTTTCGTAAATTGTCGTATTATTTTGAAGGTTTGGTTGGTCCGTTTCTCGGCCACTTGAGAGTAATGAGATCTGTGGATTCTTGAGGGTTGGTAAGAAATAAAACGTTCTAATATGCGCAAACATATCAATAAATTTATTGATCATCATCAGGACTATAGAGCGAATAGAGACTTCAGAGTTTCAAGTACCGTAAATGGTGGTGAAGTGGGTACAGTTTTGATAGTTTTCCACCTCTTCCAGCCACAATTTTCATAATTTTTTTGTGAACTTCATACTGAAGTAACTTAAACTATCAACCTTTCGAACCACGTTTGAGTTGTTGAAATTCATCAATTGCAAGCTCGAGGGTGGGGGGTTAAGCAGGAGGGTGGGGGGTTTTTACACCTCCAACCAGGTTGCAGAGGCTTCTGTACCAACTTCACCATCGTTTTTAACATCTACTTTCTTTCTACAAGTGGAGGGATGATGGGAAAATGGGACTAAAAAGGTCTAAGGTTGAATCAAACGCAAGAAAAAAAATTAAAAGGCCTTTATTTAGCAAAAAATGTGTTTAAAACAAAGAAAGGGCTTTATTGAGCAAACAATTCGATCAAGTTAAAGGATTTTTGGGTAACTTCCCCAGGAACAACAAAAAGGTATCTACGTATCTTCAAATGGTACGAATCAATCTTTTCAACATAACTACTCGTAGGTAAGCAAAGAAAACGACTGTACCATCTTCACCACCTAAAACTTAATTTTTTACAATTTTGGCTTCAGGAATTTTTCTTAAAGAGATAATTTGGATTTCTCGACGGATTTCCAATCCCAAATAGATGTGTAACCAAGGAAATACACTTGCTTGGTGATCGCTGTTCAATTGTCGCAGCCCCAGGAGCTGTTTGGCAGAAAACACAGTTCACCTTGATTATCACGTTATCACTAATAGTGTTATCAGCGTCAAAGAGTACATGAGAAGAAGGTGCTCCACCGCTCAGATGCTGCTCCCTAGTGCCCTTGACACAAACCTGTCGGCCATTTTTGCTTGGGAACCCCCCTTTTCCGCCAAATGTCAATTTATTTGGAAAATCCGTCTTTGTACCATCTTCACCACCGGATCCCTCTTCACTACCATTTACGGTACTATGTACACAAAAGTGAGATGGGTAGGGAGATACCAGCGGTTTCAATAATATCTCCCAAGTTCTAGGCTAAGGTTACTATGGATGCGTATTCTGACAATTTTTTGTTCTGACGGAATAGGCCCTACAAACAATTGGCTCGTTTAAATGACAGTGGTTTATTTGGCAGTGACTTGACCAAACTCGTGGGTGAACGTCAGAGCGGCTTGAGCGACTAAAATAGTTTTTTTTGTAAGTATTCGTCCGAACTGACGTGTAGCCAGCGAATAAAACTATGATTAACAGTGATGAGTTCCCTATTGTGCGGGATCGCCATTTTTTCTGTAATCTTTTCGTCGTTCATTATTTCGTTACCATGGATTTGGACATATTAACTGTCTAATTTTGATAACAGGTCCTTGTCGGACATAAGAATAAAGTGGGAGATGGTAGCGTAAGAACTCAGTAGTACCTACCTATTAATATGTAGGAAAATTTTGCTTCAATGTTTTTATAAGTGTGTATAGTTTATATGTTTTTATAAGTTTTATAAGTGTGATCACTTATTTATAAATGGTGCTCACATAGACAAGCAAGAAAATAGGGGTGATAACAAAATATTTATAAAAAACTTAGATTGGTAACCATTGTTGTCAATTTTTCGAGACGTTGAGAATCCGAATCTACAATCAATGTTCCACCCTTCAGACCATGTTCTAACCATTCGTATATCCGGAGGGGGGGGTTACACTTATCATTGAAATGTTAAAATAAAACTAGGGGGCCACCCCCTGCAGGGTTCGCCCGCCAACCCCCGCCATTGTGGCCTGATAGGCCGCCCATTGCTATCTGACAGAGCTCCCTCCCATGCGGCCTGACGGGCTGGAGGTGCTAGCGGGAGCGCAGGTAAAGTCAGAAACCGCCTGTGCTGGCACCTTGAAAGTAGGAGGCAGGCGAAGAAGGTCGCGAAAATCCGTCTCTTCAAACAAAGGGGGCCACCCATTGATTTTTGATCTAACCACGTTTTTTGACACACTTCGTCAGTTTAAATGAATATGGTTCGAAATTTTGGAAAACTAAGGTTTTTACACACTGGTCAGGAGATCCAGAGCTTGAATTTGAGTACCTATATGTTAGGGTTCTGTTGAGCCGAAATGGGCTATCTTTTTGATCCTCATAATCATCATCATTCGCGTTGTGCAGTTTTATTATATAGAATTATTGGGCACTAACAAAATAGGTTTTCCGCACATAATTCCTTTGGAACTAAACCAATTAATTTGAAACTCAAAAAAATCAAAGAGTATGTATGATTCACTGAGTGTTCTTAGACCAAAACGAACAATGTATCTGAATTAAAACCTGAGATATCAAAGGACAAAGCTATACAAATTTGAGTTATCTGATTTTCGGTGCTTGATGACGAATCTATGCATAAATACCTTTCATTCAAAGAAAAAAAATGAAGGAAATTGGTCAGATAGAGTGGCCGTAATAACTGCCATTAGATTTCATAAATTTCCTGGATTTCACACAAATTTAATCACAACCTCTCTAAGATATAAACATAAAATTCTAAAGGGGGGGAAAGCTATAAAGAGGACGGGCAAGGGAGCCACCAGGGTGGGACTCTCTTGACGTTCGTCACACCCTTCCTGGCATAAGCACGCCTGTATTCTTTAGTTACTTTGGGCAAGGCAAAACATGGATCTGAAAATGTGTTTCTTGATGTCGGAACCATTTGGAAAACGTATATAATGAGACACGCATCACGGCGTGCTAATATATTCGGAAGGTAGCAGTGAGCAAAAAGTGATAAAAACAGTAACAGGCGATATTGTTCCCTCAAAATTATTACCCAACTAAATTGAAGCACTTGACCCCCCAAAGATTATCTGGCTAATAATAACTGGAACTATTTCATTTCGTCGTTCAGCTTGGATAAGAAAAGGCGTTTTTGCTCAACCCAAAGGTTGAATTCAGTAAATGTCTCGCTCTTCCTTCAGTTTCGGCCCAACTTCTTTTTTGTATTCAACCTATTCCCCAGTCGCCGGGTGAATATAACAGATCCCTTTCGTCTTTACTTGAGGACGGAGTTAAATGAAATACTACACCGCTATGGTAATATTAAATCATCAAGTGGGAAACTTGACAGGTTTAATAAGATTCGGACCTGCTCTCTATCTTGGTCTAATTGGAATACCGGGATATTGGTTCAGCCTTATTGAAAAACTGATAATTTCATCTACCTTTCTTTACCAGTCTCGGAAAAATGTATTGCAATATGTAAATCCTCGGTACTGCTTAGTAGCCCAACAATGATTTTTTTTTTTTTTTTTTTTTTTTTTTTTTTTTATGAGCTTTGTGAAGATTCATGTTACTTCAGGATGAATTACCTCTTACAGTGCGTATAGTGCGTATATTAGTCCCTATATTGGGGGTTTTGGATCCTAGGCGATTTTGGAGTGATGAAAATGCGAAAATATCTAGAGCAATCTGACACAATTTTTCTTACTTTTAATATTTAATTATGGCTAATATTGTAATATTATGTATTGTTAAATTATGGCTTATTCGTAATTAATTATGGCTAATATTATTTATGGCTTATTCGTTCAAACTGCCTTTAGGTTATTATTTTTGTACCTCTCGAATGGGTAACAGCAATAAATTTCATTAAAATTGCTTGATCCATTTCGAAGAACATGAAAAAAAGGACCACTCATGCAGCATGGGCGCATGAGGGAATTTTCGTAAATGACCGTAATGTATAATATTGATTTGTTTTGAAATTTGAGATTTTTGAGTGCAAGTAAATTGCTGATTATTAATTTTATAGCAAAAAATATTCTAAGTAATTATCTCCTATTCAAATAAAGGTTTTGAATAGTTAGCTATTTTTGTAGTTTTCATCGATTTTTTAGCAAATTTTTAGTACATTTTTCAGAATAATTTTGTACATAAATTTTTGAAGGTTCTATTTTATAGTTAATAAACCTTATTTAAGCAATATTCTACCAAAAATATAAATTCAACGATTTTTACCCGTTGTTAGCAATTTTTAGTGATTTTTTCAGTAAATTTTTTGAAATTTGACCAATTTAATGTACTCAAAAAGTGCTGGCCATCGAACCCATCCTTTCATTTGGAAAGCTTGTTTTCGGAAGCGGAAGAAAGGAATTCATATTTCAATCCTATGGAGAGTTATCGTCTGGAAGGCCATATGTAAAAAAAAAAAAAAAATATATATATATATATATATATGAAGAAGCTTTAAACTGTTGGATTCGTTTCAGAATGCCTCAAACCGGATTTCAATGAAGAAACTTTTCAAAAATTTTGATTTTGAAATTTTTCTTTCAAAAATTTTGTCTATATACAATTTTCCGAGCCATTGTAATAGTTCATTTTCTACGAAAATTCGCTAAAAGAGGGGGCACACACGATTGCTACTACCAATAATGCTTCTTCTCGGCGCTACGATCAATGGAGGGTCTGGGTATCACTGACAACCCGTCCCAACTTTGATCAGTGCATTACCACAGTTTAACAGCGGTGAACTCCAAGTCTCCAAAAATTAGCATCCACTCCATTTCTAGTCTCTTACCGTCTGGTCTGCTAGCTTAGATTTGCTGTGCAGTTCTATTATGGTTTCCGCTGCACATACCAGCCCATAAAAATCTGACACGTTCGATCTTAATGACAATGTCTGGATT
The DNA here is from genome assembly GCA_030762985.1 of Adelphocoris suturalis. Lineage (NCBI taxonomy): Eukaryota > Metazoa > Arthropoda > Insecta > Hemiptera > Miridae > Adelphocoris > Adelphocoris suturalis. Next base: position 33,564,548 of record CM061045.1, read on the forward strand.
TTTGGATATTTGACCGATCTCGGGGTTTGTGCGAATACGTCAGAATCCATTCACACGTATGCTAACATACATCCGACGTAGAACTCTTCACTCTAACCGTCAGAGATGATCTTCCTCGTGAGAATCCTGGCTTCAGAATCATAAAGAATGGCTGGTCGTGTTCCCGTATGGTAGTATATTCAAAACATCGGTCATTCTGCTCAATCATATGATAGAGGTTCTTGGAAAATTTAATTCCCTGAATATGATTCCTAAATAAAAGTCCCGTTACGGTTGTGAATGACCTTTGATTATTTGAATGAAAATATGGTTCCTTACACCGGAACAACAATACATACCCGTTTTTCATCCTGGCCTGATGTCATCGTGTGAATAATAGCCGAAGATGTGATATCAGCCAGAATATTGTCATATTCCATGAGTGGCAATCATTTTAATTTCGTAAGCTCAACGAGTTGCAGGGCGACGGGGTTTTTGGTCTACTGATCATAATCTTCAAGAAATTATAATGATTGAACGATTCTATCGACTTTGAAAGCAGAATGTAAAAGACCACAAGGAACAAAACTAGAGAACAATTCTTATTTTATTGGCCTTTGTTGAAATTTCTCCGCTAATTATTTTGTTCAACACGTGAGTTGTTTAGTTACATAGTTTCCTGATTTTCAATAAAGCATTCAAGATTCGGAAAAGCTCTGAACGGGTGTTTTTTTTTTTTTAACCTCCATAGGAGGTTTATGTGAACTTAGAAGTTCATTGGTTTATGGGTTTTGTTGAACCTAGTAGTCTTACTGAAGAAAATTTAGGTTAAAAATATGGATCTTGCTAAAGTTCCCCAAATCGGGAAGTTGGACTGGAAATATAATTGGAATACTTAGAAGTACAAGATCACGGTGCTCCTGAGAGGAATTCCCGGAGCATTAGATATTCTCAGCGGAAAGCTGAAGAGGCCAGTCGTTGAAGAAAACCCGATGTTTGTGATGGATGACAGTCAAGTGAAGTCGGAGGAATTTTTGAAGATTGAGAGTGATACTCTAATTGTCCTAACAGGAAATATGACTGGAGAGGTTGTTAAGTTGATCACGCGTTACCATACAGCTTTTGAGGGGTGGCGAAAATTGCAAAGATTATTTGATGGAGTGAATTAAGATAAGGCGTATGATTTATGTACGAAGTTTTTTCGCTTTAAAGGAGATGCCATAAATGATGTTGCCACACATATGAGGAAGGTGAAGAATATTTGGCGTGAATTAAACACGGAAATTTAAATTGACAAGAACTGTATGTTACCAGAATTGTTTCTGGTTTGCCTAATTCTTGACACATTACCTGATACGTTTTTCCTTTTCAAGTCGAGCTGGACGTTGGTAGAAAAGAGTCAGAGAACTGTTGAAAATCTTACGGCTCAGCTATGTGCTTTTGAACGTGCCTTAAAGAACAAAGAAAATGTTGCAGAAGAAGAGGTGAGGTACTTGGTGCTCATGCATATAGTCGCAGGGATTTCAACAAAAGACGCTCATCAGTAATTATTGTAGAGAACCGAGACATAAATATAATAAGATTATGTAAGAAACGGAAAGCGGATGGCCAACCCCCAAAAAAGAATTAAGACCCAAGAGTACACTCAACGACGTTGGTTGCAGGAAACAATGAAGTTTTGCCAATGCACAGAAGTTAATGCAATTCCTAAACAAAATCCACCTCAACTTTATCACGAGTGGATGGGACACCAAAATAAAAGACATAAAAAGTACTTTATCGCAAAGGAGATTGGAATTAATGTCAATATGGATTCTGAGCTGTGTGAAGCATGCGTTTACGGAAAAGCCCATAGGCTCAAGTTTGGTACTAGACCGAGAGTGACTAGACCAGAAGAGTTGATACATTTGGATGCCGGAGGTCCCTTTGAGAGGTCTATATTTTGATACAGGTATTATGATGTTTTTAAAGATGATTTTAGTAGATTCAGCTTTGTGTACCTCTTGAAAGAAAAGTCAGAAGTCCCGTAGAAACTTAAGGTAATACCAACAATGGGGGCGAATATGACAGCGCTGAAGTAAAATCCATCCTTGAGAAAAATAGAATCAAACAACGATTCACAATGTCTTGCACACTTGAACCAAATGGAGGCAGCGAGAGAGAAAACCGCACACTCATTGAAACAACGTTGCTTGCTCACGATTCCTATAAGGAACTTTTCCCCAGATTATGGGATGAAATGAGTATGTCAGCTGCTTATATTTTAAACAAGACAGGACCTACGCTAATAGATGGAAAGAAACCAGAAATAAAACACCTCAGAATCTAGGGAAGTACGTGCTTTGCACATGTGCCAAAGCAGCTCAGGAAAAAATTTCATGAAAACGCGATTTGAGGAATTTTGGTTGGATATGACAATGATGGAGGTACCGAATTTGGATTACTAATTGAACAAAATACTGCGTTCTAGAGATGTTGTTTTTAATGAAAAACCTTTAGATCCTGTGGATGCACCGGTGACACCGATTCAAATGAGAGAAAATCAGGAGAATGAAGACAAACAAGATGAAGAGAATGAAAACAAAGTTTCGCCTTTGAACTCAGGTGACTCAAAATCGCCCACTTAGAATAAGTTTGATGGTCAATGTAATGAACAAGTGGGAAATGCTGCCACATTGAATGAAGCAAAATAAAATTTCGCACATAGTTGCCTGAAAGAGAACAACCGTTCCTTTTGGTTATAACTTAGGATTACTAAGTCATAGGAATAAATATATCTATCGTCGCATGTTCCGATGAAAACGGTCACCAAACGAAACAAAAAGGCTTGAAAATCATTCATATTCAACTAAAAACGAAACATTTGATCTTCTCTAAGACCCTTTCGGTTCTGGTCGATATCAGCTGTCGTTGGTGGCTCGTCGTGGCTTAGAGAGGATGTGTTCCCGCGGTACTGAAGCGGTTGAACTAATTGAGCATATTGACATGTTGGATTGCCAAGATACAGTGATAAGAATGGGGGTTTTAAGTGATCGATTATAACGGTATGCATACCTGTATAACGATCAAGATTGAATTACTTCCACTTCCCGATTCTGTGACCGATGATGTCTATCATGCAGGTGCTTTGACTGCAAACACGAGTGAGGCAGAAGTTCTGGGATGAATGAATATACGTTTGTACCACTAACAGATATTCGTTTTGAAGGAAACGACTGACGGCTGCTGGACGATAAGTGCTAGTTGTTAATATTGTTGGCACGCTGCTAGGAAAAAGTATCACAGTTGCCTGATGGTTTTATTTTTTATATATTTATTTTTTTAATTAACCAAGTTAACAACTTGTTAGCAATTTGATTTTGATCGTATATACTACACATACGATCCAAAAAAGAGATACAGAACGTTTTTTGACAAAGTCTCATAAATGATGAACTAATTATTTCATTATTTCACATTCACTGTATTATTCGTGTGGTTTTCTTCTCTTTAGTCTTCTCAGCAGGTTGCTCACATCAAGCAAATGGACAGCTTAGTTGCTGTTGAAGAGCGATGTCAATTTTGTTGATAGTTTTCAATAGTTTCTACCTTTTGATCATGGTGAATTCTATCATTTTGAATGTACTTGGCTGCATTAACTACGTTCCTGAGCACACCATTTTGAAAAGTCTGGAAAAGCTTCCGATTCCCCTGAGCTGTGCGGAAACGGAATGAGCCTTTTATGTAGGAAATGTTCAAATAATTTTGACACCATGATGGGTGTCACAAATAGAAGTTTTGTAGCAGAAAACTGGTGGTCTTTGCAAACAGAACATAGGGAAAAGAAAGGTCAATGAACTTCTGAGTTCACATAAACCTAGAACCCCCTAGAGAATTAATTTAGTGGGGGAAAAAAAACCCACTCATTTAGAGCTTTTCCGAATCTTGAATGCTTTATTGAAAATCAGGAAACTATGTAACTAAACAACTCACATGTTGAAAAAAATAATTAGCGGAGAAACTTGAACACCCTCCGTCGCTGATTGTTCTCGATAGTCCCATTTTCTTTGCCAACTCAGAATGACAGGCTTGATGAAGGGGGTTCGTCAAAATATCCGCAACTTGTAATTTTGAGTTTATCTTCTGTACTTCAATTTCGTTTTCTAAAACGAGCTCCCTCATAATGAAATGCCTAATCATAATGTGCTTTGCTCAGCGATGAAATCCTTCGCTTGTTGACCAAGCGCTTCGTTGTCAACGTATAAAAGGAGTTTCCCAATGTCACCCATTAAACTTCTCATCAGTCGCATTGACCAAATAAGCTCACGAGCTGCTTCACTTGCTGCAACTATTTCGGCTTGAGTAGTGGATATCGTTAGAGATGTTTGACGTTGACTTAACCTGTTAATTGCTCCTCCAGAATAAATGCCAACTACTCCTGTTGTTGATCGTCCAGTGGTTCCATCTCCTCCATAATCCGAATCACTGAAACCATTTAGCAAGCCTTTCTCGTTATCCTCAGAATATGTCAGACTATAGTCAATAGTTCCCTTAAGATACCTGTGTATTCTTTTCACTCTCTCGCAATCTTCTTGAGATGGGGTTTCAAGCGAGCGAGACACTACTCCAACAGCATACGCCAAATCAGGTCGAGTGCCTACCATCAGGTACATGAGAGCACCTACTGCCTGGCGATATGGAAACTTAACTCCTCTTATAGGATCCTGATATGGTTCTTCTTTCCCTTTCCCTCGTAAATAATTGGGATAGGAGCAGGGTTACTGTCTTGCATACTAAATCGCTCCGAAATTTTCCTTGTATAGGCCGCTTGATTTATGGTTATACAATCGTCTTTCTGGTGCATCTCAATACCATGGAAGTATGATGCTGATTTGCAAGTGATCTTAAACTCTTTTCTCAATTCATCCAAGAATCTATCTTTAACAATGTCAAACTTGCCGCCACCAGTCCATCATCAACATAGAGTGCTAGGAATATACACTCCGTTTCATTTTTCCTAATGAACAGGCATGGATCGGCATCACTTGCTTCAAATCCAATCTGTTTCAAATACTCAACAAACCTTTTGTTTGAACATCGTGGCGCCTGTTTTAATCCGTACAAGCTCTTCACCAGATGACAAACGTTGGTAGATCCGCTTTCAAATCTCTCTGGCTGTAACATATAAACGTCTTCATCCAGGCACCCATAAAAAAGGCTGTTGAAACATCTAACTGTGCCAGTACCATTTTGTTTGATCATAATCTACTCTTTCTTTCTGAGAAAATCCTTTTAATCATTGCAGCTTTCCATTGCTTGCATTTGGTACTGGGTAACGCTTCTTTCAACGTAGGTGGCTCACGCATTTCACACATATCAGCAAGCGCAGCCATTATAAAATCGTCGTATCTCTGAGGACGTCTTAGAGTACTTCTATCCCTAAGGCCCCTATTACCAGTTGATTCTTATCTATCTGAATCTTTTACCTCCTCCTCTTGATCTTCGTTACTTGTTAATTCATGTGAATAAAATCGAAAGAAGAAACTGGATGATAATTCGTGTAGGTACTTACTTGACGAGTGTAGACTATAGTTGTATATCTAGGTATATCGCAAAGTATTTATGAAGGCAAAACCGATTCCGGTTTGAGATCAACAATTCTACGGCAGCTGTAATATTACAATAATCGATTCTTTGGAGAATGTCACATCCAAGATGATTTGTGGTCCATCTTCAATCAAAATATCTAAGAAGCATCATCTTCGTGTATTTTCTGGTTGTATTATCCTTCATCACGCCTTCTTTGAGATACAAAAGACAAATACGTGATATTATCAAGAGTATGCCAACTTTTAATGTGATTTAATGCTTTTACAGGGAATAAAGGGAGACAGTAAGCCTAACTCAGTTTATTCCACTTAAGCGTTCACTGCTTGGTTCAATAAATTTCGCTAACAAGATGAAAGATTTAGGTGACTACATTAGTTCCAGAACTCCTTTGAATGCCGGTGAAGGGTTGTTGTAAGAAGCTGCACCAACTTGATCGAAAGTTGTGTATAACCTTGTCATAAGGCGTTTTGAGGCAATGTGAACAACCACCATTATAAAATACCTCAACTAGCAACAAAGCAAATGAACGGAGAAAAGGAGGAGCGCGATGATTTTTATTTATTTATAATTTATTTTGTACAATGTTTTCAATGACGAATCTTTGTATAATTGATCAGAAAAAGATAGGGATTTTTTTAGCCACCTCAATTTTCGTTGATTTACTTTTAATTTTCCATCCAAACGAGCGTCCTAGTTGATCCTAAAACCTCGCCATCACTTTTGGTCAACAATAAAATGGTAAATATGAGGGTTGGAAATACGAAAAATCCAGATCTCAAAAACTTTTGAAATAACGGGGCTTAAACTTTTTTCTTTGATTTGGAAAAATCTCAGTTTATCACTCTATTGTCTAACACTCCAAGAGGGTCTATTTTTTCATTTTTAAATCCCTTTATTCTTTGGTAATAAGTACTTAGTGGGTCCCCATGTTACCAGGTATTTACAATTTGTCTATATAACTTTCCGTCATAAATTATTGTATCATAACAGCTATGTTTTCATCATTGTCAACTCATAGGTAGGTGATGTTAAAAATTTAATGTCCGAAATTTTAAGGTAACTAAGAAGAGTAGTGTATGCCTCCCGTCGATGACCCTTCAATAATCTGGCAAGGTTGTGTTGTGCAGCAATGGACAACACAAAAAAATTGTATTTTTCACACTCAATGTATAGGTGTTCAACATCATCCTACACTTATCATCCGTCACTGGCGGCATAGCCTTAAACTTCCCCTATGACTAAACATAATGAGCTCCGAGCTTGCAGCAATATGGTTTGCCATAAAAATGTTGAAGGTTAAGAATATCATAGATAGGGTCATTATAACAGACATTCTGCCTACCAGAGCATCAAAGGAACTTCAGAAGATAGGGCCAATCATTATATGGTCTTTGACTCGTCAAACTGATTTCTGAAAGCACACGTAATATCCACATACAATAGGTGCCTGGTCATTGTAGTTTAATGGGGAACGATCGATCAGAAAAAATTGCAAAACAAGCCAGTCAACTAACCATCATCACTAGTTTGAAAATACCGGAGGAAGAATCTCGAGCTACATTTGAAACCGAAATACTCCATAGATAGCGAAGAGCGTATGAAACCAGACCAGAAATTGCTGGGGAATTTCGTTATAGAGTATACCAAAAAGTATGGGAACGAAGCAATGGTTCGAAAATGGGATCTTAATACTTCAATTTATCCCTATATATGCCTTCGACCTCTAATTTTTGTTTTCCAGGTCAATAACACAACTGAGTCAGTGTTATTATTAAACGTAGGGCATGTTCGTCATTTGATCCTAACACTGAGACGTCTGCTCCCGAATTCATCTTGACAACAGGACAACTGCTGCTTTCCAGTTCTAAAACATCTATTTTACCTACTTAAATAACTGAATTTCTCCTCCGAGTTCATCTTCAATTATTGAATTCCGTTTTCCTGATTCCAAATTTTCCGTAATTGACACTGCCTTACTAAATGACCAGTCCTTTCACAGTTAAAACATTTTAGTTCCATGACCGGGCTCTCTCGTACACAATGTTACTACTAATTTTCAAATATTCTTCAAACTGATGAACAACATCTTCAAAAGTTAAGACATCTCTTTACTCAAACCCGAACGTGCTAAACAAATTCTCCCCCACATCTCCCAAGGAGTACAACAACGTGTTGATTTGCTGGTTCTGAAGCATGTCTGAATCGCTCATTCTTCTTAATCCATCTTGGTTAATATTCGGGACTCGAATCAGTATCATAATATTCGGAAAGTCGAACGTATCAGCAGGAGATATTTGATACTTAGCCTTTCACATGCTTCAGTAATGTGGCATTGATGTGCTTCCGGTTGAGCATTCTTTCGTGAACACATTGGCCTTAGATTTTCGTTATTTTTATCTACCGAGCCGGATTCTCTTACCTCATAACCACTCCTTTCGAGCTCATCTCTTACTACATTTTTACTTCCCTTTCTGTTTCGTCTAGCGATTTTATAAACCTCATCCCACACCTGACACCATGAATAGTACCTACTAGTTAGAAATAAAACACTGGGTTCGTATCAAGCGACAAAACTAGAAAGATTTATTTGTTTACAATAACACTAATAACTCTTCCAAACAACTTCTCCCAGGTGATGATAATAATTATATATACGTGGGTAACGATTGAACCCGACAACACAAATTCCTTACTATATACCTCTTCAGAAGTTGAGGTAGAAAAATCCGTTCCTTCATAAAAAAATCTAGCATTCTAGAAGAAATAAAGGGTTTGTTGAATGGAACTTTTTGAGCACGATAAAGAACTTTAAGTTCAAAAAATGTCCGTTAAAAAAAATTACCAAAATAAATAACGGCTAAAACTTGTTAAATTTATATTTTTCAGCAGAATATTACTGCGAAATAATTTATTAACCATGAACATTATAACAATTTATTGCAGAAAATCGTACTGCAGAATGTGTTTAAATTTCATTAAAATGGGCTGGAACTCAGAAAAAACAACAACAAAATTGTTTGAAAGTCTACAATTGGTACCTACATGTAGCCGAATAGGTAATATCTAAACAGATTTTAAATATTACAGTTTTTCGACATCACTAGATAGTTAACAATTCTAGGCACACAAAGTGGTAAAATTTCATAAAAATTTAACAAATATGACGAAAATAAAAGAACAAAAACTCATGCTACATAACTTGAACTTTTCTGTTTATTGGCTGGCGTTAGGTTAGCACGAGTCATGTAGGAAATTCGACTTGTATGAAAACTGAAAAATCCGTTATTTTGGCCTTTGATATCTGCAACAGTTCTAACAAAATTTCTGGAACACTTCCAAAACAGGAGTTTGAGAACGGTCGCTTCAAACAAGATTACGGCGTCAGATTTGGCAACGACGGTCAAGCTTGTGGGTTCAAACTTTCCATACCAACTGGCCAACGGTTTCAACGTGAATTCTTTTAGTTGCTAGCATGACTTTTTCCGATTATCTATTTACTTACGACGCAACTTATCTTCTGAAAAGTCCTTTATTTAAAAAAAATTGTGCAAGAGAAGAGTCGTATGAAACTAATTAATTGAAGGACGGAAAGAAATGCACGCGCGAAACAGAGAAAACAGGAACGGAAGATGAATAATATATTAGCAAGATTTGCACGAACGTTCATAAATACTTGTTTAACTGATAATTTCTTATTGACCTCATGGTGACCGTATCCTATCCCATGATGCCGTTGCTAAGCAGAAACATTGTAAACAAGCCGCTGGGATGTGGAAAGGGAGAAGTTGCATGACATGTGAAGTGACCAGGACAACTAGCTGGATATTGATGCAGTCAAATCCGATAGATTTGCTTTAACCCTAATCCCGTTGTCAGTGACAGTTTGGGATAGAGTTGACGGGCCAAGTTGAACAAATATTACAGAAATGATCTGCAACTGGTGGTAGGTATCTGAGCTAAAAAGAGTGTGTGACAAATAATATCATGGTCGTTATTATGTCATGGTGCAGGATGTGGTATGGAAGGTTACTAAGCTTGCATCTCATGAAGAGTGCTTCCCACCTCCCACTTCCTTCAAGAGTGGTGATACTATAGGGGCGCTTATTTTCATCCGTTTCTCTATCTTTCTCAACATCCCTTACATAATTTCAATTTAGTGTTTTCGTAATAATAATTTTAAAAAACCCCAAGTCATTCATTTGCGATTCAAAACTTCCATTAATTAATGTTAATAAGTTTTTTGGGCCTATAATATTTAATAATGAATGTGACCTATTCAATTACGTAACAACCTACAGTTGATTCAAGAGGCATAGCAGACAGACCTGTTAACCTTCAGAGTAGTGATCGCTATACGTTGAGTGCAATGCTTACGGAAGTACATAGGTTAGAAATAAAATATGTTGGATATAAGCTACTTCAATTCTGTGGTACAGATTCCAATCCATTAATTTTCCTTTAAGCCATAATTCTACCAGTCATTTTGAAATATTTATGCCATGAATTCCACTGTCTGTCCCAGACGCAGTCAATAGTTGGTTTGCGGAACGAACAAGTAAACGCGAAGTGATAAATACTGAATAGCAGTCTCCATTGGGTAATCGTATTTTGAAATATGAAACTTCGGAGCTTAGCAGTGAAAGCTCCGTAACATCAGTGGGATAGGATGGAGCTAATATCAAGAAAGTTTATACCTGTAAGGTCTGTACGTGGAATCGATAAACCACGCTAGCAAGACGTTGAACTACTTGAAACTTTGATAAAGAAGTTCCTGAAACTTGGCACTTACGTCATATACGGAACCGAATTGGAGGCGGTACAAATTTGAAGGAACGGGTTGTTAACAATCGAAGGAAACAGTTAATTCCAGTTATTTTTGATGATATTCTGTATTGATATGTACCAGGAATCTTATGAAGACGATTATGACTGTCAACATATGCTCGAAAGATGGATTTAAATTGTTTTATATATCCCACACTACATTGCTACAACGTGATTTTACTAAAAATATTACTCCTATCAAGTCACATTACTCACAAAATTTCTATGTAATATGTTTCGGTAACTTTCTAGGTACACATGTTTCAGATGTAAGATAGTAACAAGTATTCTTATGGGGTTTCCATTAATAGATCGATGGTGCACTATTAAAATCAGCGTAAAAGCCATCCAGCGTAGCCCCCCCCTCCCCCCCGTCAATACCATCACCACTTGCCACATATAGGGAGTTATGTAGATGTATGTAGGAAAATAGCGTTTAATCGAGGGTATGAGCTGTATTTTGATGAAAAGCAGAAGGAAATGAGTGGAATGTTAATGACGATGTTGTACGGTAATTAGGTTGGGGCCCACTTACTAGGCTTAAATTTGAGTTGACTAACCATAATCAAATAGGCCCTGCTAATCATCGCTGATTTACATGTCTTTGAGCGACAAATTCAAAGTTTTTTTTTTTAAATTAAACTAATCTTTGACAAGTGAGTTATAAAACAAGCTCATTCCACTCATACGCAATTTCCAAAAAACACGACTTCCAACGAGTTTTCAGCTTCCGGTAGGTTTGCGAGGATTGGGCTCATCACACTGTTAAATTATAGATTTTAATCATTTGGAATTATGGGAATTTTCTTCACAACCGATCATTGATCATAGAAGGAAGTGAATTCTGATCCAATTGAATGAGGTACTTACCCTAAAAATTAAAGGAACCATTGCAAATACCTTTTTTAATGGAACGAGAAAAGTCAACTTGACTTCTCATAATAACTTTTCTGTACATTATTATTCCTAAAGGATTGAGTTAAGGTGTACCTAACTAAGGTGTACTTATGTCCAAATTTTGCACATTCGCACTGATAAGAATGTAATCAAGTTCATCTTAAAATGATTTATAAATTTGATGATTTCATTGAAGTTATTACAAGAATTTCGCATTAGCAGATGCGCAGTGGTTCTCAATGATCCGAATGCATCAAAATTGATCTGTTGAACAAAACTGTCAATTCAGTGCAATTTTTTCGCAATTGGGAGAGTGGTACAAGTTGTAAGGATTAGTAGATTTCCAAATATTTGGGTTCAATTAAAGTTCATACAAGCCGTAAAAAAGCTGAGACGATTTTGGTTAATGGGACACAAATTTGTATACATAACATTGAAACTCATCGGAAGATTGTTGCAACTATGTCCACCTTTAAACCACATTTTTCACAACCTCCATCGGATTGGATTTCTAACTTTTTCGTAAATTATTTTATATAGCCAAAGTAGTGGGTGACAATGACAAATGTCTCATTACCAGGAATTTTTGGAATTTTTCTCTTTGGCTTTACGAAACAAAATATGATTATGAGATATTTTTTACGGAATATCCTATACTGTTCAAAAGAACAGTGGCAGGTCCTTATTGAGGAATCTACGGGTGGAGCCATAATTGCCCAATCACAATGTCGATAGTTCTGATGTTCCTCCAATTCGGAATCACATACTGCAGGATGACATCAAGTATTTTCTTTTTACCGCTCAAGAATTATTTTGGATATTGGTAGGCGGCTAACTTGATGGTAAGTTAGCTATTTCAAAAGGGACAACAAGTTGTGTGCCAGATAACACGACTATGATCCGGTTCGAAGGGTAGAGAGGCTCTGTTAGATATTTGGCTCAAGTCCAACGTGTAAATTCCACATATACGTCATATTTCCAATAATTGGGGGTGAATTCAACAAGTTTCTATCGGAGTGGAAGTTCATGAAATACGAGGTTGTAGGAAAACACAGTGGAATCAATCAACAGTTTGCTACCACAATTATCGTGTGTATGATTTTACAGTTGTCATTAAAAATTCTCAGTAATGCTTAATACTCTTCAAAAATGAGTTGGGAATTTCATAGAGGGAGGTTGATAAGGGGGATCCTCTCCTTTGAATCGATGTAATATTTAGTAGTAAGTTTTTAAAAACATTTGAAAAACTGAGTGTTGTGTGTGATTTCTTTAACTGCATCTATAACAACCAAGTCTTTGATCTCTATCAAACTCAACAAAATCGTAATAATTCAAACCCAATATTGCTAATCACCTTTTAGATGGGCACTGTATCCCTCTTTCACGCTCCTGCGTAAAAGTATAGCAGTAGGAGAGATGAACATATTCGTTTGAACTTGTAGATCTGTCTGGGCCTGTGACCAGTCAAGGCCTCTGGGAGGGGTGTTGGGCGGGAAACCGACCGACATTGCTTCCAAAACTGGTAACGCTGGCGGAGGGAGCCCCAGGCTACAGGTACATAGACTTCGTCGAAGCATCTCCAGCCTGCCCCCAAGTTGAGTTTGGATTCGCGGGGGCAGTGGTTTGCAACCTTGGTAGTGGCTAAATTACCCCCCAGGTAGGGTGCGTGGGTTCAGGCTCGCGGGGATGAGCTCCTGCAAACGGACCCTGGCATGTGTGTTTTGTGAATTGCCAAAAACTCGGGCGCCGAACCTGCACAGTTCGGAAGCACGCGCTAGAACGTGCGCTCTCACCTGTCGGTTAATACAGGTACTTGCCTTTGGATGGACATTTATGAATGGAGGAATAGATAGTAATTGATCACCTTTTAGAGATTTTTAAATCGAAGTCGGCCTCCTGTGTGCCTGTTTGATGCGATTCTCCTGTGTCATTGAGATAAAAGACTGGATGACTCCCAACACGATTCTTTTCATTGGATCATTGCTAACTACAGCACATTCTCAAAACATCTTGACTTATTACCTAGTGCACCTAGGTAATATGTTCTGTTACCTAGTGCACCTAGATCCCTCTTTCTTTAGCCGATAGTGGTGAAAGTTTTCAAGTTCTGCGTGCTATAGCTCTTGAATGCTAGCCATTGAATTCACTCACACCCCAAAATATGATAGAAACTGCGATTGTGTCATCTTATCATCTTAGTAACACGAAGACACAATCTATGCGAAGAAAATAATTCCATCAAATTAGTGAGTTAGTTGGAGAATTGTACTACCTCTGATTCAACGGTGTTGATTGAGCATGCACGTACATGTCTTCTATTGTAACAATTGAACTATTCCATTGTAAGTGCACCCTCTCTCCCCTCTCTACACCAGCCAGCCACTAACAATCTCCATTTACATACCTAATATGATGTAGTTCAGCTATATAGCAAGTTTTGTTTCTCATGTTCTTCTGAGTTGAGACGAAAGTATAAATCGATTAAAATTGCAATGAGGCATTTCATATTTAATGTAATGTAAATGTATATTTTAATAACACTTATGGTGTTACAATCCCCCTTATCCGTTTTAGCCCTGAGTCGTACAGTATGTGGCGGTATATTTTGCATTTGGGTGGGGTATCAACTACATCCCTCGTTTATTCCGTAATCATGACCGGCATCTGAAACGTGGGGTGGATAACCGTCTAACGTAAGTAAATAGGAAAACGTAGGATCTAAACTCGAGCATTATTCCAGCATCGTCCTCTATCCATCCTCCGACCCTCACCCTCTGCCCGCACCACAGTGAGGCTTTTGCGTTTGGGTCTGGTCCGTGTACAGGATCGATTTATCCTCAATCCTTTGTATTTCTCTCCCAGTCTCTATTTAGAGAACAATGAGCGGGACCGCGCGGTTTAGTTGTAATTATTATCAAGGAATTTATAAGCCCTCTCTATTTATAAATGTCGTTTTCATCAAGAGGGTGAGAAATGAGAACTTTATAAAGCTAGGAAACAGGGAATGGTTGGGTGGCTTTGTCTTTCAGGTGGGTTTGTAAGGTTTTGGGTCCAAAAGATTAGCTACGTCATAGCTTTGCTGGGAAGGAATCTGAGCACTAGACAAGCCTTGAAGTTATGTTTGCTTCGAGTTTTTGTTATTATACGGATTAGATTCAAAACAATCTCCAACAGATTTACCCTATGTGGTCGACATTGTTTTTTTTTTTTTTTTTTCGCCACTTCACAACTACGCCAAACCCTTCCGATATTCTCACTACGCATCGCAAGAAACTAACACCTACGAACTAAATCACTCGCGACGAAGTTGTGGAAACCCATTTCTAAAAGGAAGTTAGTGAAAAAACGTTATCTATTTCCACGAAAAAATAAAGAGTTACAATGTTAAATCGAAATCGATTTAATATTGTAACTCTTCAGTTTTTCGTGGACATAGACAACGTTTTTTCACTAACTTCCGTTTTGAACCAACACCACTTGTCACATGGCTTAATCCACAGTGTCAAAAAGCTGCATGGAGGAGGCCGCGCGATTTTTTTGGTCGTGCATTGCATTCTTAGCGTCTGAAAACTCGCCTCCTTCTCGTTCTCTACGCTTTCCTTCACCTGTTTGGGACCCACCAACCAACCGTCGCAGAGGGCTGACCCCTCATATTTTTGAGAAGACCCGTGGAACTACGCTCTGACCCAGAGGTCAGAGGTTTCAAACAGCACACAGTCGTCGCTGTTTTTCCCAACTCGTCTTCAGCCCCACCCTGCGGGTCGCCTTAATCCCTGGAACACGACCCTGCGCTGACCACACCTGTTGGAAAGCACACATCTGGTAGGTACACTATGATTTGATTTTTATTAATGGGTCATTCATAAATTAGTATTTTTCAAAATCATTAATGGGGCAAAAGATCATTAACTCAGTTGCACTTCTTATAAAATTTTGCTATAATTCCGAATTAAATCATTCATATTTGTCAGTAAACCTTTTGTATAATATACCTAGAAGTTTTTGTAATGATTCTACATTTTATCGTTAGTCCTTTTCAGTTAACATTTTACTAATATAATGATTCTTACTATGAATCAGAATTTCGTCGTAGAGATAGCTATTTTTTTTACGATTACCTATCAATTCTTTGAATTTTATTCAATAAACGTTTTTTCCGACCAATATGAAGTTCAACCAATCTGCTTTTACTCGTAACTAACCATCAAATTCTTATTAACATGAAAAGAAAGATCCATTATTTAATTCATCAGTTACCGAAACACTCAAACCACAAACAATTGATTAGCCCCACACCCCCCTTTGAAAAAACTTTAAACCATTTCTTTTTGGCAATCTCTACAATTCCGTTTATTGCCAGGAAATTCTGACATTCACCGCCGTTTGTCAATATGAAACCTAGGTACTTTTTCTTTCCCTTAATCAGCTGTTGAACTACTTTCGCTTAACCCAATTTTCGTAGTATATTTTGGTTTATGGCAATTTCATGGCAACTTGATAACAATTTACTATGATTTGCAATACCTGGACTGTGTCAATGAATGCATATTTTTCCCCCTCTATTAGGTACTTGATAATTTTCATCAATCCCTGATTTCATTATGAAAATTCTGTATTATTTCATTTGTTGTATCCTATTTGAATGATGTTATATATTGTTTTAATTTAACCCTGTATTCTGGTTACTGCTTCTTTTAATTTGAACACTTACATATGCCAAAATACTTTGCAATTTACATGCTAGGAAGTTCATTAATTGGTTAAATCGTATCCTCGCATTTTTATGAATTCGCGATTATCTTATGTCACATTGTTTTGCAATTTTGATACTCGTTTGCCTCGTTTTAAACCAATCAGTGAAGATTTTTTTTTTTCAATAATTTCTTCCATTTTATTAATTTTTGGCGCATATTCCTGTATTTTCCGTTTATTTATTTATTTTTTTTTTGTCAACGTGATTTTTCATTCCCTACTATTCACGTATTTTTAGTTCATTTTTCAACATCTAATACGTATAGTTTTTAACGTTTTAATTCATTGTTGAGATATTTCTTTGACGATAATTTTGCTCGCCACTATGCTTTTCAATTACTAACCGTTTTTAGTGATTAAATATTTAAGAAAAAGAGAAAAATTGATTTAAGCCATTTCGGGTGCTTTAATTTTCGTCAACATTTAACTTTCATTTTTTCATTAATTTTTTGGGGCTTTGCGCTTGTTTTGTTTCCATAATAATTCCCTACAACCACACATGGTCTTCCTCCGACCCCATCATCAACATACGAACCCGTTGTATCTTTTTTAATTAATACGGATAATAATTGATTTGTCCACTCTCCCTTTTCGTTCGTATTTCGCTGTGCTGCCCCTCAGCTCGACAGTCTGAAGGTCAAACTTCCGATTTTCAAGATTCATTCTTTGCTCGATCCAAATTTTAGTCTAGTTGTGCAAAAATCCCCGGATATTTGAAATTCTGCGATAGAAAAAGGGGAATGGAGGGGGTAAGGCCGAAAAAAGGTGGTTTTTTTCGAAGAATTTAGTCGACGCCTCCCAAGTTACAATCCTCAACCGATTTTCGAGATTCTTATTTGGCTCGATTCATATTTTAGTCTAGTTGTGTATCAAGGATTGGGAATTTCGGATTCGCTGTCTAGGTGGTGGGTTGAGGAAATCATTGCCGATTCTTTCAAGCGCTGTTTGATTCTTGTTTTCCTCCATTACGAATTCGTTATGATTTTGGAACGTATGTAAGGAGTTTCAAATTTAATCATGGGAGGGGGTGAATGGAAGGGGTAAAACTGATAAATCCTGATGTTTTAACAATTCGTCCGATTATCGTGACTCTTTTTTGTTCAACTGAGAATTCGTTCTAGTTTCGGGAGTTATATCAGGAGTTTCAATTGTCATGATAGAAGGGGGTGAATGGAGGAGATAATAGCAATAAATTATGATGTTTCAACTATTCTCGTCAAATTTCAGTGATCATATTTCTGTTCAGTTAGGAATTTGGTCAAGTTTTGGAAAATATGTGAGGGGTTACAAATTTCATGCTTGAGGTTTTATGATGGAAATTTACTGTCGAAGGAGGGGGTTAATGGGGGCACGGTGATTCCGAGAAGTCTTGATATTTTTGTTTTTTCTCTTATAGGGACTTCCCCGTATAATATTTTTATAACAATATTTTTTTAACCGAAAATCGACAAGCATCAACTCAATTAGAAGTTTTTTAATTCGCGGATGGCGTTTTCAATCTTTATTTGACATCGTGAATATAATCATGAGAGAGTGCTTAATCTGAGAACAAAGGTGTTTTTTAGAAACGCCCTAATATATACTCCTCTCTACCCTATCCTCCCCTTTTTCCCTCAGCTACCACGACACTGCCATATTGAACCATTTATTCTCATGTAACTCATTTGGCATTCATACATTCATGTTACAGATACGAGGAAGCAATATGTCTCACCTAACTTGGCAGGTAATAAAAAAAAGGAAGTTAGTGGAAAAACGTTGTCTATTTCCACTAAATGCAAAGTGTTACAATGTTAATTGATTTCGACGGTTAGGCCATCATCAGTAACAAACAATAACATAAAATGAAAGTTCTTGTTTGTTACTGATGATGACCTAACCGTCGAAACGATTTAACATTGTTACTCTGTATTTATCGGGGAAATAGTCAACGTTTTTTCACTAAATTCCGTTTTGAAATGGGTTTCCACAACTTCGTCGCGAGTAATTTAGTTCGTTGGCAGAAAAGTATTCATTAGATGCTACGGTGGTTTTCCTAATCAGTAACAACAGTCCTTACCTGAGTCAAAATATTCCGAGAGCTTCCATTTGATTCCCGAAGGGCAGACCACACTTTTTTCAACTTTGTCTTGTTTCCTACTCTCCAGTGATGGATGTGAGGAAGCTAATCTGCCTACCCTTGGTGTTGATGCCTGCCTCCGGCCACCGCTCGTCGATCACTGGAATGTCTCGCGTGGTTAGCATTCGGATGGGCTACCGTTCGGGACATGACACTAGGGCGCTTTTTGCATTTTTTATCCTTCTCAACGGAAGCTGGTCGTTTTCGTAACTCCAAAGGGAACAAAGTTGACGAAAGCTAAGCTGGGATCCGAATTGGTAGTACCCATGAAGATATGATGATAAAATTGACAAGGTCGTCTAGGAACATAAATTTTCTCATTCACAAATATCAGATTATGTTATTTACAGTTTGATAGAGTAAATATTTCCCCCAGTGGTTTTTAAGCGAATTTTCGTAGAAAATTAAGCGATTTCATAGGCCCCAAAATTATAAAATCAAAATATCATTAAATTGTCTTCCGTTTTGAGTCATTCTGAAACAAACTCTTGAGTTTAACACTTTTTCACACACCCACACACACAAACACACACACACACACACAAACACACACACACATACATTGGAGAGTAGCGTCAGTACTCTCATTACCTAATTACTTGTTAATCAAATGCTATGGTGTATGCTTGGGTGACTTTTGATTTGAAACCCATCTCAAGGTGGTAGCATTGAAGACAAAAGTAGAGAAGGAGTAACATACCCCTCTCCACTACCGCTACCTGTGAGTTCCCTCGCACCCTGAGACGTCCAGCAAGATTCAGTTCGTTTCAAACAGTCTCCCTAGTTACCCCCCACAAGCTTCCATTAAACATCTTTCTATCTTCTCTAAACTAAGTGTTATTCTATCAAAAACCCATTTCCTGATTTAAAGACTATTTCTAACTATATATATATGTTATAGTACCAAAACCGCTGATCTATCTTTATTTCTGCTGAATCAGCCCACCGAGGCTATATAAGCTTGATTCCCCCACCGTTCGAGTCAGTCTCGTTGCTCCGCTCGTACGCTACGTATCTCCGTTCCGTTTTCCTTATTCAAAGTTGTGTTCCGTCGGTTCCAAATAAAGAAAGTGCTTTTTAAAAACTCTTTTCTCTCGGCACCCGACGTAACTGGTGCAGTCGCTGTAGGACACACCGATTCTCGGATTTTCTCGGACTATTCGGAAATCTCTGTTTCAACAGTTAAGGTGTGTCGAAGAACCCCGCGCTCAACAGAACCGGAGTGCACACGGATACGGCAAAGACTTCTACGATCTACGGGATACGGACAACGGACTCCTGAAGAAGATGTTGAGGCTGTAAGTAACTTCAATCTACAATTTTTCATCAGTTCAGCTCACATCTCTTCAGTTAGGTTAAACATCGACTGGATACCGTTGTGTTGAGGTAAATACAAAAGAATATTGTATTTCCTCCTCCCCAGCGATCAAAGTAGATTTAAAAGACCGCACCCTGGTCTTAGGTTAAACATCGACTGGATACCGTCGTGTTGAGGTAAATACAAAGGAATATTGTATTTCCTCCTCCCCAGCGATCAACGTAGATTTAAAAGACCGCACCCTGGTCTCTTCAAGTTAAAGGCCGTACCCTGGTCATTTACAAGAATTATTCTTAAGGACCGCACCCTGGTCTCATCAATTTAAAATATTCAAAGACCGTACCCTGGTCAAATAAATGAATTTTAAAGACCGTACCCTGGTCAAATAAATAGTTTTTAAAGACCGTACCCTGGTCAAATAAATAATTTTTAAAGACCGCACCCTGGTCGAATAAATAAATTTTAAGGACCGTACCCTGGTCAAATAAATCAATTCTAAGGACCGTACCCTGGTTCCAAATATAATCATTATAAACCGTTAGAGTACCTACTGAATACTCGTACTCTAAGAGCTTCATTAATCAACTTTAATAAAAATTCTGAAAAATTCCTAAGGTCAAGGAACCAAAACCCCTAGCCAGCTTTTGGGATTGGAGTAGTTTACGCAGACTCCACAGAAGCATGGACCTAGGCGATATCCCACTTCCACCTGGACCAGCACCTCCAGTTAATGCAGCTGCTCTACTGCAAAGAGCATTAAACCCGATTCCTGAGGAACCTCCAAGAATTCCGTTCCAACCAGATCCGATTCCGGTAGCACCTCTACCTGAACCTCAACAGCCGCCCCAGCAGCCTCCAGAATTCCGTAGGGAATATAATAGGTTAATTCCCGAATTTAACGGAGAACCTTTAATACTAGCAAAATTCCTAAAACAATGTGACAAGATATATTTAAGGTTTTATAATCATGTTGATAGAGATGATTTCCAGAACGATGTGATCCTAGGTGTGATTACGTCTAAACTAGGGTCATCAGTAGCTGAAAAAATCTATGTCAACACTATAGATACATACCCAGAACTTAGGAAGGCATTAATTCAAACTTATAGCGATAAGCGTGATACTTACACTTTACTTTCAGAATTAAGCGCAATGAAACAATCCCCGCATGAAGATTGTTTCAATTTTCATGACCGTATATGTCTAATTCTTAATTCACAGGTGGCATATCTTCAACTGAATATGCGTGAACATGCTCCGATTTTATCGGAATACATGCGAAATTACGCTCTAAGGGTATTCGTGCACGGTATTTCCGAACCGTTAGGAAGCCTACTTAGAACCAAAAATCCAAACTTGGGCATAGCTCTATCCATGCTAACTAATGATTTCAATTTAAAACCCAAAGATAAATCTTCCTCCTTCAGACCCACTCAACAAAGCTCGCCACCAGCACGGGCGACGAACGGTAATCAGCCAGGTGCTGCGTCAGCAAACCGGATGATGCCAAGGCCGCATTCCGTGCCGCAGACCCCGACTAATTATCAATTCCAGCCGAGGTTTCCCCAACAATATGCTCCGCGCTTCACGCCAAAATATAATTCAACTCAAAACGTTCAACAGCCTACTCCCTCACAAAATCAGCCCGGTTTGAATAGAAATCCGAATCCAAAATTCCAAAATTCAACAAAACCTAATTATCCGCAAAATCAGACGAAAAATCCAAATTGGTCCCAAAATCGATCGAGTATGAACAAAAGTGTCGTACCGATGTCCATTTCGACCAAAAACACCAATCTCAACATGATGGAGAATTCTGAGCCACCAGAAAACATTCAAGGACCATTTTTTGATAATCAGAACGCCCAATATTGTGATTCAACCCTCATGAATACGGATGTTCAATATGAACATCAATACAACGATCCAGAGATGGATCAGATGAGTTATGAATTCGGGAATATGCTCTCGGAAAATTCCAATGGAAACAACACGGGTTACCAAACCGATCCTTTTTTAGAGGAAATGAGCCTCACGAAATTATCGAACTCTTAAACTTTCCAAATCCTCAAGGTAAACTTCCGTATATAATAATGCCAAAAACAAATCTTAAAATATTAATAGATACAGGTGCAACTAGGAGTTTCATTAATCCCGAAATTGCCTATAAATATTTCCCTTCAAAAATTCAACCAGACTCAGGATTAGTAAGAACGGCGCATGGTATCTCACAGTTCAACCGAAGTGCGCTAATACCTTGTGGAGAATTATTCAATTCATATGGACTGAACCTTCCGTTCATCATGTTTAAATTTCATGACGAATTTAACATGCTTATCGGAACTGACCTCTTGCTATTCCTGGAAGCCGATGTAAAATGCAGAAAAAGAATACTTAAAACCCCCAACATAACCCTGGAATTGTTTTTCACAAACACTAACGCGAAAAATTCAGATAATATTCCGGAAGTAGGATCCTACCAAATTGACGCAAGGACCATTCAACAAGTAAAAATAAAATTGAAAAACATAGAAAATGGCGAAGCCATCATTCCTAGAACAAAGGTAGGAGACATAGAAATTCCCCAATGCCTAGCTCTAGTGAATAACTCTTATGCCCATGTTCATGTTATGAATCCGACCGAAAAACCTCTAGATTTTAGGCAAAACGAACCCATCATAGGCGAACCTGTCCTTGATAACCTTTTTCTTGAAAGCGAATCCACTGATCAACCTTCGGCTCCTAATCAGTCAAAAATTAAAACTAAACCTAGGCTAGACCTAACTAAACTACGTCTAGACCATATGAATGAGGAGGAGAAACAAGAAATTCTAAAACTACTAAAAGAATATTCTGACCTGTTCCATTCTGACGATCAACCTTTAACTTTCACTAATCACGTAAAGCACCACATACGAACTTCTGACGAGATACCGATTTACACCAAACCTTACAGATACCCGAACGTGTATAAAGACGAAGTTAAAAGACAGATTAACGACATGTTAAAACAAAAAATAATAAGACCTTCAAATTCCCCTTACAATGCTCCATTATGGGTAGTACCAAAAAAGATGGATGCATCTGGACGAGCTAAATATAGACTTGTCATTGATTATAGAAAACTAAACGAACGGACGATATCAGACAAATTCCCTCTACCAAACATCACGGACTTATTAGACAAACTTGGACGATGCCAATACTTTAGTACTCTTGACTTGGCCTCTGGATTCCATCAAATGGAATTAGATGAATCGTCAATCCCGAAAACTGCTTTCTCAACGGACACAGGACATTACGAATTTCTTAGACTCCCATTCGGTTTAAAGAACGCCCCTCCATCCTTCTCTCGCCTAATGAGCGATATTCTGAGAGGACTTCAAAATGAAATATGTTTGATTTATGTCGACGACATTTTGATTTACAGTACCAGTTTACAAGAACACGTCGAACGCCTTAGGGAAGTCTTCAAAAGACTACGAAAATCAAACTCAGCTAGATAAATTCAGCTAGATAAAACGGAATTTTTGCGTAAAGAAACGGGATTTTTAGGACACGTTGTATCCGCTGAAGGAGTTAAACCAAACCCGGATAAGGTAGAGGCAATTGCGAAATTTCCTGTTCCTAAGACGAGAAAAGAAATAAAACAGTTTCTCGGACTTTTAGGCTATTATAGAAAATTCATACCCAACTTTGCTAAAATCACTAAACCTTTCACAGCCTGCTTAAAGAAAAATTCCAAAATCAACTATGATAGTCACGAATATTTGGAATGCTTTGACCACTGTAAAAACCTATTGATGAACTCACCAATTTTACAATATCCCCAATTTGACAAGGAATTTAACGTAACTACAGACGCAAGTGACGTAGCCGTGGGAGCCGTTTTGAGCCAATATAACGATCAAAAAGCGGATTTACCGATTCATTTTGCGAGTCGAATACTATGTGATTCTGAGAGAAAACTGTCAACAATAGAAAAAGAACTTTTAGCCATCGTTTATGCCCTAAAAACATTCCGCCCATATTTATATGGACGTAAATTCACATTGTTCACCGATCACCGTCCCCTTCGATGGCTTTTCAGTTTAAA
Organism: Adelphocoris suturalis; assembly: GCA_030762985.1. NCBI lineage: Eukaryota > Metazoa > Arthropoda > Insecta > Hemiptera > Miridae > Adelphocoris > Adelphocoris suturalis. Next base: position 33,588,122 of record CM061045.1, read on the forward strand.
GGATTGTTCATCCAAACTATTTAGATGGCGATTAAAATTAAGCGACTATGACTTCACTATTAAATATAAACCTGGATCTGCCAATCACGTAGCCGATGCACTATCTAGAATAGAACTGAACAACAGCGATAGTCCCCAACCTAGTACGTCAAATATAGATAACATTCTAAGCGACGAGGAGGCTATGCGCGAAATAATTACAGATTTCGACAATGACCCGAATGTTCGCGAAGTCGTAGACGAAATAATGGAAACCTATAGACGATCTAGGGAAGGTATCGAAAACGCTACCAATAGAGACAATCAGTCCCTCGCCGTCAACCTAGAATCGGCAGCGCGCGAACTAGATTCCGTTGATACAATACACTCCAACGCCGAAGGCAATACAGTCCTGACCATTCCAATTAAAGAAGGTATAGTCAACCATGGACTTAACCAAATATTAATAAAACTCGTTTCGAATAATCCCAAAACTCCAAAAATTACAAAACCATTCGGAACTAAAACTCGGATAAATGTGGAATTTTCAAAAACCAATTTCAAAAATAATGTAATCGATTTTGTGAAGGAATATGTACGCCCACATATAGAATACTCCTTGTATTTCTATAATGATGATAAGGGAGAAATCTATCAAGAATTCGCATCCGTGATGATAAGCGTCTTTAGAGAGTCAACTTTAAAAATGACTAAGTACACTGATCTCGTACAGGATGTCCCTAACGAAGACGAAGTGGAAAACATAATATCTAATTATCATATCGGGAAAACGAATCATAGAGGCATAACGGAAACATATGCAAAAATCAAACGCACATATTTCTGGCCGAACCAAAAAGGTACCATACAAAATTTTATCAACCGTTGCGAGACTTGTCTGGCTACAAAATACGACCGCGTGCCCATTAAACCAAAATTTAATGTAACTCCAACACCCACGCGACCTTTCGAGATAGTACACATCGATAAGTTTACCTTAGATGGTGGCAAATTCCTTACCATCCTTGATGCTTTCTCAAAGTATGCTCAAGCATATCACTTAACCAGCAATTCAAGTCTTGACGTTGTAAAAAATCTGTTGACTTACTTTACCCATCACGGTATCCCGAAAATGATAATATCCGATAATGGGGCAGAATTCGATTCGTCTCTAGTGAAACAACTCTTGAACCTTCACAAAGTAGAAATTCATTTCATTTGTAGCCAAAATCCCAATAGTAACGGAGCAATAGAAAGGTTCCACTCAACCTTAATTGAACATATCCGACTCTTCAATAACCGATCCGAATTCCCCTGTGACTCCATGGTCACAAAAGTAAAATAAAATACGCCTTAATAGCGTATAACAATTCGATTCATTCGGTAACCGCTCTTACTCCTTTCGAAGTCGTTTATGGTCATATAGAACCAGGTAGCCCCCTCGAAGCAGATTTAGAACGAATAATGCTAAACGATTACACCTCGAAACACAAGGACCGAATAGCCAGGTTATATTCCGAAATTCATAATCGCAGTTCCCGAACAAAAGAAAAAGCCATCAATAAAGCTAACGAAAATAGAGAGATTATACCAGATATTCCCGAAACCATATTTGTAAAAAACAAACAATTCATGAGCAAAACAAAAAATAAATATAGTAAGGAAACTTTGGACAAATTGGAGGTAGATAAGAAAACGGCAGACATCGTTCCTCGTCATCACAACACCCAAAAGAAAATTCATATTTCCAACATCAAACGACCCAGGAAGTTAGGTACTAAACAAACTCCAGAATCCTCAGAAACCTCGGATGACTCAGACATAGATTCAGATCCAGACTCCCCCCCTCACGGACCTTGGAAATCAAAACAGCATTTTGGTCCTAGAAAATAAACTATAGAATGTAATTCCGTCTTACGTCATTACAGGTTATTGCTTACAACTGCAGCCCTCTGTGCAGAGGTCAAGAACCTCAATAGAAGTGGAGGAATAATCCCAATCGACCTGGGACCTGCCAAATTAGAGGAGACAGAACATGTACTAACCCACTATTACGAACTAACTGGAATCTATACAGAGGTCGACAATTTAAATTCCAACTATTCCTCTCTCGTACGACTAACCCAAAATTCTCGCAAACTCCATGACAAACTCGACGAATATTGTTCATTCTTCAAACATGTACAAATGCTCGTTGAACAAAAAATTTCAAACATAAGACTTCACGGAGAAACCAGACAGAAACGAGGACTGATCAATGGTTTAGGAACTGTTATTAAAGCAATCACTGGAAATTTAGATAATGATGATAAAGAAAAATTCGACAACATTATTAACGATATCGATAAGCGCAATAAGAACCTTCAAACGAAGTTCTCTCAACAGTATTCCGTGGTTAATCAACTTATCACCAATTACAACAAAACCCTCCAAACCATTCAATTTAATAGCGACCAAATAAAACATAAATTTGCGGAAATAAATACTATCGTAAACTCATTTGATGGTCAAACACTTATCTACAAAGATATAATGTATCATCTTCAAACATCCATGAATCTCATCCTCAATCTGCTTTCAGAAATCGAAACATCAATCACCTTTTGTAAACAAGGCATTTTACACCCTAGTATCATAAGTACTCACGTTCTGGAAATCGAATTACAAAAGTTGTCACTAAATCTAACTGATCTGCTGACCTATGAGTCCTTAATTAGAGTACAATGTAACATTCGTAGCAACAGAATTGTGTATTTCCTCACACTACCAGTTTACAAAAATATTGATTATCATTTGTACTATTTATACTCCACACCTTGGCATGTCAACGAAGAGTACACTACAGTAATACCTAAATTTAAATATCTATTGAAGAATGGTAATGAGATCCTTCCACTATCCGATCGTTGTATTTTTAATGAGCAATTTTATTGCAATGTGGAATTGTTATCACAAGCAAATGCTTTTTGTGAACGTAACATCCTGTCGAATGGCTCCACGAGTACTTGTCAATTTACGAAAATATCAATTGCAACAAATTACATATCTATCGTCCCCGAAACCAACCAATTATTGGTAGTTTTTCCTCAAGAGGACCAACTACAGATTAAAAGTTCAGATAAATCGGAAACACTCACCCTACAAGGTATCCATCTCGTCAACCCCAACTCTGACTCAGTTTATTATCACGACAAATTAATGTCATCAAAACTTACCAGTACGGGGAGTCCCACTTTGTTAAGCATATCTACCCCGAAATTTGATTCCCTTAACTTCACTCACATGTCTATGCGTTTTGACGACATCAACCTCAAAAACTTAGACAACTTTCATTTAAACTTAAACCCTTTTGACAACGACCAAGATGGTCTTAATTGGTACCCCTCCATATTGCCTAGCATATGGACTATAATACTCTACGTATTAATATTGTCACTGTTCGGGTACACAATCATAAATTATAGACAGAAATGTGGGAGAGCCAAAATAACAAATCAACCTGCATAAATCCCCTTGACCTAATATTATAATTTATGTAAATTTTTTGTAATCTCATTTTTTTGTAATCTCTTTCTATGTAATTTTTTTTTGTGTTTTTAAAATATGTTTCATGTGTTTTATGATGTTTAATGATTGTATGATTGATGACTATGATGTTTTATGATTCTTTATTTTATGATTTTTATAATGTTTTATGATGTTTCTTGTAAATGTTTTTATGATGTTTTTATAATGTGTTTTTATAATGTGTGTTTATAATTGTAACTCAAACTCATCGATTGTAAAAATTTTTTTTAATTTTTTTTGTAAAATTTTTTTTAAAATTTTTTTGTAAAATAATTGTAACTCAAACTCATCGATTGTAAAATTTTTTTTTAACAAAACAAGGAACACGGAGCGAGTTAACTTAACGAAACCAATAAACTTGAATCCCTAACACTTCAATTTAAAACTTATGAACTTAAAATTTCACTTCAACTCAACTTTAAAATTTCATTAAACTCATCATTTCCAATTTGAGAAAACTTCGCGAAAAATTTTCTCTGCAGTTTTCCACTTGGGGAGGGAGGTGTTATAGTACCAAAACCGCTGATCTATCTTTATTTCTGCTGAATCAGCCCACCGAGGCTATATAAGCTTGATTCCCCCACCGTTCGAGTCAGTCTCGTTGCTCCGCTCGTACGCTACGTATCTCCGTTCCGTTTTCCTTATTCAAAGTTGTGTTCCGTCGGTTCCAAATAAAGAAAGTGCTTTTTAAAAACTCTTTTCTCTCGGCACCCGACGTAACTTATATATATATATTGGCATATATTAATGTGTCCTTTCAGACGATGACTCTCCTTAGGATTGAGACAGAGTGTTATTCTATCAAAAAACAATTTCCTGATATCATTGGATATTTGAAGACTATTTCTAACCATATAGGTATATATATATATATATATATATATATATATATATATATATATATATATATATATATATATATATATATATATATATATATATATACAGGGTGTCCCGACTTGAGTTCATCAAATTCTGAGGATCGATTCTAGAGCTCATTTCTGATCGAATGTTCCTTGTAGAGGTTTTTACCCTAAATTACCCGAAGTTTTAACCTCAAGTTACTCGAAAATTAGGAAGTCGTTGAAAACAGCGTTAAATTTTCTATCTTCTGATGCCAAACCAATATTTTTTTAGCCATCATTATACGCAGATAAAGAGGCTGAAAAGCAACTTTTAACAACTTTTAACAACTAAATTTTTTTTTTTTTTTTTTTTTTTTTTCATTTGTCGTTTTGTTCTCAATACAGGCTATTTTGGAAATGCACTACACCGGGAAAACTTTCAGAATTCCAGCTTTTAAATGGTATAGTCAATTTTACATTTACTTTGCTAATTAGAGGAGAAAATGGTGTTTTAATAACGAAAAACATGGGGTTTTCAATGAAATTGATGTTTTTCGTGGCCCTCTATGAAAATACGAGTTTGGGGCTGGTTTCAACGTATTTGTTTTTAACGCTGAATCGATTGGTAACACTTGCAGATCTTCCTAACTTAGTTATAATGGAGTTTTACAGTCTAACTAACTAATTTTACCCTGTAATTGAGTTTTACAGTCTAACTAACTAGTTTTACCTTCAAAAACACTTAAAAGTGAGCATAATAATCAAACTAAAAATCTGTGAATTAAAGATTGAAAATCGGTAATAACTAAGTTGGGGAGATCTGCATATGTCACAATTCGATTCTGCGCTAAAAAAAATACGTAGAAACTGGTCCCAACCTCGTATTTTTATAGAGGGTCATTTTTCACAAAAACCCTCAATTTCATTGAAAACCCATGTTTTTCGACATTAAAATACAATTTCCTACCTCAATTAGCAAAGTAAACGTAAAATTGACTATACCATTAAAAAGCTGAGATTCTGAGAAAGTTTTTCTCGTGTAGTGCATTCCCAAAACAGTCTGTATCATGAGAAAAATGACAAATGGAAAAAAGTTAAATTCTGAGAAGTTTTCAAAATTTGCAATGCAAAACTAGTTCACGAGTTCGAATCAGGTAATGAAAAAATAATTGCAGAGCAAATAAATAGTTCTCTAAGCGCTTGAAATAATTTTTTCATAATTTTTACCTATGAGTGAGAAAAGTGAACATTTGTATAATAATTGTTAGTGGAAGGGGGGGGGGGGGGGATTCGATGCACGTAGAGACAAATTGGCAGGATGTAACAGGCATTCGAATGTTTGTGTGATGTTGTACCTGAGAACATAGTCTTTTCCTACTGCTTAAATCACTGAGTTTTTTATCTTTCTTTTTATAAGTGGTTGGGCTGGGGGGAAAGATGTCGTGTGGATCGCCCTATCCGAGGCAAAATTCTAATGTCAACTACGTCAAGTAACCCGGGCTGTGAGTTTAGTTGGTGTATCTCTTAAGGTTCGTTGTCTCACACAGGAAAACGAGCCTACTACAGATAACTGGGATGAATAAAATTATAAATTTATATTTTCATTTCGTAGGTTTTCTCTTTTGCTTTCGTTCCGCGATTTCATCTCAACTCAAGTGAGGGAGGGGGTGGGGGAGGGTGGAACCACACTAACAGACTCACAGTCACACTGCTCAATACTTGGGTATGTGAATGTGAGTTACGAAAAATCATAATTCAAAATGAACGTAAAACTCAACATTAGGTATTAGGTAAATTTGCTATTGATAAATAATTCGGATAGCCTAAATTATTCTCATATGATATTACTAACTGAAACTTAATAATAATATTGTTCATTTTATTATATATAATAATAAGTTAGCATATCTCTATCTCTATCTCTATCTCTATCTCTATCTCTATCTCTATCTCTATCTCTATCTCTATCTCTATCTCTATCTCTATCTCTATCTCTATCTATACTATTTATAAGAATGAAACTCCGTCTGTCTGTCTGTCTGTCGTGTCTATGCACGGCCAAACGGCTGAGTGGGGGGAGTCTACGAGTGGGGGGATCTTCTTGAGATTTTCCGATAGGGGGAGCGAGCGAATTTCACATTTTCTAATCCCAGCCGTACCATGGGCCGTAGGGCGGGAGGGGGGTCGAAGTAAGAATTAATGTGCGCTTTTTGGACTTCCCCGCTTCCCCTACCCCTCTAAACGGCCGTTGAAAATTCCGGAAATCTATACTATTTATAAGAATGAAACTCCGTCTGTCTGTCTGTTTGTCGTGTCTATGCACGGCCAAACGGCTGAGTGGGGGGAGTGTACGAGTGGGGGGATCTTCTTGAGATTTTCCAAAAGTGGGAGCGAGCAAATTTAAAATTGTTTAATCCCACCCGAACCATGGGCCGTAGGGCGGGAGGGGGGTCGAAGTAAGAATTAATGTGCGCTTTTTGGACTTCCCCGCTTCCCCTACCCCTCTAAACGGCCGTTGACAATTCCGGAAAAATACGGGTTTCGTAGGTTTTTGAACGAGGAAGACGACGGCGCGATCGGATCGCGAAAAAAGTATCGGGAAATGCGTTTAAAAAATGCGAGAAAACGGACCCGTTTTCTCGAAAAGTCCGCCGAAAAACTTGGTTTTTTCCGATTAAAATATACCCCATAAAGGTACGTTTTTCGGAACGGTTTTCGCGGGCGAAATACAGCTTTGGGTCCGCCGAATCTGAATCCGAAATCGGATATCGAAAAAAGTGACGGGCAGTCGGTCAAATCACGAGCGGAAGCGAGGGGAACCGTTTAATATGAGAAATTAATTTGGCCCCGGAAGCGAGAAGGCTCTACGAAGACGTCAAGCGGTTTGATGTCACAATGTTTACGAGGCGAGCAGGTATACATAGGTACCTACCTTGCGAGCGAAGCGAGAGCCATTTCAACAGAATAAATACGGACTTTGTCCTACACATATACAGGTATACCTTGCGAGCGAAGCGAGCAACATCCCCGAATAAACTTTTTGTGGTTCCACGTAGTTTTATAAGATTAAATTTGTTTGTAAGAATTCCCTACTGAAAAAAAACGTCTGCCAAGTTGGGTGGGCAGTATAACTTCCTGAAGCGAGCGAAGCGAGCAGCATCCCCTACAGAAGTTAAACCTACCCTTAGAGATCTACCGTTTGCGAGCGAAGCGAGCAACATCCCCTACACACGTTAAACCTACCCTTATGGATCTACCGTTTGCGAGCAAAGCGAGCAACATGCCCTACATGCCACACTTTGCGAGCGAAGCGAGCAAAATTCTCTACATGCCACATTTTGGGAGCGAAGCGAGCAATTTAATGGGGGGTCCGGGGGCAGTATAACTTCCTCAAGTGAGCGAAGCGAGCAGCATCCCCTACAGAGGTTAATAAACCTACCCTTAGAGACCTACCGTTTGCGAGCGAAGCGAGCAACATCCCCTACATGTTTCAATTGTAATACATCGCATGTATACATCCCACACTTTGCGAGCGAAGCGAGAAACATTCCTTACATGCCACACTTCGCGAGCGAAGCGAGCAACATTCCCTACATGACACATTTTGCGAGCGAAGCGAGCAATAAAGGGGGGTCCGGGGGGCTTGCCCCCCGGCTGGACGTGGAGGCGAGCGTAGCGAGCCGGAGCGGCTAGTTATTTATAAGAATGAAACTCCGTCTGTCTGTTTGTCTGTTTGTCGTGTCTATGCCCGGTCAAACGGCTGAGTAGGCCGGATCTACGAGTGGGGGGATCTTCCTGGGATTTTCCGATAGGGTGTATAAGCGAATTTAAAATTTTCTAATCCCACCCGAACCATGGGCCGTAGGGCGGGAGGGGGGTCGAAGTAATAATTAATGTGCGCTTTTTGGACTTCCCCGCTTCCCCTACCCCTCTAAACGGCCGTTGACAATTCCGGAAAAATACGGGTTTCGTAGGTTTTCCTACGAGGAAGACGACGGCGCGATCGGATCGCGAAAAAAGTATCGGGAAATGCGTCAAAAAAAATGCGAAAGTACGGACCGTGTTTTCTCGAAAAGTCCGACAAAAACTACGTTTTTTCCGATTAAAATATACCCCATAAAGGTACGTTTTTCGGAACGGTTTTCGCGGGCGAAATACAGCTTTGGGTCCGCCGAATCTGAATCCGAAATCGGATATCGAAAAAAGTGACGGGCAGTCGGTCAAATCACGAGCGGAAGCGAGGGGAACCGTTTAATATGAGAAATTAATCGACCCGGGGCCCCCCTCACAGGGGGGTTCCCATTTGCACTTCTACGCAATACCTTGCGAGGCGAGCAGGTATACATAGGTACCTACCTTGCGAGCGAAGCGAGAGCCATTTCAACAGAATAAATACGGACTTTGTCCTACACATATACAGGTATACCTTGCGAGCGAAGCGAGCAACATCCACTAATAAACTTTTCGTGGTTCCACATAGTTTTATAGGATTTAATTTGTTTGTAAGAATTTCCCACAGAAAAAAACGTCTGCCAAGTTGGGTGGGCAGTATAACTTCCTCAAGCGAGCGAAGCGAGCAGCATCCCCTACAGAAGTTAAACCTACCCTTAGAGATCTACCGTTTGCGAGCGAAGCAACATCCTCTACATGTTTCAATTGCGAGCGAAGCGAGCAACATGCCCTACATACCACACTTTGCGAGTGAAGCGAGCAACATTCCCTACATGCCACACATTGCGAGCGACGCGAGCAACACTCCCTACATACCACACTTTGCGAGCGAAGCAATACCTTGCGAGCGAAGCGAGCAACATTCCCTAATAAACTTTTCGTGGTTCCACGTAGTTTTATAAGATTTAATTTGTTTGTAAGAATTTCCAACAGAAAAAAACGTCTGCCAAGTTGGGTGGGCAGTATAACTTCCTCAAGCAAGCGAAGCGAGCAGCATCCCCTACAGAAGTTGAAACTACCCTTAGAGATTTACCGTTCGCGAGCGAAGCGAGCAACATCCCCTACAGAATTAAACCTACCCTTAGGGATCTACCATTTGCGAGCGAAGCAAATATGTTTGTAATACATCGCATGTGTACAGCCACACCTTGCGAGCGAAGCGAGCAACTTAATGGGGGGTCCAGGGTTTTTGTTTGCGAGTGAAGCGAGCAACATTCCATACATGCCACACTTTGCGAGCGAAGCGAGCAACGTCTCCTATATGCTACACTTTGCGAGCGAAGCGAGCAACTTAACGGGGGGTCCGGGGGGCTTGCCCCCCGGCTGGACGTGGAGGCGAGCGTAGCGAGCCGGAGCGGCTAGTATAAATTAAGTGTAAATCCTAATTAATAATTGCAATTTAATTACGTTTAAAATCAATGATAATTTATAGTTATAGGTGTAGTATATGAAGTGTGTGAGTGTGTGTGGAGTTGGTTAATTTTAAAATGTAACGATTTAGGTAGGTGTTCAGCTCTAAGGTAGTTAGATTTAGATTGTCGCGAAACCATTTTTTATCGTAATATCTATCAAAAATAAAAACAACATTTCTTGGATTCATGTTTTTCCAGTAAAATTTTTGGAATCATTGCAATGGCCTTAATATTGGGTTGAAAGCAATGTTACAGAATGATCTGAAATGGATTTTCATGAAAAAATATAAAACTGTTAAAATTAACTTTTTTGATGTGTAGCCGATTTAAGGAAAAATTACAATAATTATAAAGAAACAAAAACTGTAGGTATACAAAACACAAGTTTAGCAATATAGGATTGCCTGGTAAGAAATGCAAGAGATCGGTTTTGAAAATTCAATGGTTTTGAAGGCTTGAACCCAAAAAAGACAAACGTATAATTTTTAAATGGAAAATATTTATTTTAATCGAAGATGCAAAGAATAACTTGCTTGTTAACTTCCATCGGGAAATGGGGTTAAGCTACAACTTCACTGCACCAATGGCTGTTCTGCTTGAGGGAATGAAACATGTGGAAATGGGAGCGAAAGAGAGCCAGAGAACTAAGTATCTGAGAAGAAGAGAACTATTGCCGACTGCTCGACTGGGCGGTAACGGGTAGGTACGTTATTTATTTCTGACGCCTTCTTCCTTTATATCGTCTCGAATGAAATATGAACAGAATGAACTGCTGAAGAGAAATCTTCAAAGCCTGCTTTCAAGTCTGAAGAATGTTGGAAAACTTTTGATGGTCTTCTTGAGAGTACTCGTATGAATTATCCCTCCTATTTTGAATTGGATTACTCAAATCAAGAGCTCATCTCTAATACATGAACATCAAAGCGATGTTTGTATAAGAGTTGCCTAAGTCATAGATGAATGAATGAATACCTCAAATGATACAGCAATAACGACACTTATTTGGTTAAAATATGAAAATATCATCAGTGTGGACAGATAACAGCAAAACCACCATAATTTGCAGTAATTGTTGAATTAAATTAGAACATGTTTTCTCATAATTGATTAGATAATCATAAATTTGGTACTGACAACTAAGCATTCATAGTTTCAGTTCCTGTTTTATGAGCTATTAGCATTTAATTGCAAATTTACCACTCTTCTTGATTCCCTTTATCACTGGCACCTTCTTCGGAACGCCTGCATATTTCACGTTGTAATTATATTAAGATCATAAAATACTAATGATAAATTTATATTTTCCAAAGTTCCATAACAGCATCTATCTCTCGCATTATGTATAACCTACGGGTTTAAGTATATTACAATAAAATAATAAGGCGAAACCATGAAAATGAAAAAACTGAGTCGTGGCCATCAGCTTTTCAAAATTTCAAGTATAGTAAGAATTGTCCTGATATTATTTCCTCGTTTTTAGCGAATTTTCCTAGAAAATGAAGCTATTACAATGGCTCCAAAATTTTTAAAATAACAAATATCTTCGAAAATTATCTCAATCGAAATCAGTTTTGAGACATCTAAAACGAATCTTGGAGTTTAACGCTTTTCCATTTATATATATATATATATATATATATATATATATATATATATATATATATATATATATATATATATATATATATATATATATATATATATCATCAAGCTTTCTAAACGAAAGGATGAGTTTGTTGGCGTGCATTTTTTGAGAATATTAAATTGGTCAAATTTAAAAGAAAGTGGTAAAAAATCACAAAAAATTGGTAAAAACGGCTAAAAATCGTTGAATTTATATTCTGTAATAGAATTAGAGTCAAAAGAATTTTATCAAGATAAACTAGAACATCACAAAATTTAAGCACTTGAGCTGCCGGTGCATAGTGGTGCGAAAATTTAAATCAAGCTGACCAAAACCTCTAAGGTTCTTATTTTATAATACTTCTTGAATAAAAAATGTGTTTTTGATTAGGTTTTTTGAAGCAGAATAGAGTGGTCTTGTCAGAATTGAGATAGACCATGATAAAGTGCGATTTTTTTTTTTTTGTGGTATTCTGCAATTCTGGCTTCTCTATCGTGTTAAGTACTAAAAAAATCTTCGTATCACCCAGCAAAAAATGAAGGAAACAATCCCTTGGGTAGTCTTAAAATCTTGGATTTTTAACATGTTTAATGTTTTAGGGCTGGGGGTCTTTCTGTGAATTCCGACACGACACGCAAATCTGCAACGTTTTTTTTCTGATGATTTCCGCTTACAACCGAGTCGTTGCTAGGGAAATGGTACTTCGTCGTTTTTCATCCCACAAAATTCGTTGACCATTCGTTCGAAAGCTCTCGATTTATCCAACCATATTATGTTAACTAGTGCGAAGTGCGTGGCCAACAAGCTGAGTTATGAGCATGGTTATTTGAATAATTGTGTACACTCAGGTGATCATTCTCAATAATTGATATTGTGAACATGATTGCAACCGCTTATTAATTTCTGATGATTTCATTGAGTTGGTGTTTCGATGATTTGATTCATAGCAGGTGATCCGAATATTGCGAGAACGGTTTGATTTGTGAAGCGGTGGTTAAATCATTTTAATAGGTAATTTCTATACTTTACACTCTAGGAAGCTGTAATTTTGTATGTAGCCTCTTCAGGACATTCACTTGACGATGCCCAGGGTCCGGATCAGATGAGTGGCTCTTAAAGCTATTTTTTATGCTTTACACTCTAGGAAGCTGTAATTTCGTATGTAGCCTCTTTAGGACATTTACTTGACGATGCCCAGGGTCCGGATCAGATGAGTGGCTCTTAGAGCTAATTTCTATGCTTTACACTCTAGGAAGCTGTAATTTCGTATGTAGCCTCTTTAGGACATTTACTTGACAATGCCCAGGGTCCGGATCAGATGAGTGGCTCTTAGAGATGATTTCTATGCTTTACGCTCTAGGAAGCTGTAATTTCGTATGTAGCCTCTTTAGGAGATTTAATTGACGATGCCCAGGGTCCGGATCAGATGAGTGGCTCTTAGAGCTAATTTCTATGCTTTACACTCTAGGAAGCTGTAATTTCGTATGTAGCCTCTTTATTACATTTACTTGACGATGCCCAGGGTCCGGATCAGCTGAGTGGCTCTTAGAGCTTGCATACGAGTCTGCAACTAAAGACATAAAATGTCCCAATGTGTTGCAGACTTTTTTCTTGACCTTAAAAAACTATATCTAATTTCTCCCTTGTGAGGGGAAAACATTAAACATGATTTAATGTTTTTCCCTCTCAAGGGAGAAACATTTATTTCATCAGGGACCCAAAAACGTTCTCCAGTCGCCCTGTACGTACCGTAATCATCTTAAATTAGATAAATTCAAATTAATATCACTATTGCAAATTATTGACATCACAATCTTCTTAGAAAAAAGAATAAATATTACAGTTGCAAATTATTGATTCCGTAACCATTATCTCTATTCAACCACCTCTTCGTGTATTTCGACATACCGAATTCCTAGGAGCGGTATTGAAACCAATGGGGAACTTTCATGTGTTGGATTTGACTCTTTTGACCTTAGATTCGGATTCAGCGCACTTTAAAACCCCCTAATTCCAATTCTCAGCTCAAAATACCGTTTAGTTTGGCTAGTAAATGAGTGGAAAGATCACGGGTGACGTAGTAGTGCAAAGGCACTGAGGGTTCCCCCAAGCGGGCGGGGGCCGTGAAGTCATCGTGCAAATGAACTTCAAGAGCCGTATTACTGGTAAGATACCCATGATATAACACCTTTTTGGAAAGCTCTCATCAAGATCCTTCTATTGAGAAAATTAAAAAAAACCACGAAAATTCCCCATTTGTATAGATTTGAGGATTCATCACAACTGTGCCAGGGTAATAATAATATCCCTGATTCTTTCGGGAAACTTATAGCTTATGAAACATTGAAATTGACATGCATTTAATAAGATATTAATTACTAACAATCAAATCATCAACATCAAAAATAATTAATCTTAAACTGTCTCACATATGAGTCATAAAAATTAATTTAGACTATGAATGTTTTATTTACCTTTGCTTGATGTGCTCGTGATGCTCAGTAAACGACAATCGTGTTTCCACGTTGGGAAACAACATGGAACTGAAGGAGTAAAATGACGAGAAGGAGAGCTAGTAGAGCTCGTGTGTGAACACGTAGCTACAACAACCTCCTACACGTAACTCGACAACTTTTATAGTGGCTAACTCATTAGGATCTGTTTTTGTGTACCTACTACCTGCAGTTTACACCTATTTTCGAAAAAAAAGAAGATATTTGGTCAGCTAGATTGCGTTAGAGCAAGTTAATGAGACTGGAGTGGGGGGAGTCCGAAAATGCATGATATTTTTGTTTTTTCTCTTATTTTAACTCTCACCAAAATTCTCTTATTTTAACTCTCACCCCATTCATAGGGGGGGGGGGGGGGGGGGTGCCCATGTAATGCATGCATTAGTTACCAATATGTTTAGCTTTACACTCTGCCTTCTCATTCCGTTAAATCCTGTAGTGTTACCGGATCACATGAATCAGATCGTTATGCTGTTTGACATGAGGTGGTGCACGTAGTTGCACAGTTAGGCCACTCTCATCAATTCATTATATTTTACTTTTTACCTTTACCTCCTTGTTATTATATTTCGTAGTACTTAATTTACTTATTAGATTTTTTTAATGCGGCAACTAATCACTACTTACTACTTTTTTCCGTTTCAGAATATGTAATAATTGCTTTTGTTCCCTTTTTTTCCGAACGGGTTGGCCCGTTTCGGAACTAATAAATAAATAAATAATCAAACGGAGTCCTTCTGCTAGTAATCAAATGTTATTCGAGTACGCCGGGCAAATAGGTACGCTTCAACAAATTTTGTTTACGAATATACTTACTTTAAAGGACCCAAAATATATCGAATAGACACATTTCCTTGAAAAATGAAAATGTGGGGCGTGTCCAGACAGAAGGAACAGAATGGAAGTAAGTGCTTTTCTGCAGCCTCCACGTTCGCTAATTCACAGCTGCATGGTGACTAATTTCAATATTCAAATTACACTTTACTGCTTATTCAAATAGCAAGGAGTAGGTAAACACCAAATTGCAGGATATTTATGAAATATAATATGGTGAGCGATTATTGAATGAAATATAAAGATTGATTGTAGCCTTGAGTTGAACATCGACGGAAGAAGCAGCTAAATGGTTCACTACCTTCGTGTATCCAGAGTTGAATTGGAATGAATGTCGGTTTAATTTTTTTCATCAATATGACGCCATGCAGGTTTCATGCTCCAATGCTTTCAGACGACTCCAAAATTATGCCACTTATACATCACGAAATATCACTCAATTCATGTCTAGTTACCACCAGTCAACAGTTGGAGAAATTTCTGTGTCACTGGCATTTTCCCAAATGGCTCAAGTAGTCTTTGCTAAACTACAAAAGTTTGGAATCATAAAAAGTTACTTCAAGAATTGAGAGCTTTATCCTTCAAAAGGCCTACTGACCACAATAATATTGATTCAGGCCCATCAAAGAAATTTCAGTCGAATAATTACACTGCCAAAAAAAAAAAAAAAAAAAAAAAAAAGTCTTGCCCTCACGAAACTGGTACTGTTCCCGGGGTTTTCGAGGGTGCTGAATCCGAGTATGAAGCCTGCCGTTGTCAAGACGATTGGCATTTGTCATTGATATCATTTCGCATTTGAATGCTGATCACCGTCATCGTGCACAACTTCCTTAAATCAACAAGTCAAACAACCTAATACCGATACAGTTACATGCTGTCTTTGATCAAAATGAACTCATGCAGATAGCTGTAAAACACTGTCCAAAAAAAAAAAAAAAAAAAAAAAAGTTGTACCCTCACGAAACTGGTAATGGTTCTGGGTTTTTTAGGAGGTGTAGAATCCGAATCAGAAGCCCGTTTTTCAAGTAGACATTTTTGAGGTAAGGCACCTGCATTTTTGAAAAAATTCTTTCAAATTCCAGGAAAATTTATGATTAATTAAAAGGTGATATTCTAGTGGTAAGTTTATCGCTGGACACGCCTATACCACAAATCGCGATGGGTCTGAAATGCCTCCTTAGCGTGTCATTAGTCTAAAAACTGCCAATAAACGTGGTTTTATCACAGATTTTTGAAGATTTTTCTACAGTTTTTTGATAATTTTTATACATATTACACCATTTGGCTACATGAAATAAATTTCGCTACTACCTGGACTATTTCTGCGTGGAATGAGACCACCAGCAGCTCTGGAGGTGTGATATTAGGTTTTTTTGCGATTTTTCAACTACCGAAAAACGTGTTTCTATTCTAAATTGTTATTGTTGTTTAGGAATTCTTATTACGAGTTCTCAGCCATGCAAATGAACAATATTTTCAAAAGAATAACCCATACCTCGTGGAAATAGATCTACGGGAGCGAGAGCATTTCGACCCTGAATCAAAACAATATTTGAATACACCATCTTGGTAGGTAAAAGTGCCTTTTAGATTGGCCACACATATAGGCCCAGGCTGACCTGCATCTCTGTCAGTTTGAACGTCGGATTATTGTTTCCTCCAGGTGTAGTGTAGTGGCCTGGTTCTTCTTGGGACAGTTTTGCGCTGGTATATCGGTAGTTGAAAAGGCGACCTAAAAAACAAGTGCAGCAGTTCTGGGGGTGTGATAATAAGTTTTTGCGATTTTTCAACTACCCAAAAACATGTTTATAGCTAGCTCATTGACAACTTATTATATTCCCAAAAACACGTTTTTCGGTAGTTGGAAACTCGCAAAGGATCGAATATAACACTTCCAGAGCTGGTGGTGGTCTCATTCGACGCGAAAATAGTCTTAGCAACAGCAAAATTTTTTCAGGTGGTGTAATTTGTACGAAAACTACCAATAAACTGTAGAAAAGGAATCGGGCAAGGAATCGGGCCGAATTGGATGATGTCTTTTGAGGACCCTGAACAATAATTGTGAAGGTGTTATCAATTGACCGCTTCCTATTACACTGTCTATATCTCGAGGGACAAAGAAATTTAAAGTACCTTCACGTACGTTTGTGCAAGGATCCAACTCTGGAAAATTCCTACCCTACATGAGACCATGATAATCATTCATAATGGATTAATCTAATTTATTTGTTATAATTTGTACCCTTTTATTGTGGGCCCCACTATTGCCTCTCTCGGTCTATTTTGAGGACTATCCCATCAGTGGGTGGGGGCCTTTCGAACATTAAGCAAACGGGGTAATGGCAGATGAAAATTGGAGCCCCGATGTCACCCGTGGACACAACTTTCACCTTGCCTTCCCGCAGGGGTACAGTTCTGAGGTTTCTTGTGCGATAATAGAGATCGAGAGAGCACCTTATGAAACAGGCGATTCCCCAGGCTAGAGAACTCCTGTGCAATGCAAAGAAAGGTCTTGATAAAATCTCTCTAGTCTTATCATCAGAGGCTGACCTCGAATATGTGTCCCTTTGAATTCATTTTCTGTATCCCTGGGTAGAATGATGTCACGAGAACGGCCCCGGGTGTAGTGAGTGGTTCTCAGGAGGTTAGTATTGTACAACAGCCGGTACTTTCCTATCCAGAAGAAAATAGATATATGAAAAAGCGGAGTCTCTAGGAATTTTCCCAGATGGCCTCAAAACAGGTTTTAATAAAGAAGATTTTAATTTGCACTAGCAATAGCAAATTGCATTTGCAACAGCTTCATATTCTACGAAAATTTGCTGATAACAGAGCTAACGCGACATTAATATGCCATCTTCTATATACAGAGACAAGAACTCCAGGCCCACAGAAAATTATAAATCAATCAACATTGTAATAAGCCCGAGGTCATCAGTAAAATTAACCACTTTCATTCAAACAAATCTGAATCACTCATGAAGATGAAAACTTCATGATTGTGGCTTACAGTTCCTAGGTTTCATACATACCTTTATAAAAGTATTTGGAGCATGGAACTCTTGGAGTGAACGTTTCATTATTCAATCCAAGTTTCAACCCCATCTAAATAAAATAAACCCACCTCGGTCCATTAAGTTTAAATGAAAAATTGAAAGAGTTGAAGCACTTATTGGCTATCATAATATTTTTTCGCTAAATGGGATTCAAGACCTCTTTTCCGCTATCAGATTCTTCTGCTTCCTTTTTACTCGGAGTAATTGCATTGACACAATAAAGAGTATTTGGATTGTGTTCGATGGGTTTTTCATTGTGAGCCCGAGCTCCTCGGAATCTGACCGTGTTGCCTCTATCGCTTTTCGGTCTCTGGTGCTCAATAAATATAACATTACCACCCTAAGTAGCCTCCTAGGAAATGAATTAAATATTTGCCAAGCGGGGAAGCATCGCTCCCCATTATTGCCTCAAATGATTTGGCTTGAATCATACGGGCTCTTTTAGTTTCCAGATCGGCGGTATACTACATCTTTGGAAGACACTACGTCGTTGGCGCATAAGTAATAAGGGGGACTTACAGTGATGGCAACGCAAAAAGTCCTCGTTCTTCCGAAATATAGGATTTTGCTTCCGAGTCTACCTATAGGTAGCGGAGGCACTCTTTTCACTTTTGGTGAAAGAAAACTTGTTCTCTTCCAAAATCAAAGTTTCCACTCGTATTTTACGTTATTGACCATTCTGAACGACTTTGGTTCCGTGTCTGTTAGTCTGTGTGCGTGTTTGTGTGTGTTACTTATTTGGGTTGCTGGGGTAGGGTAACTGTTGGTGTTTTCATCTCTTCGGAGCTCCTTCATATCCCTACCCAAGTCATGGTCATACGTCCCCGTCGTGCAACCCGGGCACCCTCTGGGTGAACAGAGGGTGGCCAAATGACCCAATGGCGATTAGGGGGGAGGCTCGTGTCAACGGGTCTCCTGACCCTTCTTTTCATGTCTCTCCGTTATGATGTCGACCAACAATGAGCCTCATAACCCCCGCCAGCCCATTGGCTTGTGGGGTTCTAGGGGAGGCGCTCGGGGGAGCCCCAGGCAGGGGCATCAGCCATCCTCTCCCTCTTCTTCATTCTCTTCTTCCTATCCCTCATCCTCTTCCACGACCCTGGTAAATGCCCACCAGTGTGCCCACTGTGAGAGAGCCTTCGGCTCCATGCGTGGCCTCAACGCCCACGTCTGGCAGAAGCATCCCATACAGGCCAACGCTGCAATTAACATAGAGCGAGAGCGGCCCAGGTATGCTTCTGAGAATTTGCGGCGAATGGCAGCAGAGGAGGCAGAAGCAGTGCGTAGTGGGGTACGTCACATAAATGTTTATTTGCAGCAATGTTTTCCCATGCGCACGCTTTCTGCCATTCAATCTCTTCGCCTGAGGCCCCACTACAAGCAGCTTGTCCAGGATACGATCCTGACAAATAGCCGTGGGGCCTCTCCGGCATCTCCTACAGGCGTGGGGCACCAGCCTGCCGTTCAGCAATCCTCCCCCAAGACCTCCGGTTGTCTTGAAGACTTGAAGACTGAAGTATTGAGGCTCGGGGACAGGTAGGCCGAATTAAAGGTTATGAGAGCGGCTACCTGCAGGAACTGGCGAGGCGGGCTGTTGAGGGGCCCGATGGCTTGGAAGACTAGGTCGCGGCCTATGTGCAGAGGGTCTTCCCACAGGATGGGGAAGCGACCTTGGCGGGGCATCCGGGAGGGGTTCCTCCTACTTTGGTGCCTCGTGGAGGTCGCAGAGCAGCGAAATAAGCAAGAAGGCGGGAATATCTGTGGGTCCAGAAGTTATGGAGGATGCATCCGGCTCGTGTCGCTGTAGAGGTACTGGAGAGAGCTGGGGATGAAAAAGTTTTGCCCCATCTCCAAGAGTTTGTGGACTATTGGGAGCCACTCTTGAGTGCTCCCAGCCACAATCCTGGTGAGCCAGTGGTGCCCCCAGCTTCCACCAGGGATTTCTCGCGCAGCATTATGTGCAAGCCGTTGCTTCATGACGAGGCACATAAGTGCGGTGTCAAAAACTCCACTTCTGCTGGACCCACTGGTATTTCCCCCCCCGATGCTGGAATAAAGCTCCAAAGAATGTTAGGCTGCTCATCCTCAACCTGTTGCTACTATCTGGAAGACCCTCAAAAGCGTTGACCCGTGCCCGGACAATTTTCATCCCAAAGAAAGGGACAAGTGGGCCTGGGGACTACCACCCGATTCCAATATCGTCGGTAGTTTTCCGCCACTTTCAAAAGATTCCGGCTTCTCGCTTTCTAGTGGCTGGTGTCATAAGTGACGTCCAGAGAGCATTTCGGCCAGCAAATGGCACAGCGGAGAACCTAATAGTTCTCCAAAATGTCTTTTTGCTGGCCCGCATCAAGAAACTGCAGCTCCATCTTGCCGTTCTGGACGTCGCTACGGCCTTTGACACTGTAAGCCATTTTGCCCTGACCGATTGTCTTCGTGGTGTCGGGGGGGCACCTGCTCCTTTAATAGAGTATGTTGCCTGTCTGTACCACGAAGGCGTGACGGTCCTTGAGGCAGGAGGCGAGAAAGTCAGGAGGGGATGTTGTCATTGGGGCATTGGGGCATTGTACGCAAGGGGGATCTTCTGTCGCCACTCCTCTTCAACCTGGTCGTGGATACAGCCTTGAGTAAGCTGCCAGATGAAATAGGGTTTGATCTCGCCCCTGGGGTGCCAGTAGTGCATTGGCTTTTGCCGATTATGTCATCCTACTCGCAGAAACCCGCGAGGGCTTGCAGATTGCCCTCAACCCCTTTGCTGAGCAGCTCGCCAGGTGTGGTCTAGTGATCAACCCTTCTAAGTGTGGGTCGGTCTCCTTGGTCCCGTCGGGCCGCCAACATAAGGTGAAGGTGGTGGATGAGGTGTGCTTTGTCTTAGGACAGACACCCATCCCCACCCGATCCGTGTTGGAGGTCTGGCAGTACCTTGGGGTCGACTTCATGGGTGTGGCCACTATAGCCGCAAGCCTTGTGGACCTTAGTGGAGCATTAGCTCGAGTCACTAAGGCTCCATTGAAGCCACAGCAGAAGCTGCGCCTCCTTCGCACGTACTTACTGCCAAAGCTAACGTATGGGTTAGTCGTTGGCAGGCTCACCGTGGGGAGGTTGCTTGAGTTAGATCGTAAAGTTCGTTCAGCTGTGTGCTCTTGGCTAGGCTTTCCACCTGGTGTCCCAAGTGCTTACATCCACGCAGCGGTCAAGGCCGGTGGGCTCGCAATTATCTCTCTTCCTGCCAGCATCCCATCTTTACGCCCCCAGCGCCTGCTTGCCCTTAGGGGCTCAAGGTGGGAGATCGCCCGCACTGCTGCTGACCTGGACTTTGTCCGTCAGCAGTTGTTGTAGTGCAATCGAGCAACACCAACTGCTCCAAAACCCAGCTCATCTGTAGAGTTAACGCCGCTGCACTGCATGAGTCAGTAGATGGTACAGAACTCCGACAGTGCTCTGAATTTTCCATTTCTACCCAGTGGGTGGAATGGACTTCAGAGGGCATTGTGGCTTGCGACTATCGCCATTTTCACGCCGTCTGGGTGGCTACAGTAGCCACCTCGGTGAGGTGTTCGAGGAGTAGTCGTGGGACAGTAGACACCCTTTGTCGTGCCTGTCGGGGTAAAAATGAGAATCTATATCATGTGGTGCAGCAGTGTCCTCGTACTCACGGGTTCTGCATTTTACGTCACGATGCGGTTGCCAAGCAGATAGCAGGTGCTTTGTCCTCTAGCAGTTGGGATGTCGAAAGGGAGAGACTATACCACATGCCGAGTGACCGGGGCAAGAAGCCAGATATCGTTGTGATGGCCCGATGGGTCTGCCATTATCTTGGATGTCCAGGTTGTCAGTGGCAGCGTGGACATGGAGCAGACCTGGCGGGCTAAGAAAATCAAATATGATAGAAAGATCTGCGCCAAGCGATATCTGAGCTAAAAGGAGTGGCACCTAATAACATCAAGGTGATTGCCCCGACCGTGTCATGGCGCGGGGTGTGGTGCGGGAAAAGCGCCACGGAGTTACTCGAGTTGGGCATCTCGTCAGGAGTACTCCGTGGTATCACCACCCGCGTCCTGAGGGGTTCTTACTTGAACTGGTGGTCATTTTATAGGGGCACTTCCTTTCATCCCATTCTTCCTCCTTGTCCCGCAACTTCCCTTATCCCTAGAGCCGGTGTCGGGTAAACCTGGGCGTCCTCCCCACTTTTTTATTTTATTTGTTTGTTTTCAATTTAATGGCGTGCCCCCTCCGTCTTTGAGGGGAGGTTAATAAAAAAATAAAAAAAGTTTGTTTGTGTGTGTGTGTATGCGGGTGTGTGTGTGGGTGTGTGAGTGCCCACCCAGTACCAGTGTGCCTTCAGTGTGAGAGAGCCTTCAGTTCCAAGCTCGGTTTCAGTGCCCACGAAGCATCCCATACAGTCCAGCACCGCAACTGATCAAGAGCGAGAGCAGCTCAAGTATACTTCTGAGGATTTGTGGCGAATGGCAGAAGAGGAGGCGGAAGCTGTGTGTAATGGGATACCCAATATTAAGGTTTTCTTGCAAGCACATTTTCCCATGTGCTTGCGCTCTGCCATTCAATCTCTTTGCCTGAGGCCCCACTACAAGCAGCTTGTCAAGGACTCAATCCTGGCAAATAGCTATGGGGCCTCTCCCACATCTCCTACAGGCGTGGGACAGGCACCCCCCATTAAGCAATCCTCCTCTGTGACCCCGGGTCTTCTTGAGGATTTGAAGATCGAAGTGTTGAGGCTTGGGGAGCAGGTAATCGGTATTGCTTGTTATGTGAGTGCCTACCAGCAGAAACTGGTGAGGCGGGTTGTTGGAGGCCTGATGGCTTGAAAGACTAGGTCGCGGCTTATGTTCAGAGATCTTCCCAAATGTTGAGGATGTGACCATGGCGAGGCATCAGGGAGAAAATCCTCCTGTGTTGGTGCCCTGTGGAGGTCACAGACCAGCTAAGCGAGCAATCAGGCAGGAACACCTGCGGGTCCTGAAGATGTGGAGGAAGCATCTGTCTCTTGTAACTGCAGAGGTTTCACCACCTTTCCAGGAGTATCTGGAATTTCGGAGGCCACTCCTGAGTGCTCCCAGCCACAATTTAGTGAGCAGGTGGTACCTCCAGCTTCCACCAGGGATTCCTTACACAGTATTATGTGCATGCCAGTGCTTCATAACGAGGCAGATAAGTACCGTGTCAAAAACTCCACGTCTGCTGGACCTGATGTTATTTCTGCCTGACGCTGGAATATAGCCTCAAATAACGCCAAGTTCCTCATCCTCAACCTGCTACTTATACTTCTACTGGGAAGAACCCCGAAAGCATGAACCCTCCCCCAGACCATCTGCATCCAAAAGAAAAGAGGAAGTGGGCCTGGAGGCTACCGTCCAATTACCTTGTCGGTAGTTTTCTGCCACTTTCAGAGGAATCTGGCATCTGGTTTCCAAGGGGTTGATGTCATAGGTGACGTCCAGAGGGCATTTCGGCCAGTGGATGGCACAGCAGAGAACCTAACAATTCTCAAAACTGTTATTTGGGTGACCCGCATCGAGAAATGACAGCTCCATCTTGCCACTCTAGACGTTGCTATGGCATTTGACACTGTAAGCCATTTTGCCTGCTTGTACCACAAAGGCGTGACTGTCCTCAAGGCAGGAGGGGAGATGTCAGGGGATGTTGTCATTGGGTGGGGAGTACACCAGGGGGATCCTCTTCAACCTGGTCGTGGATATAGCCTTGGGTAAGCTGCCAGAGGAAATAGGTTTCCATCTCGCCCCTGGGTTGCGAGTAGGTGCATTGGCTTTTGCCCATGATGGCATCCTACTCTTCAAAGGGCTTGTAGATTGCATCTCCTTGGTCCCGTCGAGCCGCCAGTATAAGGTGAAGATGGTGGATCAGGAGTGCCATGCCTTAGGACATGGCGCATGTTGGGCAGTACCTCAGCATTGACTTCATGGGTGGGGCCACTATAGCGGTAAGCCATGTGGACCTTGGTGGAGCACTAACTCGTGTTAGGAAGGCTCCATTGAAGCCACAACAGAAGCCCCTTTTCACGTGCTTACTGCCAAAGTTAACCTATGGGTTTTTCTTTGGCAGGCTTACTGTGGGGAGGCTGCTTGAGTTAGATCATGAAGTTTGCTCAGCTGTGTGCTCTTGGCTAGGCTTCCCTCCTGGTGTCCCAGGTGCTTACATCCACACCGGTCAAGGCCGGTGGGCTTAGTATTGTCTCTTTTGGCCAGCATCCCATCATTATGCTGCCTGTGCCTGCTTGCCCTTAGGGGCTCAAGCTGCAACGTCACCCCCTCTGATTCTGACCTTGAATTCATCAGGTAGCAGGTAGTGTGACCAAGCAGCACCAACTGCATCTAAACCTAACTCATCTGCTGAGTTCGATGCTGCTCTGTATGAGTCAGGAGATGGTATAGAACTCCGACAGTGCTCTGAATCCCTATTCTCTTCCCAGTGGGTGGAATGAGCTTCAGCGGGCATCGGGGCCCGCGACAATCACTGTTTTCATGTCTCTGGGTGGCTACGTTAGCCACCTAGGTGAGGTGATCAAGGAGTAGTCGCGGGACAGTAGACACCCTCTGCCATTCCTGTCAGGGTAAAATTGAGAATCTCTGTCATGTGGTGCAGCAGTGTTCTTGTACTCAAGGTGGCCACAATCTATGTCACAATGTGTTAGCCAAGCTGATAGCTTGCGCTTTGTCATCCAGCGGTTGGGTGGTCGAAAGGGAGAGACTATATCACATGTCGAGTGAACTGGGCAAGAAGTTGGATAGTGCTGCCATCATGCCCGATGGGTCTGTGATAATCCTGGATGTCCAGATTGTCAGTGACACGTGGACATGGAGAAGCCTGGTGGGGTAAGGTAAATGAGTATTACTGAAATTACCTGAGGCAAGCGATTTCCAAGCTAAAAGGAGTGGCACTAAACAACATCAGGGTAATGGCCGAGACCGTGTAATAGCGGTGGGTGTGGCGCGGGAAAAGTGCCATGTAGTTACTCGAGTTGGGCGTCTTCGTGGGAGTGCTACTTGGTATCACCTCCCGCGTTCTGAGGGGATCTTACTTGAACTGGTGGTCATTTTATAGGGGCACTTCCTTTCATCCCACTCTTACTCATCATCCTTAAGCAACTTCCCACATCCCTAGAGCTGGCGTTTATTTATTTATTTTATCAAGTTAATGGTGAGCCCCTTCTACCTTCGAGGGGAGTTTCGTAGAAAAAAGGTGTACGCGCGCGTGCGTGTAGGTGTGTGTCTGTGTGAGTGTGTCGTGTTCGCAAATCCTTGTAAGAGGTTTTCATCCGATTTCGATAACATTTCCAGTGGTTGTGTGGGCTAGGGTGTAGATGGTTCCCTTTGAGTTTCATTGTTGTCAACTCATTACTTCACTCTGAGCATGCGCAAAAGTAAATTCCATCAAGCATTATTTACTCACGCGGTTCTTTTCCGTTAATTCACTACCAAACATTCTTCTTGGTTTCCGTTAATTCACTGCCATTGAAATATAAGCTATTCGATACAAAACTATTCCATAAACATCAGAATACGTGTTCTGTGTTTTCATAGCCGTGTAGGATTCCTGCAATTGTTATCTTATCTCTTAGCGATAGGAGCAGCGCGGCGCGGCGGGCGGCCAGTCCAGACAGTCATTGTTGCGGTAGCAGTAGCCATGAACATGTTGCGAATTGCTAGTGAGTGCATATTTCCATCTTCATGCGACCACAGTGATCAGTATAATTTTCAACAATGAACAATAGTGGTTTATTGTACATTGTTTTCCATTTGTGTTATTATGAATACAACGTATGAGTGTATGTTGCATGTTTTTGTACTTTCCACCTCAATCATTTTATTCCAGGTATTTACTACATATTTAATAACACAATTACCTAATGAAAACCAAAACCATACCTACTTTAAGTACAAACATGATTGGTAGTGAATTAACGGAATCCCAGACCAAAACAATAATGGTAGTGAATTAACGGAAAAGAACCACTCACGCCCTTGTTTCCCAGACTTCACCCGAAAGACGAGTTAATCATCCGATATAAATTTCAACATTATTGTATTATTAGTAGATGCAGCGCATGCAAAAATGTGAAATTTTCATGACAAGCTTAATTTCCAGTTTTCATCTGGATTGGATGAAGTTTCCTAGGAACGAGTGGGACTAGCTGTAAATAATCCCCTTTCAGTTAAATTGTTCCCAAATCAATAGTATGATCTCCGCTTGAGCAAACGTAAATTCCACCAAGCAGCTTTTTCTCACACCCTAGTCGTTCGATTTCTCTGTCCAATTTGTATGATATTCGGAGAAGACGATTTGATCATCCCAAATCTATTTCAACATGATTGTATCATTAACAGCTGCTGTGCCAATATGCAATCCTAGTAACGACCTTAACTTTCACAGCTTTCCTCCAATTTTGATGAATTTGTCAGGGACTTACCCTTGAGAGTCCTTACCAATTTCATTGTTCTCAAATCATTGCTTCATTCTGCGCATGCCCAAATGTAAGTTACCTACTTCAAGCATCATTTTTTCGTTTTTCAATTTACCGATTTTGACCTTTCACTATCTTTATATACTACTCTTTTCCGCTTTGGAGGTTTTCAAGATCATTCAAACTTTTCACTGATCTATACATTCATGATACAGAAACGAGGCTATGTGAGGCTTTTCAAGGGCTTCTCAAGATAACTTTTCTATGATCTAAACATTCATGATACGGAAATTTGGCGATGTACCACACCCAATAGGCAGACGTAGTTGATTGGCTGTGAGCAATAAAAATACAGCCTTCTGCTCAGAAATGTCTATAAATTATTGATGCATTAGCAAAGTAAAATATCCGTTTTGCATTAGTTTTATGTGTGTTTTGACGTTACAAAAAAGCTCCATCAGGCACCAGCCCAGCTTTTCGAATTCTTTATAGAATTTTGCACATCTTAATTTATTCTTCACAGAAAAAACTTAGTCAACATTGGTCTTCATTAGATCTTTGAAAATAACTATACGAAACTAATGGATCGATAGCTCCGAGGGTCTCGTGCACCTTTTTGAGGATTCGGAGTCAATATGATTTGTACGAAATTCCTTTTCGATGGAATGTGCCACCTCATGCCAATCAATATAATATTCTGATTCATGTGGTTATCAGGGAATGAGAAAGCAGATTGTACAGCTAAACATATTTGTGAGTAATTTAAGCATTACAGGGACGTCCCTATGAATGGTACATCATTTTGGTGAGAGTTAAAATGAAAGAAAAAACAAAAATATCATGACTCTTTAGACCCCCCCACCCCCCATTCAATTCCCTCCACTGACAGCCAATTCTTATCATAAAACTCCAAACTTAGAACACATAAGACACAACACATACAACACATATTTTCCAACAGAACATATTTTCCAAACTATAAGGGCCATGTCATACGAGCGCTATTGCCGTCACGCTGATGCCGTCGAGATAGCGCCGGAAAAAGTGTATGTCATACGTGACGGCAAATGCGTCGCGTTGATGCCGTCCCGCCAACGCCAGGTGCCTGTCATACGTAGCGTCTTCCGGGCGCATTTGCATTGACAGGGTCCCGGCGTCACGTGCGCCGCGTCGCTAGCGCGACCGTCCGCGTTGGCAGCGCTCAGCGTCCGGCTAACGCGGACTCGCCGACGGCATTAGCGTCCGTGTGACATGCTCCATAAGAACCCCATTGCCGGGTTGGAGCGTTTTTAACGCGACGCTATCAGCGCGACGGCAATAGCGCTCGTATGACATGGCCCTAAGACGAGAGGGACGTCCTAAAAAGTAGAACATAAAGAATTGATGAGACTGGCCTACCTATCGTGGTTCGCTGCTGAAATTGAGGATTTGCTGATTTTGGATTTGAATCATGGAAGAATTACTATAGTGCTACAACGTTAAGAAAATATTTCGCCTGTCTGGAAAGTCTGGGTCAGTGACGTTGATTCTGTACAACCTTGTACGCACCCCTAAGCTGAGTTTGATTTAAACTTTCATGAAGTGAATACCATATTTATACTATACCATACTTATAGGTATAGCCGTACCTATGCAACTATCTACGTAGGAATTGGAAAATCCTATCCACCGTATACGTGTGGAGGTGCCGCTGCGCCGTCCCTGCAGTTTCGCAGTTTCCTGTATCGAATTTCCTCATTTCGCATCGTCAGAAGTACCACAAACAAGTTTTTTTTTCAGACAGCAAGGTGCAATGTTGTTTTGTATGAGTAATAGCATACGCTATTGTAATATCATTGTAATTAGTGTTGCCCTACTCGTATTTAGTTTGTTCATACCCACCTAACCGCTGAGCACTATCGATACTTCGATATTTCGCAAGATGTAACACCACGTTACCAATGACTATAAATAGAAATATACCTAATATATATATATATATATATATATATATATATATATATATATATATATATATATATATATATATAAATTTTTTTTTTTTTTTGCGCCAGGTATTATTCCTAGTACTACAGAGTAGGGCTACCCCGAGGGAAATACATGCCGGTTATGAGATACTGCCATATCTGAAGTACTGCAATCTAATGAGTACCACGTGTATTAAAAGTTTCCTTTCCCTACCGTCCATGCCATGCTAGAGAACCTCCCTCATTGTCTTTCTTGTCAATTGATGAATACATGTTGCTGCAGTTGACGAGTTTTTTTTTTTTTTTTTTTTTTTTTTTTTAAATTTTTTATTGATGTTTCTTTCAGAGTTCTCCCGTCGAAGTTAGTGCTTTTGAAACCAACTCCTGACGTCAGTTGGCATTCTTATTTCAACGGGCAGATTGGTTTAGCATTAGCGTACTGAATGCATTTTATTCATATGCAACCAGCAAATCTCAATATTTATTAGGTAGTTCATTCATCTCATGGTTAATATTTTTAGAATACGATATTGCATGAACGCGAAAAGGCTTTTTCCAATCTAATGTTTTGTTTATCCGGGTGGAAATGTTTGGTGTAGAATGAGCCTGTGAATGGGAGATCAGTTTTACATTTACGTGTCTCTAAGTTAATTTGGAAAGTGTCTTTCCGTTGTCCCCTGCATTCTGCGGGGTATTTCCTCATAACGGTACTCCACATATAAAACCTATTTAGACCGATAATCAAAGAATATTTTTGTATACAAAAGCTTGTGAAATCAATACAAATCATAGTAGCTTTTTTTCAGGAAAGTTCTTTTTGGGGATGTCCTGAACCAATTCCTGTGCACT
This sequence comes from Adelphocoris suturalis, assembly GCA_030762985.1. Taxonomy (NCBI): domain Eukaryota; kingdom Metazoa; phylum Arthropoda; class Insecta; order Hemiptera; family Miridae; genus Adelphocoris; species Adelphocoris suturalis. Next base: position 33,617,156 of record CM061045.1, read on the forward strand.
TCAACTTCAGCTAGTACTTGAATTGTAAGTGGGGCAAATGACATAAACTTTGTTTTTTCAATATGGGAACCCCCAATTTTTAATTCACATTCAAATTTTGAGTGAAATTTTATGAAGAAATGACTCATCATTCGATTTTTTGAGTGAGCTTAAATGAGCTCAAATCCGCACCAAAAGTGCGTAATTTCGCGCTAACAGTGAAAGTGAAAATGAGTTTTTGATGATACTCATGTGCCACATGTAATACATGATTTTGGGATATTTTTTCGTGCCAAACCACGTATTGATGTTCATTTATTGATATTTGCAACGCCAATTTGGGAAAACACCAAAAACTCGCCCATAATTGCACTTTTTCTTAGTAATTTCCACACAGCACAAAACGAACTAAAATGTAGTTTTTTCGGTTTTTTCACAAGTTGATATTGCAAATAATAATAAATGAACATCATCACGAGGTTCAGCATAAAAAACACCCCAAAATCATGTATTACATGTGGTAATTGAATATCTTCGAAAACTCAGTGTTTCACAATTTTTAGAACAGAATTGCGCAGTTTTGGGGTGGCATTACGCTCGTTTACGTGCACTAAAAAAATTGTGTGATGGGTCATTTCTTCAATAAATTTTACGTAGAATTCAAATCTACAGTAAAAGAAAGGGGTTCACATTTGAAAAAACAAAGTTTATGTCATTTGCGCAACTTCAGGATTGAGATACAATTTCCGTTCTTGCGCCAAAAAGTCAAGTTTTCGAAATGAAAAAAAAAAAAAGTTCATTGGCCATCAATGTTGGAAAAAAAATCACTAAAAATTGCTAAAAACGGCTAAAACTCGTTTAAAACTCGTAGAATTTTATTCCATAAAAATTTATCTACAATAAATTCCAGAATTAACAACTTTCGGTGCAAAATTATTCTGAAAAATGTAGGTTAAAGGAGACGGACCTCCAGTGTGATTAGCAGTGGTACAGTCGTCGCATCTAAAGTTATTTCACTTTTTCTCCGCTTCCACAAAAGCTTTTATCAATCTGAAAACTGGGATTTACTCAGAATAAAAACAAGGATGCCATCATTGACTTTTTTCGACGCCATATGTTTTTCAATTATATGATAAGATAATACAATGTTGGAAAAGAAACCTCAGAGCACGCATCTTCATTAGTTATGATAATTGACAAATGCGTTAGTAGAATTTCACTGCATGCATAATTAGTGACAGAAAGAGTCGACGAAAAAAAAAAAAAAAAAAAGGCTTCGCCCCCCTGGACCCCCCCGGATGTTATTACTTTGAGCCTGACTGCTAAAATGTAAAAAACATGGAATCATGTTTTAGCTCCTCGCTCTCACTTTATTATAGAAATGATCACGACGATTGAGCTCTTGTGAGATGATGATCTCCTAATAGAAACTCGCAAGTAAACATTCACTTTATTATAGAAAGAGGCTAAAGAGGCTACATACGAAATTACAGCTTCCTATAGTGTAAAGTATAGAAATTACCTATTAAAATGATTTAACCACCGCTTCACAAATCAAACCGTTCTCGCAATATTCGGATCACCTGCTATGAATCACATAATCGAAACACCAGCTCAATGAAATCATCAGAAATTAACAAGCGGTTGCAATCATATTCACAATATCAATAATTGAGAATGATCACCTGTGTGTAAACAATTATTCATATAACCATGCTCATAACTCAGCTTGTTGGCCACGCACTTCGCAGTAGTTAATATAGTATGGTTGGATAAATCGAGAGCTTTCGAACGAATGGTCAACGAATTTTGTGGGATGAAAAACGGAAATCATCACAATTATTGGCGCTACTTTCATCTCACTTTATAGTCTCACTTTTCGGCGGGGGATCCATCGCTAAAACATGATTCCATGTTAAAAAAAAAAAAAAACCAAAGTGCAAATGGGAGGACTCGCTCAGTTATCAAACACCTAATACTACGCATGTGGTTACTTATCAACACTTCCAGGCCCCTTTCGCCTTCAGAATCCCCTTGACGACATTGCATAACGCATGATGTAGAAAACCCTCCAAAGTGAAAACAAGCTCCCTCAATGAGGCTTTAGATATTTATAGTATCGTCGTATAACGTACAAACACATCATCACGATTAAAGTTGTTAGGTTAAGCCTTGGTGGTCTTAAGGTTGAATGTTGTCGGTGATGAGGGATGAAGAAGAATTCTATGCATTTAGAGCTTGATACACCTCAACTCTTCATCGGGCAGTTCTTACATTGTTCTCTAGGGTGACATTACACCTTAATCTCCGGTGAGGTATGATTAGGTATTTAGGTGAAACAGTAGGTTTTTCTTGCGTAAAAACCAGCTTTCCCTTGCTCAGATCCCATCTCAGGGACAACACATTGGTACCATTCATGGTTTTTTGACGAGGTTTGAAGTCTCGAAAATGTAGGTGCTTTTCTTCCTGGTGGAGTAAGGAGGATACCGATCCGGTCTTATTGGCGTTAGATGCCAGGGGGATATGTCGGTTTTTCCTATTACCTTTTCATAAGTAGTTTGTTGACAACTGGTCACTAAAAGGAGTTTCTATCTGGAAAGAAGTTGTTTTTAAATTTTATTAGGTGTGAAAAACGAAATACCTACTTTTGCCAAAAGAAAAGGGGTTTGGAGAATGTTTCTCATGAAATTTTTTTAAATCAAATAACTTGATTTCAGACCCTCTGCTCGCTGGGTCAGCCGAATTGAATACGCACGCCACATGTAGCCATATAGCTTCCGGGCAATCTGAGTGAATTTGTTCACGCGGTGTGTTACCAAGGTTTTTAGTTTGTAAGGAGGGGTTACGATCTATGCCAAAGCTGACAATAAGTCGGTCAAACAGATGATATCAGACATTGAATGGGACGGAGAGAGAGGTCGTAGTTTATCCAGCAAACATGCTGCACTCAACCTCAAGCGATTAATCGTCCATGTCTTGAGTGGTGATACTCGAGTCTTTGATCGAACAAAATGGGCAGCTATTCCATACATACCCTCAACCCGTAAGTAAACTGCGGCCACCACCCCAAAATAACTTGTATTTGAGAAATATATCATCTGAACTTCTATGTATGATTCTAACAAAATGTAACAAGAAATGTTCTAGAGTTCGTCCTGAAATGCGATTCATCGGTACTGTAATGATGGGATAAGAGGACCGTCCCAGTTAAGATTGGCCAACCATATTTGTTGGAGGAAAACTTTGATTGCGAATATAACCAGCGCCAAATATCGGTTCAAATAAAAAATGCATGCCAGACGGAAAAAAATCCCTCGTTCCATGATCGGTTCATCAGAAATGTCAATCCGATACCGGAAAACATCAAGTGAAGGGTCCCATATTAAACCCAGAATCTTGATGGACGGAGGTGAGTCCAATGGAAATGGAAGGGCGTGAGATTCAGCCGAAAATGTATTCATTATTGAGGGTGAGGTACTCGCCCATTTTCCCAGTTCAAAGCCACCTACTTGACACAAGGAGATCGAATTACGAACACATGGAAGGAGCCTACTGCTTTGTATTAGCACCAAAAAATAAGTCGTCATTATATGTACCATATTTGAGAGTTCAAGCTGCACGAGGACACCAATGACCTTCATTCAAAATGAATTGTTGAATAATACGAATTGCCAACTAAGGATTACTTGTAACGTCGGAAGTTACCGTACAAAGTTTTCATTCTGAAATAGGCCCATTAGGTGAGAAATACCAAAGAAACTGTTGAAACTGTCAATCGTATGGATGGAAAAACCACTTGGACTTTGTATCCGTTAGCCGCGATTTTAAATACACCGTGATGAGTCATTAGGTAATCCGTAAATGTGATTACATCTTCACCACATTACTCCTTCGAAGGTAATCGAACATATTATCCGATAGAATTTGAAATATTCCGTGTCCCAAGAAAACCTAGTTTCCTGTTTCAACTGTCACTTGACAGCTATAGAGCGCGTTGAACCCAATGTGCAGTGTTTCTTTTATCGCCACACAGGGGAGCTATCCCAACTGACACCATACCCTGAATGGAATTATGATATGAATTACCATCTCCTGTACCCGTATTACGATGGAGTGCAAGCCGAGTTGCAAGTGGAGCAGTTACGAAATTTGCCTTACTACCTGGATCGATGAAAACTCGACAAAAACTCCTTTCATGTCCTTAATCCGTACTAGCGCTGTACCGAAATGAGGAGTAGTTTCCAAAGGAGATTTTGGAAAGCTACGACAGCGGCAGATTCCGTGAAAGCGAGTGCACAGGTCTGTGAAGTTCGGAAATAGGGGAGAGCAACTGAACCGGTATAAAGAGGCTGATTTGAACAAGAAAGCAACTCACTATAGTGTTTCCTACTTTGAAAATATATTTACACGTTTTGGTAGACTTATAGCAGGCAATATCACGTCGACCCAAACAAGATTATACCTAATAATTTATTAATCAAAAATAATTTATTTTACTTTCGAAGTTGGTCTGCAGAATCATTGGACAATAAGCAAATTTGTGTCAAAATGTTTAACCAGAAGGACAAAATTTTGAATTACTGGCTAATGTAAATACAATTTTTTTTTCGTGAACTGCAGTTGAAGAAGTTTTATTAAGCGAAATATTAAGGGAAGGTATAGCTAGATAAATTATTCACTACTCACAAATTTCGACGAAATTTGACCAATGTATGGAATGTCGGAAACTATTTATTGGAGAGAGTATTATAAAAAAAAGTGTATATATATATATATATATATATATATATATATAGTAATATTCCACTGATGTAAGATATCATGTTTTCCGTTCCGAATCAGTACTTGGGACTGATGAAACATTATCCGAGTATAATAGCTTACTTTGTGATTTTCGGCTAAAAATATAAGAAATACAAAACGATTTTTATAATGTGGATAGAATATAAAACAATGAATAATAATAAATCACACTCCCCGAAAACTACGTTTGAATAACGGATATACATCGAACTAAGGTTAAGCAAGTAGTGCGAAGCTTCTATATGCCCATTTCATAATGGGAACTGAGAACTGCGCAGTTGAATTCCATCGAGTAGGTCTCATATTATGAATGAATCAATGAAATCATCTAGGTAAGATGAACGAGTTCTTCGGGCTCTGGTATGCCACCGGCAGCCTGAAGAGAACGGTGCAATGGCTTACTGTCAAATATTTATAGATTCGCTTAATTAATTAGAATGCATTGAGTTGATACGATCATTACTTTTGCATTGAATTGTATAAGTGGGTTTGATGGGGTACCGTCTTCCATTATTGATTCACAATCTGTCTTCTCCCCATCATTTGAAAGACGCTTCTCCGCAAAAGGAATGTGCCAATCAATGCGGAGTTTCTGTGGGTGGGAACCGCTGTGTCTGGCAGTGAATGGTTGCTTCGGGTAATTCTGAGGATTTCAACCCCAATTAGGTAATCATTTATTAGGGGATATCGCCGAGTAATTAGATTAAAACAATAAAGACAGCAACGCGCAAAACGTAGCAAACGAACGGTTCGAGAGTTGGAATTTTGTAAGATCCATCTGCATCTTAGTAACAAAAGAATCAATATTGCATCGTTAATAGGTGTTAAATAAATTATATAAAATGATATTGTAGGCTGACATTGGCAACGAATTTAGCAACAATCTTTTGTCAAATTACAAAAATTTATCCTGGGGATAAAAAAAAGGCTTTGTATCAAACAATAGTTGCAAATAATTTGAAAATGTAAAATAAGTATTTTTGGCATACTTAAGTTGATCTGCAATGTATGACATCACACTGAAAAACTGAGCAGCGTTTTGGACAAATCTCATGATAGACACTTTAAAGTTAATTTGAATTACATAACCAGCCATTTATGTGCACAGTAAATTAAGGTACCATCCTCATGAAACATACCTATAACGAATAATGTACAAATGTTGGTAGTTACGAGTACTAAAATATTAGGAAGTATTGGAAAGGGTACATGAACTACTATTTTTTTAGAGTAAATACTTATTTTATACAGAGTTAAACATACCTACCTAATGTGAGGGAAAAAATTGAGTAAGGCAGACCTCGCTCTGCCCGTACACAAGGATGTGTGCTGTGAGTGACGTTATATTTTTTTACAGATTTCTGTCCAACCTGCGGGCAGATAGACGTCTCGACAACCCTCATGGGAAATTTTCCATCGTCAACGTTGGTATCTTCCTACAATGAGATTTCACACAAATACTTTTTTTTCCGGTTGGAATGGTCCTTGGCTTTGGGTTAAATAACATGGAATCCAGAAAAAATAATGCTCGAAAAGTAATGAAGAATAAAATAGGTAGTTTTACAGAATAATTAGGTTAGCATCTATGATTCAGACTGATTCAATTGATAGCATGCTCTCTGAAAATCCTTAAAATGTTACCTTTACAGAAAAGTTCAGGGTTGTTCGTTCTATAAAATCCTCTGCATTTTATTCAACGATCACAGTTTAAGAGAAAACACAAGTTAAATTTTTGAGCTTTGATGGTCTTTAATTGAAGACGTTTAACCCTAATTTAAAATATTTCATATTTAGTTAATCTATTTTTGAGTGTTACTACATTGTAAATTAAGATAATAATTTAAAAATCCTATTGTAATCCAAAACAAGTTATTGATTTTTTAAAATCATTTCCAAAATTAGACATGACAGTAAATTGAAAAACGAAATTATGGAATTAGATGTAAAATTAGTTTATTCACACAACTTTTTAAGTAAATTTTAGCCCCAAATAAGCATAAAACTCGCGGCGGGGACTAGAGACAGAATTTTTCTTCTTCTAAATCTATTAACTAAAAATCTATAAATATACGAAACTTGATATAAATTACTTCTTCTCATTATTATTTATATATTAGCATTTATCTAGTTATTTTTATTTATTAACTACTGCATTCTTATTACTGATTAATAAGAATCTTCCTAATTTTTCTAATATTAGTTTACGATTCGCAAGGTCAAAGCTCACATTCACCTTTTTCCAAGAGAGGAACGACAATAGCAGCTTTTAGAAAACCAGGGAATATTTCATTTTTGAAATTAGCATTTATTAAAAATCAAATTGGTTTGCATATTTTATTTTTTAGACGTTTGTACATTTTATTTCCAATTCCGTCACTTTCTGCAGACGAATTTGTTTTCAACGAGTGAATCGCTTTGATTACATCTTCTAGAGTAATTTTTTGGTAAAAATACAAAACTTGAGTAATTTTGATTTTTTTAACAAATCGAATTTGCCTCTTGTTATCAGTTTCAGAAAAAATATTTCTAAAATTTTGGGACCTGTTAACCCGACCATTTGGGACTTGAACATTAGTCCGCAAGCCACTCAATTTTTCGGCTATTAAGACAATCCTACAATATATTTAATAACCATGTAATTGCTGAACTAACACATTAATTTTGAGCTTGAAAAGTTTTATTCTTACAAAAGAACTATGAAAAGTGTATTGATTTTTTTTTTTAAGTTTCACGATTTGATGGGCTTAGTTTAGGCCTCCAAAAAATGCTGTAAAAATATAGCATGTTTTTGTAAAAAGGAAAGGGTGTGGTGTATCCACTTATGCCCTTTGAGGAAGCTAAATTTCACTGCGTTGAAAGGGAGAATTTAGATTCAACTAGGCACGGTATATGCACAACAATGGCATTCAACAACTAGTCGACAACTAGTCAGTTCCCCTCGGGGTATTGCGTAAATATGTTTCAATTATAATATATAGCTATGTCTGAAGAATAATTTTCTGAAAAATAGGCAGACACGGAACAAAATTGATCTGCAAGCTCTGAAACGCAAAAAGCGAGTGAAAGTTTTGAGTTTGGAAAACATAAATTTTTTTGTCTTAGCGCACGAACACAAAGTTTCCCAACCTTTGGAAGTATGGAAGAAAAACGAAAACAAATTAATCAATACCCCGTTATAAATCAATACGCCGCTTTGTGTACACGTGCAAGATGTCGAAATATTTTTGTCTGCCTTTCAGAGCTTGGTGACCAATTTTGGTTCCGTGTCAGTCTGTCTGGTGTCGGTGGTAAATCCTTTTCACGGCCAAAAATAAACGAAGGAACAATTGTGCTCGCTAACTCCTAGATGGTTCTACTCTATAAATTTCATTGCCGTGGGATTGATAAACCCTTGTGCGCTTGTGCAAACGTGAATTTCTTATGAGTAACGTTGATTTTTCATCTTCTATTCGTCTAATTCACATGGGGAGGGGGGGGGGCTATATTGTTTATATATTTTATGAATATGAATTGATTGTCACAGGCAAAACTCCGAGACTAATGGACCGATTGTTATGAAATGATCAACAGTGATTGAGCGATTAAATTTCTAAATAATGTCCAATCAACTTCATCACAATGGTGTAATGGTAGTCAGTGCGCATGTGAAAATGTGAGTTTCTAATCACATCTATTTCTCACTATCTATTGGTTTTATTTAGTTCAAACTCAGTGAGTAGATAGGTTTGTACAGGGTGTCCATAACGTTATGTGAAACAACAAATCACGGATGGGCTATGAAAATGGAGCAGAATGTTGCCAACTCAATCTGTTGCCGAGATATGATTTTTCAAAGGTTTCTTTCGAAATAACCACGCTTTTGTGCATAAAACCCATATTTCTTCTCTTTAAATAAACTTTCTCAACTTATATCCTATTTTCGGAATAGGTGTTAAATTGTTGTTATGAATCCATGATTTTCGTATTTATTTAACACTATTGTGACTCATTTATCAAAAAAACAAACGTGAACTCTTTTAGAAATTGAGAATTAAAAAAACAAATGTTTGAAAATTAGCCACTTTGTCAAAAATAATCTTGGTGAACATCGACTTCTACAAAAACTGCTTCATTTCAATATTATTTCTAACGGTACTGTCAATTTTACTTTCAACTTGCTAAACATTGGAGAAAATTACGTTTAATGTTGGAAATCCTGGTTTTTTCTACGAAATCGTGATTTTTCTTGAAAAATGACCACATATGAATCTGCGAGTTTTAGGTCGGTTTCTACGTGTCTCCCCCCACAATATTTCGAATGATAACACTTTTAGATCTCTCCAACTCCTCAATAACTGAGTTTTACACTTCAACTCACATATTTTTAGTTTATTTGCTATGCTAAATTGCATTTTTTTTAAAGAGGAAAAATAGACATTTAAAATTGTAGACTCTGTTATAACGGAGTAGGGAAGATATGCTGATGTTACAATTCAATTTAGCGTGAAAAAATATGTAGATACCCTCCTCCAACTCTCAGGTTTAAAAGAGTCATTTTTCATAAAAACCGACAATTTCATTGACGAAAAAAAAAGAAAAAAAAACACGTTTTTCTACATTGAAACATTATTTTCTCATTTATTTAGCACAGTAAATGTAAAATTAACAATACCGTTAGAAAGAACATTAAATGAAGCAGTTTTTGTGAAAGTTGACGGTCCCCAACATAGTTTTTGACTGAGTGGCTAATTTTTAAACATTTTATTAAATTCCCAATTTATAAAAGAATTAACTTTTGTTGAAAAACGTGAATGATTGTGAATGGGGTTAAATAAACACGAAAATCATTTGTTCTCAAAAACAATTCAACGCCTATTCCGAGAATGGGACATAGTTGAGAAACGTTTATTTAAAGAGGAGAAATATGGGGGCAGAAGTTTACACAGAAGTGAACACAAGATTTTAACACATTTCATGAATTTATACATGTGCCAGTCTGATTTTGTCAATACTTATACTCTCCAATTTTACTGTTCAGGGTTGATCGAAAGCGATGCCCAGGATTCAGTCCAATACGTGGTTTATATCAGGAGTATGGTCCTGTAGTTTGGGAGAAGAACTCCGGACGACGGACTAATGGACTGCAAAAGAACATTTTTTTTGTCCGGGTTCCACGCATCGTGAAACGTAAACCGACACATTGTGAGGGGCCGATAAAAAATGTATTTCTTTGATAGCAAAAGTTAATAAATTAAAAATAATTAACCAAAATTTTTATGTGGAATCAAGGTCATTGTCCCAATCACGGAAGTGCGTGAAGCAAATAATGAGACCACACAAAAACTCACAAATTCATGGTTTATTCTAGGCAGTGAAAATAAGATAACTCAAATACATTTTCACTAAAAGGTTTAGAATCGATTAGATTGATAAAAACGAAATATCCAAATCAAGAAGAGGTTATATGAGAAGAGAAATATAGTTCATGGGGATGAAATAAATATAAGCGTTTCGTTTGACCGACCGCATACTTTTCCAATATTCCCAGCATCTTCCACAAAGAGTGGAATGGGCCAATTCTAAGTATTCTTACACGGCACGTTCATCGATTAGTTGACTGATCAAACTTATCAGATAAAAAGGCATGTCCCCTAAATGTGAAGGCTTGTAACTGTACGGCAATAGCGCTTGAAATGTGTCGTCGAGATGCATGTCAAACGTTGGTACAGATGTCACTTAACACCGTGTTGACAATGCCTTCGATTTGTCACGTTCAGTCCAGTCTAACGACCCAGAAATGGTCTGAATGCCACATTCATCACAATTATGATTGGATGTACCTTAGCATCTGTATCTAAATTGAAATAGTTAGGTACGTCGTGTTAATAAATTCGACAGTCGCATAAAGGCATGTGAATGAAAAATAGGTAATTGCTTAATCTGATAAAATTCTTCGAGGGAGATACCAGTCATAAAATGTTGTTCTCTGATGTAAAGCATAAAGTCTTGACATTTGAGGGTTCCGTCATTACATGGTTTTCTACTTCTATAAGTCGAGTTCGTATTAATGTTAGGAAACTTAGATGATTGATCGCATATATTCCTACTCATATTGATGGTTGAAACATGCATAATGATATTTTGGAGGTCTAATTCCTAAACACCAAGGATTTCGAATAATGTAGTCAGAACAAAACATATTTTAAAGTCGGTGGTTGGTATAATTCCGGTTAGCTCAGTTGTCAGAGGCCAGCTGATATTCAACTGCGACGAAGTCTACATAAAAACTTCATAATTTGGATCCCAATCACATAGTAAATACAATCAAAGTGAAGCTTAATTTCTCTATCCTACTATTCTTATAACAATATTTATAGGAAATCCATCTATGCAACACACTTGAAACATTCTAGCAACTTCTTGTTTACACCACTTAACTCTAATTCCATTATTCGAATATTATTGTAAATCCTTCGTGATCTGGTTGACTGAGTCGATAGTTCTAGATTTATTTTTCCGATATAAATGCGAAGGTGCGTATTGAAAGATCGTCGTATATTTTAAACATGAGATTATAAGCTGCTTGTTGTACAATCTGCAATATCGTTAATTTCGATAAAAACAAAAAAATTTCCTGCCCCTTTCCACTCATCTACGCATAACAGGTATTTTCAAAAAATGTTATGCTCTTCTAAAGTCAGTGGAGAGTGAGATGAAGAAAGCCGGTTGATGAGGATTTATAAGTTATAAAATGAAGAAACAGTGAACCGTTGCAAGATAATTTGTTTTGATAACCTCTTTTTAATACGTTATTTTTCTCAGATATTCAGTGTTGGCCTCTCTAAATCCAGATAAAATTCAACAGCGTTACTTTTGAATACAAAAAACCTCACACAATACTGCCATGCCTTTTAAAACTACGTCTATTTGTGACATGGTATGGACACGTAGAAGGTCTTAAACCAATTATAAAATAGTTTAGAATGTGAAAGAAAAGTTCCGGTCATGCTGCATGATCGTTTGAGCAAATTTTCTTAAATTACATATCGTATTGTTAACAATCACTAGTTACACACCAAGTCCGATCATTTATTAATAACCCCTACAAACATAAAATTTCAAACAACGCTTGCTTTAGAAGAACGTTTCAAGGCTCGGTCCCTCTAAAAAATTGTCCTCCCCATTGAATGGGTTGTCCTGGGTTTCGTTTGCGAACTGGTTCTCTTGCAACCCATTTGCTCGTACTGCTCTGATTTGGGGGTTGTGTCCTCGTTCGGATCGCCTATAATTTCCATATTATGGAAATTTGTGTTAGACGTCCTCCAGGACATTGGAGTGGGCCTCATCGTACTGGAGGCAGGGGGAGCAAAGCTCTGGTTTTCCGTGTTTTGCCCTTGGGGTGGAGGTTTTGGTCTGGGCGATCGAGACAAGTTTTGGGGGGAATTCGTGGTTTGATTTGGTGAAAATTGGCTCGCAATGTGAGTTTTTTGTGGCCAAAATGTGCTATTATTTGGCGGGTTATAAGACCGATTGTTTGGATTTAATGTCTTGTTGTGCAAATTTGTATTTTGATTTTTGGTTTGGAAGTTTCGGGACTGGCTGTAGCTGTGAGGTGCTGGTAGTCGTTCGTTAGCCACAAAAGAGCTGTGTTAAGATCTTCAGGCTGATGGGTTCTCAGAGAAATGCCCAGGGGTTCCTTGAGGTGTAGTAAGAAGGCAAGTTTTTTTTTTTTATAATTTTCTGATATTGTAGGCAAGTTTTTTATAATTTTCTGAAAGGATCTTGGGATATTCAACATCGTGGTCATCTAGATAAGCTATAATTGAAATCGTGGAAAGCCTTCAAATTTCACGAAAAATTCTTAAAACCCCGATTTTAATGTTGAACATGCCAAGATCCTTTCAGAAAATTATAAAAAACTTGCCTTCTGACTACACCTCAAGGAACCCCTGGGCATTTTAATAAGAACCCATCAGCCTGGAGATCTTAACACAGCTTTTTTGTCGCTAACGAACGACTACCAGCACCTGAGAGCTACAGCCAGTCCCGAAACTTCCAAACCAAAAATCAAAATACAAATTTGCACAACAAGACATTAAATCCAAACAATCGGTCTTATAACCCGCCAAATAATAGCACATTTTGGCCACAAAAAACTCACATTGCGAGCCAATTTTCACCAAATCAAACCATGAGTTCTCCTCAAAACTTGTCTCGATCGCCCAGACCAAAACCTCCACCCCAAGGATAAGACACGGCAAACCAGAGCTTTCCTCCCCGTGCCTCCAGTACGATGAAGCCCACTCCAATGTCCTGGAGGACGTCTAACACAAATTTCCATAATTTGGAAAATATAGTCGATCTGAACGAGGACACAACCCCCAAATCCGAGCAATGCGAGCAACCTGGGTTGCAAGAGAACCAGTTCGCAAACGAAACCCAGGACAACCCATTCAATGGAGAGGACAATTTTTTAGAGGAACCGAGCCTCAAAACGTTAACTTTCATCTAGAAAGTCCGAAATCGGCAGTAGTAATTGTAAATAATTTACCCGTGTAATACCTAAGGAACCTAGATAGTAAGACTATATCAGAAGAAATCTATATTGTAGCTCCTAGTTCAAAGTTACGAATTCCAATTGACACAGGTAGCTAAATAAATGACACTACATCATTAACCCAGAAATCGCTGAACGTTTCTTTCGAGACCAATTCCGTGTAGAACCATTCGAAGTAAGAACTGCTCATGGCTCGTCTCGAGGTCAATAAACAACGCTTATTCCCCGCGGAGAATATTTCAGGCAAAGTAGCCTAAAATTGGAATTTAACGTCTTCTAATTTCATCGAAAATTTGACCTACTCCTTGGCTTAGATTGCCTCTAAATTCTAAAATAAAATATCGAAGTAGACAAAGACGTGCTGAAAACCCCAAACGTCGAGATTCCCCTAAGCTACCAAGATACTAACGAAGCCGAATTCCACCTAATCGAAAGCAGAACCATCCTACAGATCCAAATTCGAGTAGGACACCTCGAAAAATGGAGACGCGTATAGGAGAACTCGAACTCCCAGAAAGCCTAATTAGGGCCAAAATTTTGAAGACCACGTGGGGGTCCTCAACCCAACCGAAAAAACAGCAAAATTCACTAAGACCACTCCAACAGAAGTAGAGGAAATCGGAAATATTCCAAGTCCCGAAAATCTAGAAGACCTAAATAATTTTTACGAGGGCAATTGCCAATTCAATTTCGACACTTCCAAACTCAGGTTGGACCACATGAGTGAAGAGGAGAAATCCAAAATTATTAACGTGGTGACTAAATACTACGATATTTTTCACCAGGAGGACGAACTTCTCTCGTTCACAAGTAATATAAAACACCACATTCGAACCACGAGCGAAGTGCCCGTCTTTGCCCGGAATTATAGGTTCCCCGAAATCTACCAAGAAGAAGTAGATCGGCTAACTGAACAGATGCTTGCCAATGACATCGTCGGACATTCTGAAAGCCCGTGGAACGCCCCAATTTGGGTTGTCCCTACGAAAGCAGATGCCTGAGGGAAATCAAAATTTCGCGTGGTAATAGATTACAGGCGCCTATACGAAACAACCTGGGACGACAAATACCCGTTACCGCAAATATCTGAACTGTTCGACAGACTAGGCCACTGTCAGTATTTCAGTGTACTCGACCTGAAATCTGGGTTCCGTCAAATCGAAGTGGACCCAGACAGCAGAGCTGAGATGGGATTTAGCTCACCAAACTATCATTTAGAGTTAAATCGCCTCCTGTTCGGTTTCAAAAATTCACCAGCAACCTTTCAGCGGCTCATAAATAATGTAATATCCTACGTGGCATAGCTAATGAGCTATTGCTGTCTATAAGCTTGTGCTATAAGCTGTTGTGTCTACATTATCATCTATAGTATCTCCCTAGCCGAACACCTAGCCAGGCTGGAATAGGTATTCAAACTCCTCCGAAAAGCCAACTTAAAAATCCAGTTGGACAAGACAGAATTTCTTAAGACCGAACTCGCGTATTTAGGACACGTGATTACTCCAAAAGGCGTCAAACCCAACCCAGCCATTTTAAATTACCCCATTCCATCTACCATGACCGAAATCAAATCGTTTTTAGGCCTACTCGGGTATTACCGCAAATTTATCAAAGACTTTGCTAAGATTACGAGACCCATGACGAGTTGCCTTCGTATAAAGGCAGTAAAATCGATGTGAATTGCTAGTACTACGAGTACAAAGAATGTTTCCTCAAATGCCAAACACTCCTAACTAATGAACCGATCCTACAATACCCCGACTTCCAAAAACCTTTTAGGCTAACTAGCAATGCGAGTAACGTTGCAATTGGCTGCGGGTTGAGCCAGTTGACCAACGATGCAGACCTCCCAGTAGCGTACGCGAGGCGAACTCTTAATGACTCCGAGAGACGCGATGATAGATAAGATCTGAAATGCTGTTTCTTTCTGGCCCTCTCGTGCAAGCACTTCCCTCGAGCCCTTTAAGCCTGTGCTCAATAGTTTCCGAACTCTCTTTTCAGCTTTCTTGTTCTGCAAATGGGGCATTGCCAACTCCTTTACCTCTTATTTCCACATAAATAGCATTGAATCTCTGTTCGATTTATAAACCTGTGAAGTGGAGCTATGCTGTCTCGTGCATTCACTACCTTAGTTATGGTGGTCTGCTCTCTGCTAGATATATCAGCGTTGACTCACCATCTGACCTCTTCTGACTCATCTTCTTTCAGCCTTCTTACTGGTAATGTTCTCCACAGCCCAGTGGCTCTTATTAGATTAGCATTTGCTTGGGTGGCATATGTGACGGCCTGTTGTCGTGTAGTAGATGGATATGACACCACAAGTTTCCTCAGGTTAACATTATGTAATCCCATCATAGAATTGCTGCAGCGCCATAGCATATATCACTGCTGCTGAGGCTCTTGAGAAAGCCTTTGCTGCTAGTGCTTTTAACTCCCACCCACAGGCATCTTTTCTAGCGCGCATACCGACTTTGAGTCGCCCTCTCAGAGCTAGTCCATTGATTCGCCCTGCTGATTACCTGGAATTTAAACCAGTAATTCCTCCAGTAAAGTGTTCCGTCATTCGATTCAAACTAGACCTTAATTGGTTTCATGAATTTATGTGACCTAAACCTCAGTCTGGTTCTCATTTTGGTGAGGTACGTCAGCATGGTTTCTTTGCAGTAAGTTCCTAAAAGTATCTTCATTCACCAAATGAATTTGTGACTCCATTTCCTCCAAAGTTCCCATCTGGTGGCGCAATTCTGCTACTTCCCTTCGCCATCCTCCACGCTCTGAATCGTCGATTCCGCTGCGGAAGAGACATGAACTGGGGACCTCCTTTCCTTGCAGCTGCCGCCCTTCATCTTTTTCACTGAGAAACATTGGTAACAGGGAGCTATGCAGGCACAACCACACAAAACAAAAACCACAACTTTCACGCAACCGAAGGAACATACAAACCCACTTCTGACACCAGTTTTAACAATCAATAGTTACACACAAAGTCCGATCATTTATTTATAACACGTACAAGCATCAACTTTCAAACTACGCTTGCTTTAAAAGACCAGACACACAAGAACTGCTGCAAAAACTGTAGTAACATGGAATTCTTGCTTCACAACCTAACATAACAACTAAAAGCACAGGTTAATTCCCTAACAGTATTATAATACGTTAAATTGTATATGAATTTGAGCAATTTGAGTACAAAGATATTGTAAAAACAATTCAATGGCAAACAAACTCATACTGAATAAAATTAGTCAATTAAAAAAGATTTTGGATTTTTAGATTTTTTTGCAGTTTTTATAGATTTGTCAGCAAATATCAGTGAACTTAAGTACGTTTTTCAGAATAATTTTGTGTAACTTTTTTTATTGTACTAGATAGTCGTTGATAATTTTCTTTCGACTGAAATTCTGCTAAACATTATAAACTTAACGATTTTTGGCCGTTTTTAAGCACTTTCAGTGATTATTTAGGCACCTTTTTTTAAATTTGACCAAAAAAAAAAAAAGTGCTGACCAGCAAACTAATCTTTTTATTTGGGAAGCTTGATTTTCAGGCGCAAGAACGGGATTTTAATCTCAATCTTAAGGAGAGATTGATTGATTGTAGTTTGAAACCTCGAACAGACTAAGTTGATCGTAGTCAGAAAATTGAAAGTAGAAAAACAAAGGATTTTTGGAGATTTAAGAACTGAAGATCTTATTGAATTGCTAAGAAAACACACCAAGGATTACAAAAGAATTTATAGTTCACCGAATTGCCTATATGATAAGCAAAATCAAAAAGTCATCATCGTGTTCAAAATTTACCACAGATACTTAAGCGATATCGAGCAAGTCATGTATATTGAAATTAATTTTCTGTAAAAGAAATCACTAGTCAGAAGGATGCGAAACATATAAAACTGTAGATGAAAGAAAGCTTATCATAGGAAGATGTTGCTTTATATGCGTCAGTAGATTTCATGATTACAAGCAGTGTAAAGTTGAAAAGCCTTGTTACCATTGTAAAGAAAAGAAAAAAGACCACAGAAGTCTATGCCCGAGAAATGTTCATGGGCCAAGCAAGGAAACAAGTTTGGTGACAAACTGCAAGACGTCGATGGAGGATCAATTAGGACAAATCAACAGAGTTCCAGAAGAAGGATCAAGCTAGGTGGCCATGAGTGAAAGAGTAAAGTTGCTCAGATATTTTCGGTCAAAGTAAGAGATGCAAAACAGTTGGCATCAAGAACTATTCAGATGAGAGGAATTTTCGAATCAGCTAGACAAAGAACTTACATTACACAGGATTTGAATTAGAAACTAAAGTAAATAAAGTAAACAACCATTCCAGGTTGAGGCTTTTCGTCCGACTGCCTCGGGCGTCACGGACGTCATCAGCTGTCCTCCAAATGGAGGATCAGAATTTGCTCTGATGATTTCACTTAAAGCTACTTATTGTATCGCCCTCTTGAGTGGAGAGGGGTTCACCGTACAGAAGCGTGAAAACTACTTGGACGGAGATCTTTACCTGGGTGGTCACCCATCCAAGTACTCACTACGCTCGACGTTGCTTAACTTCGCTAATCTCATGAGAAACGGTTCAATTCAACGCCTAAACCATATGAGGAGAAATTAGAATTAACATGTATTAGAAAATAAATGTTCGAAGTCAAATCAAACTCTAATTGCAGTAACTGAGATAGAATTAGAGCTATTGCAAAATAAGTAAATAAAAATTATTGCTAACTTAGTACCAATAATAGGAGGCCAAAAAATAAACACTAATTCGAACTTTTTTCAAATCGATCACAAACTCGTATTTTTTATGTTGATCGTACAGGACCAATTGATATTTTAATAGGGAACGACCATTATTATGACTTCATTCTTCCTGAAAGAAAATAAATTCTTCTCGGCTTGCATCTCGTCAATTCCAAGCTAGGATGGGTGCTTAGTGGAAGATATCCTGAAAAGAAAATTTCTACGGCTGATTCTGTTAGTTTCCTTTCGTTCACAAAAGGTAATGATGAAACTATTTTATGGATGAATTCTGAAATGGCTCTGAGTAGCAAAGAAAAACATCATGAAAAATTTTGAAAATCAATATGGCAGTCAAACAGCTTAGAAATAAATTACCAAGTAACTGAGGAGGAAGATGCTTAAGCAGTACAACCGACCAATGATTCCATATAATTAAAAGGTAATAAATATCGCGTGAATAGGCCATGGAAGTCAAATATTTTACGAAATTTTACTAGTCACAATTTGGCATTTTGACAACCGAAGTCATAATTAGCTAATTTACATGAAAACAAGAGACTTTCAGAATATTGTGACACAATATTTCAACAGCAATTGGTAGTCCACCCCTAAATTTTTTTAATTTTATTTTTGACCGATTTTGATGCAATTTTTTGTGCTTATCCGGTATCTATGAGAATCGGCCAACACCTATTTTTCATCCCCCTAAATGTTAGGGGTAGTCCACCCCTAAATTTTTTTAATTTTATTTTTGACCGATTTTGATGCAATTTTTTGTGCTTATCCGGTATCTATGAGAATCGGCCAACATCTATTTTTCATCCCCCTAAATGTTAGGGGTAGTCCACCCCTAAATTTTTTTAATTTTATTTTTGACCGATTTTGATGAAATTTTTTGTGCTTATCCGGTATCTATGAGAATCGGCCAACATCTATTTTTCATCCCCCTAAATGTTAGGGGTCACCCCTAAATTTTTTTTAATTTTATTTTTGACCGATTTTGATGAAATTTTTTGTGCTTATCCGGTATCTATGAGAATCGGCCAACATCTATTTTTCATCCTCCTAAATGTTAGGGGTAGTCCACCCCTAAATTTTTTAATTTTATTTTTGACCCATTTTGATGCAATTTTTTGTGCTTATCCGGTATCTATGAGAATCGGCCAACATCTATTTTTCATCCCCCTAAATGTTAGGGGTAGTCCACCCCTAATTTATTTTTTATTTTTTAGACAAAATTTTTAATTTCTATTTTAATTAACGCCTGCCAAGTTGGGTGGGCAGTATAACTTCCTCAAGCGAGCGAAGCGAGCAGCATCCCCCACAGAAGTTAAACCTACCCTTAGAGATCTACCGTTTGCGACCAAAGCGAGCAACATCCCCTACATGTTTCAATTGTAATACATTCCATGTATACAGCCACACTTTGCGAGCGAAGCGAGCAACATTCCCCATATGCCACACTTTGCGAGCGAAGCGAGCAATTTAATGGGGGGCCTGGGGGGCTTGCCCCCCGGCTGGACGTGGAGGCGAGCGGAGCGAGCCGGAGCGGCTAGTATATATATATATTTATTAATTTTTATTTTTATTTTTATTTTTATTGACAATGATATATCTGAAACAGGTGTTTCAGAAAGATGGAATCGATTCTACAACTAATTTGCAACAAAAAGTTCCTCAGGTAATTTTCAAGTAACTCAATATTTAAGATTGTTTTCGTGTTTTCAACCTTATATTACTAAAACAACCATAACTCCTTCAAATAACAGTGAAAATGGAAAAATGAGTACACAGTTGGAAAGGACGTTCAATTTCCTACCACCCTGATTCCAATTCAAAAATTTGTAAGAAGGTGTAGTGGGAGCAAAATCCGACTAAAAGTTAAAATTTGACAACTACTCTCAAGAAATCTGTCAACTTTTGGAACGCTATAGCTAGGAAATCTTCCATAAAATTTTACCCTCATAGACGGGAAAAACTGCGCCGATATCTTACCTTTCCAACGATGTAGTCAATTTTACTTTTACTTTGCTAATTAAAGGAGAAAACTGTGCTTTAACGTTGAAAAACATATTTTTTTAATGAAATCGAGGATTTTCTTGAAAACCGACCTACGTTTGGTATCGGTTTCTAAGTTTTGTTTTACGCTACTACTTGCATATCTCCCAAACCCCGTTTTAACCGTTTAACACTTTAACACACACATTTGAGTTTATTTGGTGTGCTAAATTTTATTTGTTTTTAGGGATGAAACTAGTTGGCTGAAGTGTAAAATTCGGTTATAACGGGGCTTGAGAGATATGCAAATATTAACGTTCGATTCAGCGTAAAAAAATACGTAGAAACCGAATTAAAACTCCTATTCCCATGGAAGGTAATTTTTCAATAAAACCCTAGATTTCATTGAAAAAATAATGATTTTGAACAGTGAAACTCAGTTTTATCCCCTAATTAGTGAAGTAAAATTTAAATTGACCACACCGTTGGAAAAGTGTGATCTCCGCGCAGTTTATCCCGTCTCCGGGGGTAAAACCGGATAGAAGGCTTTTGGGCTACCGTATCAGGGTGTTAGGAAATTTAACTCTCATTCCAGAGGTGTACTAATTTTTCAATTTTTCACTGTCATTTGTGGGTGTTATGATTACTTTAGTGATATAAGGCTGGAAACACGAAAAAAAGCTTAAATATTGAATCACTCAAAAACTAAGCGTTAAAAAAAAAAAAAAAAAAAAAAAAACTCTGAGGAACTTTTTGTTGCAAATTAGCTGTAAAATCGATTCCTCCTTTGTGTGACACCTGTTTCGGAGACACCCTGTATATAATATGAAAACTCGCATACTTCAAGAATCGTTTCAGGATGCTACAAAACGGATTTCAATTGTGAATTTTTTCAAAAATTCGTTAATAGAAATACGAAAATTCGCTAATAGACATTAATTTAGTATTAGAAAGTTAACGAATGTAATGAAGCTTATTTTTCAAAACCTCCCGGCCATGGATATTCCGGGTTTCCAAGAAGAAGCTTGGCAAAATGCATCGCGTGCGATACTTCATCTACTTAGTGGCTTTCCAGTCAAATTGAATGAGTTTTAGAGATGTGAATCTTCTCCGTGGTTGACTTCTGTTCTTCCTTGTACCGTACTTATCTTTCCTGCCAAATAACAGTGTTTCATATACTGTAGAAATACCCCTCTTTTGCTTCCATTGCACTTTCAAAGCATTTCAGTTCTCAAGTACAGTGTAAAGTAGCCCAGCTTACAATGTTTGTTTTAAAATCATAATTGTGTTACGATTCCGTATTTTACCATGTTCTAAACCAGCTAGTACTCCATCCATTTACAGATCTTAGAGATACCGGTTCGGAAGGCCGTTTCACAAGATGGCACACAAATCTGGAAAGCAGTTTTCAAAAAATCGTTTAATTTATTACAAGATGAATTTTGTTTCATTTCTAGTACTTTATTCACTAAATACCATAACTTTGTATTTCATTCCACTTTGTACAATGTGTTACGGTTATTGATCATTACATGTCACAAAAAAAAAAAAAAAAAAATAAATAAAAAAAAAAAAAAAAAAAAAAAAAAAAAAAAGTTCATTGCAATGTAGGTGAGGTAAATATTTAAAAAACAAAACCTCAATGATTAAGTAAGACTAATGGGTTCGACTATCCAGGATGACTAATTTTACCCTTTTGCGAAAGGCCGCACCTCTTCTGTTGATGATTAGCCTGAGCTGATTGATTAATGGCTACCAACGATGAGGCCATTAATTCGTCAAATAAATGGTTTCTATAACAACTTTGCGTTCATACTCTAAAACATTCTCTCGCGTTCCATAACCAAGAATTCATTCCGAAATCTGCAGTGTACGAATTCAATAGACATAAAACCAAAGAATAGAGCCTGCATTTTTTTTTTTTTTTTTTTTTTTACATATGCTTAATTTATACAAGTAATCTCGATGTTTTCAGTGTGGATCCTCAAAACAACGGTTTCTGGAAATTGAAACTCACCAAATTTCAGAAGCCTCAAAATTCCTAATTTTGACCAGAATGTGGTTGACATTTGGATTCAACAACAATAGCCTAACCTCCTGTCCCCAAGTTACTTTTGTTTATGTTCTTATAAAATGTAATTCTCATTCTACATTTTTTAATATAATAAGTGAAATCTAATTTACAAAGTTTAGTGTGTTGTATAATTATTTTACAGAATGTTGAACCGTAATTCAAAAGACAGCTTGTACTGAACACTTGCAATTCAAACAGAGTGCCTATTAGATGTTACTACTTTTGAATTTCCTAACCGTTTCTTGCGCAAACATGATCTAATACTGATGTTTCCTCTATTTTCAAAAATTTATTTTGACTTCTCACACAAACACAAAGGTTCCCTACATTAGGTAGTAGGGAAGCAAAAGAAATCATGCACTTTTCAATAATGCAAAATGTTTTTCACATAGGAAACTATTCATCTCATTTTGAGGGATACATGCTCAAAATGGGGACTGCAATCACAAATACATCTATCTAATGTGGCCCCTAACACTGGAATGAGTGATGATTCGCGATCAGGGGTAGGCCGGTATAATGCACAGGTGGAGAGATGGTGATGGCTAGTCTCGGCCCAATCCCCTTCAATGAGTTGCCACCCACACGCCCCGTCAAAGGGGTGGTACAGGTTGCGGCCGTTGGCCAACTAGCTTAAAACCGCTACCCAGGGGGCTGGAGTTTCGATGCCAATGTTGTCTTCGTAACCATCATTTTGATCAATATCGTTATCATCATGATAGTAGGAATTCGCAACTGAGTCATTTCACGAATTCCCTTTGGTTTCTCTGTACATCATTTCCAATAATTGCTATGTGGCAAATTCAAGGTTTGATATGTTCGAAAATTAGTAACTCGAAAGCTTCAAATAACTGCAAAGATTAAAATGTATTCTGATAGATTTAATTTCAATGATACCACCACTCAAGCTGATTGACGGTTGAAACATCAACTCGAGCGTGACTTTTTTCAAGAACCTACATTCGAAATATGACAAAATGCCTTGGAATGTGTGTAGTAGAACATAGTGTACCACCGCTGCACAGAAGTAAAAACGTTGAAAAAAAAAATATATATATATGTGTGTGTCTTATGTTTCTCTCCACCTGTGTTCACGCGGCGCTCGCGTTGCCTCCGCTCTTGACGTGCTACCTGCATTCATAGCAAAATAATTTTCTAAGTCAGAAGTTTTCTTGCCTATATAGAAGGGAATATATTTCAAAATTTGTGAATATCCGAGAAAAACTGAGAAATAGTAAACTTACATGGAAAACATGATGGCTGCAATACATACATGAATAGGAATCACACAGATCTCGTCGAACATTTGCTGGTTACGTATATAGGAATTCCATATCCTCGTATAATGTACTGGAACCTCCTGCTATTCTTTAATTTCCTAATGCAAAAATCAACTGCACTGTTGTGAATTGCTTGAGGTTGCGAGTCGTAATTTTTTACCTGAGAAATAAAAACCGTATACTTGATAGGATAGGTTGTGAATGGAAGTTGAGGAAAGATTCACCTTGGTTCGCAGAGTTTCGGTGAGTGTGATAGGATTTTCCCCAGTACGGATAGCCCCTTTGAGAATTTAAGAAATTTAACACGGAACCATGGCCCCGTCGGTTAAAGGAAGATAAGAAGGTATGGTATTGGTCAGAGATTCAATAGGCTGAATTCAAGATCGTAATGGCAACGGGGCCAGCTTACTAGCAACTAGCTAGCCCGTAGGGTACTCCTTTAGGGGTAACCCCACTGCTGCAGTGTGAGAGGGCGATAGCGTGATCGTCTCACGCCACCAGCATCGGTCGTTTTGCAACTCATGATGCGAGCTGGCCCTGCTAGCTTTATATTGGCAAATCTAAGAAATTATGATAAGTAGAAGCTATGTGTGGTGTTGGGCCGCGACACTTACCGAGCGGGAGTCATTCATCAATATTCTTGTAATACCTTTTGTGTCATTACTAATTCATTTTCCTGATCCCCCTGCCATTAGACACTATTTAAATATGGTTATGAACAACGTAGTTGGTAAACTTCACTACCTTTTAATTTCTTCCGGTTGAACGTTAATTATTTCTCAGTGCAATACTTTTTATTAGCAAATTTTCTTAGAAAATAAAGCTATTGCAATGGCTTCAAAAATTTTAAAATAAAAATTTTCAAAAATTTTCTTCATCGAAATCTGTTTTGAGGCATTCTGAAATGATTCCTGGATTTTAACGCTTTTATATATATATATATATATATATATATATATATATATATATATATATATATATATATATATATATATATATATATATATATATATATATATATATATATATATATGTATATATATATATGTATATATATATATATATATATATATATATATATATATAGGCAATTAGAGGGGGTCTTTCTGGTCCCTGAATCAACATGAGGGGTATTTCTGGTCCCGAGTGGGTCCCGAAAGCGGGCTCCGTTTTCCTGCGCTTTGGTGGTATAAATCGGGGGGTTTTCGGGACCCGCCCTTGTATACCTAGTTATATATATATTGCGGGTCCCGAAAACCCCCTGATTTATACCACCGATGCCATTAATTACTTTCTCTCAATGTGCTCTCTCACTCGCACACATCCACACAGTCACAAACACCATCTGGCAGTGGAAGGGAAATGAACTCCTTAGTTTTTAAATGTCCGCTCATATCCTCAAAGAAGTTAACATTTATCAATCATTGTTCTAACCTGTTTGAAAATGTTACACAACAATAAAAACACATACTTATGTACATCTTAGGTTGAAAAGGTTACATTATGGAAAAAATGAAGGAAAAAGTAAAATATTTATGGAAGTTTTAATTTTCAGACATGATATGCAAGTTTAAGAACATTGGGAACATCTCGTATTGTTTTTTCGAACAAATGTTATTGAACTTGATATTACAGTAGCTTTTATTCCTAAATGTCCCAAAATCTCTGGAAATTTTTGCTATGCTTGATCAATACTTACGAAATTGCTCCATATGCAAATTATTACACAATGGCTTAACCCGGAAACCCCACTACAAATTATTACATAATGGTTTAATGAGAAATCTCACTACAGACTATTACATAACGGCTTAATGAGAACTTCAAAGTGCAAATTATTACACAATGGCTAAATGAGAAACCTCCGCTGCAAACCATTAAACAATGACATGTACCTAATGAAAAACCTCCCACTACAAATTATTACACAGCGGCTTAATGAGGCATCCTTCTGCAAATTATTACACAATGGCTTAATGAGAAAACCTCACTGCAAATTATTACACAATTCCTTAACACGGAAACACTCACTGTAAATTATTACACAATGGCAAATCATGAAAATCCTCCCACTGTAAATTATTACCCAACGGTTCAATTTGGAAGCTCAATTTGGAGGCTTAATTTGGAAGGCCACGGTAATAGAAAATTCTTTAAATATCTCATATTAAAGATTGACAGCCAGAGTGTGATTTTCGCCATGAAGATGCTTCCCAACAAAATATTTACCATATATTTCAAGAATGTTCTGCAACAAGATCCGAATTGAATTAGTTTCTGAGAAGTCAACACATCGACGAAGCAAACTCAATACAGTCATTTTTGAAAATAAATATCCATGAAATAGAAAAATTGAATGAAATGTACGAATGGATTCAACACCGAAAACGCTGCAAATTATTACACAAAGGTTTATTATTTCTCTATTAGATAACCCTTCTACGTAAATCACTTAGGTATCTATGTTTATTAGACGTATTCTGTGGTACTTTGGTGCCAACTTTGCAGAAAGGTGTGTGGAAATTTTTTCTGCAACGAACTCATACAAATTTGGTATCATTCGACTCGTTACGATGTCTACTACTCGTTACTGGGAAGGGCGAGAAAGTTTGATCTTTTTTTGGGAATGGTACACTGCTTTTTAGGTTAAAGAAATGGTGCCGGCTCTACTTTCATAAATCCATTAAAAAAAGTAAATCGGTTTGAACACCAACTGTGGTGTCAATGCGTTTCTGTATCATGATCCGCGTCGGACAGAATTCGTTTCCCCGTGTTTACCTCACAATATGAATTGATAGGCCAAAAAATATTGCAAATTTTGTGGTTTTCATAATTTGGATGGATTTATTCTTCTTCTCAGTCTTTTCCAGGGGCTAGTGGTTGTGAACAATTTATACTTTTCAAAACCTCGTGACGTATTCTTCGAGTTACAACAGTAAGCTTCTCGAAAAATGAACTCTTTTATTTATAAAAAGGCCGAGTATTCTCGTTAGGGACGGTAATGGGTTGGGTAGATCATCTCATAGGGGCCTATGATGAATCTGGGCAGTTTAATACAGGTCCAAGAGAAAAATCTATTTAAAAAAATCATCGGTCAGAATCTCAGCAGTTGACTCGGAAAATATGAACTCAGTAGGTAATTTTCAGTTTCGAAAATCATAATTTATTGATCACAGGGTAGTATTTTGGTATATTATTTTCAATAATGAATGTTGCAGTCGAACCAGAAAAAAATTTACCCCCCTTAAAAATTTTTTGTTTTACGTTTCTAGATATTTAAAACCCGAAAATGAACATGTAACAAGGCGCCGAGTTTAGATAATGTATCAGAGACAACATCTTATGAACATAGATGAATGAATTACGTGGGAGGGTTATCTAGTTCAGAAATAATAATGTCCAGTCTTCATTCAACTTCATGTTCAGTCTTTTTCAACTTCAAGGTAAATAACATTTTTTGAAATGGCAAACTTAAGTAAAAATCAGCTACCTACCAGTTTTATAAAATAACCGGTAACTGAAATCGTGAACTAACTCGTAAGTGAGTCAGATTCTCAACAGTGCGTCAGGTTTTGAGGATACCATATCAATAAAGTATGTACCATTTTATCAAGGTAAATTTTCTCTTGATCATCTTCTCCCGAGTAAAATGCGCAGGAGGGCTGTTGGGTTGCACTTTGTGTTCAATAACCACTAGTCTACTCGTACACGTGCCCTTTAAAAATTAGAGGTTTCCTCCCAAAAAGGAGGCCGTATCCGTTTTATAAGCTGATTTTTTTTTTTTTTTTTTCTTCCTTTTTTTTCTTCTTCTTCTAGATTGAATCACTGCCAAGTTTTTCTTCAAGGCTTCTTGCATCAATTTTAGTTTGACTAGAAAGCTGATGTGGGAGGCTCTTTTATGATTGCGCACAGTCTAATTAACGAAAAAATTATTAATACCAAGCTTGTAATTCTAGTGTTCACCTTATTTTGGGTTCAATTTCAGTTGTAATAGCTATTGGGTACCTGCGTGACTGCTTCATAATGTCTAAATGAACTTCTATTATAAGATTGCAAGTAGGGCTGGTAAGAGTAATTTGGAAGTATTACTTCAGTAATATGGTATCGTCAGAACCTGACGCACTGTTGAGGTCATCACTCACTCACGGGGGCAAACGCTCAACAGCCCAAGGTCGGAAGCGACTATAAGTACATGAACCAGAGCGCTCTTGGTGAGGATGAGTTCAACGAAAAAGAGTCAAGCGACGGTCATGAGAAAAATCGAAATACACAATTTCGAAATTTCCCCTCAACTCCCTGCGGCCAATAAAATTGAGAAACTGAGGTTTATAGAAACTTGAATAGATGGAGAGCATGAGAAAAAAATGGACCTAAAAAATACATTACATTTTTTTATATTTTTTTTAATGCATTATTTTTTTTTTTTTTTTATGCATTTTTATTAGAAAGTTAGGGCTGAGTACAGGGACAGTCAAGAGGTGTTGGAACTTACAGTGTTTGAAAATAGTAATAACCGCATAGTGAGTGAAGAAATTGTTATAGGTGCTGATCCAGTCGACATTCATTAGTAACTGTCGGGGCTGAAAAATCGACATTAAAAGATGAATTACATTGACTTGGCACCTTTTCGTATAAATGCCCATCTAAACTCGGCTCCACGCGCCTCTATACCTTGTAATTGTATTCTAGATGCCATAAAAAGAGCTCCATTTATAATTCAGCACGGTAGATCGATTAGGAAAGAAATTAGCCACAAGAGTCCTTCTGCTGACCAATGTGCCTCCATACCTTGTAATTCACTTCTAGAGTGACTTCATCTTGAATATAACTCCGTGAACACCAAACTTTACTAGTACCTTTGTATGAATCAAAAGCTGATAAAGCAATAAAAGCTGAAACGACGTAGAAATCCACTGATAGATCAACTGAAGTTAAACGGGATAAAATAGAACACCTACCTACGCTTCACTTGTCTGCAAACATTTAACGTAAGTCATGAACCATTGCTATTATATCAGCTGATTCTTTCGTCACTTGACGCTTGGACGCTTGGACACTTGAGGGAATTCAGGGTGTTATTTTTTTATTTATTACTGTTATTTCCAAAGTTTTCGATATTCTGATTTTTCAATATATCAGCCCTTTGATTTCACCTTTAAGATAAACAGACAGCGATGCCTCGAACTCTGTCTTAATTAGACCCCAAATGTGATTTATGACCCATATTTCATCAAGTGTGATCCAGTAGTTTCGGAGAAAAGCTCTGGACGGAATTTTTTTTCTTTCGAATTATGGATTCTAATCATCTTGAAACACAAATCATAAAATCGCGAGGGGGGGATGAAAATTATTTTTTGCCTTGTTCGATTAGAAAGGTTCATTATTGAAAATAATAAACCATATACAACTGTAAGATCTACTTCAACACCAACCACAAAACGCCCTGTGACCGACATAAGTCTCTAAAGACCTACGACATTTAAAAGATAAAAGAAGAAGAAGGAGAAGTGCCTACACCTTGTTTCACCTAGTTCACCAAGTCACACTTAGTTTCTTCTACTAACATACAGGTTAAGGGGAGACCGGATAGGATGTAAAAAATTGGTAAGTATTTTTCTCAGCCATTTTTAGGACAATTTTGATGGAGTTAGTGGCATTTTCCTATGGAAACAGTACCATACTGCAAATCACAATTTAAAATCCAATTTTTGAAAATTTTGCTAAAAAAAAAAAAAAAAAAAAAAAAAAAAAAAAAAAAAAAAAAAAAAATCTTTTTTTGCATGAATTTGTAATTTGAATTAAATAAATAATGCCCATGGCTAAAAACATTGTGGTTTTCAGTAGGTAATATTTAAAATAAACTAATACCATCTATCGCATCAACATAGAGAATAAATTAGCTGAGAAAAATTTGTTATCAGGTAACGGGGAATTCTGAGGTATGCATAGGCCGCGGGGGGGGGGGGGGGGGTGGATTGTCAAAGTCACGCATGCTCCCGCCCAAGACGGCTGGCTGATCCGTTCCTTCGCTACCTCCCTATCGACTCATCCTAGGTGCCGGGATTTTATGACGAGCTTGGTTCACTTCACTTTTCCTCAGAATAGATATGTGTTCATAATATTGGTACCTACCTTTCGCTTGGTCACTACAGAAGTCCCACAAAAATTATCTTGTCTCCAAAATTACCAGTGCATTGTTCCCGCCAAAACGGCAGACCAACAGCAGACTTCACAGCACCACTCAACAGGGG
This sequence comes from Adelphocoris suturalis, assembly GCA_030762985.1. Taxonomy (NCBI): domain Eukaryota; kingdom Metazoa; phylum Arthropoda; class Insecta; order Hemiptera; family Miridae; genus Adelphocoris; species Adelphocoris suturalis. Next base: position 33,646,816 of record CM061045.1, read on the forward strand.
GTCTTCTAAGATCATTAACCCCCCTAGCTGGCGCCAAACTCTCCACGCCCTCCCCCATCTACCCTTGAGTTCAGTTTTCAAGCTTTGTACTCGTAATCAAAACAGGGAACCTTCATATCTGCAGTCTGCAAGAGGGGGAGGGGGAGGGATGATCTTAGAGGACCCCCTGTTGAGTGTTGCCGTGACGTCTGCTGTTGGTCTGCCATTTTGGCGGGAACAATGCACTGGTAATTTTGGAGACAAGATTATTTTTGTGTGAGTTCTGTAGTGAGGTAGTAAAATGGTAGGTAGGTACCGATATTATGTATACATGTCTATTCTGAAGAAAAGTGAAGTGAACCGAGCTTGTCAATAAATCCAGGCACCGAAGATGAGTAGATAGAGAGGTAGCGAGGGGACGGATCAGGCACCCGTCATGGGCGGGCAGGTGATACAATCCCCTGGGAGGGGGAAGGTAGTGGACACGGGGTGAACAGTGAGCGCAATAATACCATCTACCAGTAGCCGGCTGAACTTGCGTGACTTTGACAATCCACTCCCACCCCCGTATGGCCTATGAATATCTCGGAATTCCCCGTTACCTGATAACAAAAATTTCTCAGCTAATTTATTCCATATGATGATGCGATAGATGACATTCGTTTCTTTATAATATTAACTACTGAACACCACAACTTTTTTAGCCATGTGTATTTTTTATTTAATTAAAATTTCAAATTCATGCAAAAAAAAAAAAAAAAAAAATGTTTAGCGAAATTTCCAATATTGGATTTTAAATGGTGAGTTGCAGTATGGAACTGTTTCCATAGGAAAATGCCGCAAACTCCATCAAAATTGTCCTAAAAATGGCTGAGAAAAATACTTACAAATTTTTTACATCCTATCCGGTCCCTCCTTAACCTATTTGTTAGTAGAAGAAACTAGGTGAACTAGTTGAAACTTGGTGTAGGCACTTCTCTTTCTTCTTCTATTATCTTTTAAATGTCGGGCACAGGGCGTTTCGTGGTTGGTGTTGAAGTAGATCTTACAGTTGTATATTGGTTATTTTTTCAATAATGAACCTTTGTAATCGAACAAAACAAAAAATAATTTTAATCCCCCTCAAGATTTTATGTTTCGGGTTTCAAGATGATTTGTGACAGTTCCCGCAATATCCAAGAGAATGCGCTGCACGTCTGTCGCTTTGGAGCCAGGCGGCCCATTCTCACGTTGTCGAATTGCTATGGTTGGCGATAGATGAGGATCCGAGAAACAGAAAATGATCTTCTCCGAACATAGCACAGATGCTATTAGTACGAGTTGTATCTCTTATGGTACTGTTGACCCACCTCTCTCTCTATGTGTGTGGATTTAGGCCCCCAATGCACCTTTAGGGACTCCAAGTTCGTTATAGATTAGAATCCCAAAATTTAAAAAAAAAAAAAATCCGTCCAGAGCTTTTCTCCGAAACTACTGGATCACACTTGATGAAACATGGGTCAAAAATCACATTAGGGGTCTAATTAAGACAGAGTTCGAGGCATCGCTGTCTGTTTGTCTTAAAAGGTGGAATCAAAGGGCTGATATATTGAAAAATCAGAATATCGAAAACTTTGGAAATAACAGTAATAAATAAAAAAATAACACCCTGAGGGAATAGCGTCAAGTGGACGAAAGACGTCCAAGTGTCCAAGCGTCCAAGCGTCAAAAGACGAAAGAATCAGCTGATATAATAGCAATGGTTCATGACTTACGTTAAATGTTTGCAGACAAGTGAAGCGTAGGTAGGTGTTCTATTTTATCCCGTTTAACTTCAGTTGATCTAACAGTGGATTTCTACGTCGTTTCAGCTTTTATTGCTTTATCAGCTTTTGATTCATACAAAGGGACTAGTAAAGTTTGGTGTTCACGGAGTTATATTCAAGACGAAGTCACTCTAGAAGTGAATTACAAGGTATGGAGGCACATTGGTCAGCAGAAGGACTCTTGTGGCTAATTTCTTTCCTAATCGATCTACCGTGCTGAATTATAAATGGAGCTCTTTTTATGCCATCTAGAATACAATTACAAGGTATAGAGGCGCGTGGAGCCGAGTTTAGATGGGCATTTATACGAAAAGGTGCCAAGTCAATGTAATTCATCTTTTAATGTTGATTTTTCAGCCCCGACAGTTACTAATGAATGTCGAATGGATCAGCACCTATAACAATTTCTTCTCTCACTATGCGATTATTACTATTTTCAAACACTGTAAGTTCCAACACCTTTTGACTGTCTCTGTAACTCAGCCCTAACTTTCTAATAAAAATGAAAATTTCATGGGGTAATGTATTTTTCAGGTCCAACTGAAAACTTTTCATGCTCTCCATCTATTCTAGTTCTCAATTCTCAATTTTATTGGCCGCAGGGAATGGAGGGGAAATTTCGAAATTGTATAACTTGATTTTTCTCATGACCGTCGCTTGACTCTTTTTCGTTGAACTCAGCCTCACCAATAGCGCTCTGGTTCATGTACTTATAGTCGTTTCCGACCTTGGGCTGTTGAGCGTTCTCGTGAATGAGTGATTACCTCAACAGTGCGTCAGGTTCTGACGATACCATATTACTGAAGTAATACTTCCAAATTACTCTTACCAGCCCTACTTGCAATCTTATAATAGAAGTTCATTTAGACATTATGAAGCAGTCACGCAGGTACCCAATAGCTATTACAACTGAAATTGAACCCAAAATAAGCTGAACACTAAAATTACATGTTTGATATCAATTATTTTAACACAGAATGTGTTTTAGCCATGGACTAACTAGCCGAAAATGGAACGCGGGATGGTAACGAAATGTGTGACGGATGATTTTCACGTACAACCGAGTCGTTGCTAGGGATTTTTTTTTTTTTTTTTTTTTGACAAGTTTTATTGCGCCAAGTAATAACAACTTATAAGCAATATTCATGTGGTTACTTTATATATACATTTTCTTAAGATCTAATATACTTCACTTTAGACTTATTGTTCTGATTATTGATTCACTAGTCTTGACGTTCATTTTATTTCACTTAGTTCATGCGGTTTAGTTCTTTTAAGTCTTCTAAGTAGATCTTCGGTGTCAAGGAGCTGAACGACATCCTCGTTAACATGATCTCTAAGCCTCAAAAGATGATTGACGGCTTGTTTGCGGATAACCTCATTGACAGATTCAACTTTCAACTCATAGTGTAATCTGTCGTTTCTGAAGTATCTGTATGCATCAACGCAGGTACGCAAAACATTATTCTGAAAGCGCTGAATAATGTTGCGGTTACTTTGTGCAGTGCACCCCCACAGTTGCGCACCATATGTCCAGACAGGTTTGAGGACTTGGTTGTACAATATGAGCTTATTGTGGATAGACAGTTTTGAGTGTCTTCCCATAAGCCAGTACATTTTCCTGAATTTGATAACTAGTTCAGACTTTTTCTTTTTAACATGTGATTTCCACCTCAGTTTGGCATCGAGTGTCATCCCAAGATATTTAGCTTCATTGGCATAAGGAATCGTCTTGTTGTCAAGGAAGGCTGGCACGTAGTTGATCCTTTTATTTGTGAAATCAACATGTACAGACTTCGCTTCATTCAATCTAATTCTCCATCTTTTTGTCCATTCATGGATGCGGAGGATGGAGTGGTTTAATTTTGTAACTGATTCGATGTTGGTTTCTCCTGTCGCCAAAATTGCGGTGTCATCTGCAAACGTCGCAGTTATATTTTCCTCAGTTTCTGGTAGATCTCGAGTGTAAAGCAGGTACAGTAGTGGGTTGCTAGGGATATGGTACTTCGTCTTTTTTCATCCCACAAAATTCGTTGACCATTCGTTCGAAAGCTCTCGATTTATCCAACAATATTATGTTAACTACTGCGAAGTGCGTGTCCAACAAACTGAGTTATGAGCATGGTTATATAAATAATTGTTTACACACAGGTGATCATTCTCAATAATTGATATTGTGAACATGATTGCAACCGCTTGTTAATTTCTGATGATTTCATTGAGCTTGTGTTTCGATGATTTGATTCATAGCAGGTGATCTGAGTATTACGAAAACGGGTTCAATTTGTGAAGCGGAGGTTAAATAATTTGAATAGGTAATTTCTATACTTTACACTCTAGGAAGCTGTAATTTCGTTTGTAGCCTCTTTAGGACATTTACTTGACGATGCTCAGGGTCCGGATCAGATGTGTGGCTCTTAAAGCTAATTTCTATGCTTTACACTCTAGGAAGCTGTAATTTCGTATGTAGCCTCTTCAGTACATTTACTTGACGATGCTCAGGGTCCGGATCAGATGTGTGGCTCTTAAAGCTAATTTCTATGCTTTACACTCTAGGAAGCTGTAATTTCGTATGTAGCCTCTTTAGGACATTTACTTGACGATGTCCAGGGTCCGGATCAGATGAGTGGCTTTTAAAGCTAATTTCTATACTTTACACTCTAGGAAGCTGTAATTTCGTTTGTAGCCTCTTTAGTACATTTACTTGACGATGCTCAGGGTCCGGATCAGATGTGTGGCTCTTAAAGCTAATTTCTATGCTTTACACTCTAGGAAGCTGTAATTTCGTATGTAGCCTCTTTAGTACATTTACTTGACGATGCTCAGGGTCCGGATCAGATGTGTGGCTCTTAAAGCTAATTTCTATGCTTTACACTCTAGGAAGCTGTAATTTCGTATGTAGCCTCTTTAGGACATTTACTTGACGATGTCCAGGGTCCGGATCAGATGAGTGGCTTTTAAAGCTAATTTCTATACTTTACACTCTAGGAAGCTGTAATTTCGTATGTAGCCTCTTTAGGACATTTACTTGATAAATCGCTCTTGATTTATCACGAATTTATTTCGTATTTTTTTTTTCGTAGTTTCATACTATAACTATATAAATTGATGTTATTAATGAATAGTAAACAATGACGCTTGTTTGGTTGTCACTTGGTTGCGCGACAACGCAAACACATTCTGTGTTTCAATAATTTCGTCCGAAGTATGTAAATAGAGGTAACCGGGGGTCCAGGGGGCTTGCCCCCTGGCGAGGCGCGGAGCGCCGAGTTTTCGTTAATTAGACTTTGCGCAATCAGAAAAGAGCCTCCCACATCAGCTTTCTAATCAAATCTTATAATAGAAGTTCATTTAGACATTATGAAGCAGTTCCGCAGGTACCCAATAGCTATTACAACTGAAATTGAACCCAAAATAAGCTGAACACTAAAATTACAAATTTGATATCTATTATTTTTTCGTTAATTAGACTGTGCGCAATCATAAAAGAGCCTCCCACATCAGCTTTCTAATCAAACTAAAATTGATGCAAGAAGCCTTGAAGAAAAACTAGGCAGTGATTCAATCTGAAAAAGTTGAGAAAAAGAAGAAAGGGACATGAAGAAGAAATTTTTAAAAAAATCAGCTTATAAAACGGATACGTCTTCCTCCTTCTTGGGAGGACATTTCCAATTTTTGAAGGGCACGTGTACGAGTAGATTAGTGGTTATTGAACACAAAGTGCAACTCAACAGCCCTCCTGCGCATTTTACTCGGGAGAAGATGATCATGAGAAAATTTACCTTGATAAAATGGTACATACTTTAGTGATATGATATCCTCAAAACCTGACGCACTGTTGAGAATCTGACTCACTTACGAGTTAGTTCACGATTTCAGTTTCCGGTTATTTTATAAAACTGGTAGTTAAGTTTTACTTAAGTTTGCCATTTCAAAAAATGTTATTTACCTTGAAGTTGAAGAAGACTGAACATGAAGTTGGACGAAGACTGAACATTATTTTTAAAAACGCTACAAATTATAACACAAGGTTTATTATTTCTGAACTAGATAACCCTTCTACGTAAATCACTCATCTATGTCCATAAGATGTTGTCTCTGGTACATTATCCTATTTCGGCGCTTTGTTAACTTGTAATTGTATTCTAAATGCCATAAAAAGAGCTAGGTATACTACTTATATTTCAGCACGGTATATCGATTAGAAAGGAATTGCCCACAAGGATCCTTCAGCTGATCAGTGTGTCTCCATACCTAGTAGTATGTGATGACTTCGTGAACATCAATCCCTCTGTACGAAACAAAAGCTGATGTCAAAATACCTACAATGGTGCAATGTACTGTATATCGACACGACGTGGAAATCCACCGATAGAACAACTGAAATTTAATGAGATACCATAAACACCTACCTACGCTTCACTTGTCCGCAAATATATAACATAAGATTTGAAGGGTCACGGGAAAGAACGATCAGAGTCAATTTTTGGTCCGAAATGAGATAGTGGTGCCATCTTGCAGGTCTTAAAGAAACGCATGTATCGCTTCGGGAAAGAATGATAAAGGGTAGCGTCAAAATACAGAGAGAAAGATTTTAGGTGGCGAAAAAAAAAAAAAAAAGATCAGAGATCGTGCGCTGACGGCTAAAAAGGATCACAGTCCTATTAACCTCACTTGTTGATGATCGGTCGGATTTTATTTACTAGCATTTGATTTTTGGGTTTTAAATATCTAGAAACGTAAAACAACAAAATTTTAAGGGGGGTTAATAATAATTGAAAATAATAAACCAAAATACTACCCTGTGATCAATAAATTATAATTTAACGAAACTGAAAATTACCTACTGAGTTCATATTTTCCGAGTCAACTGCTGAGATTCTGACCGATGATTTTTTTTTTTTTTTTTTTTTTTAGGTTTTTCTTTTGAACCTATATTAAACGGCCCAGCTTCATCATAGGCCCCTATGAGATGATCTAACCAACCCATGACCGTCCCTAACGAGAATACTTAAAACTCGGCCTTTTTATAAATAAAAGAGTTCATTTTTTGAGAAGCTTACTGTTGTAACTCGAAGAATACGTCATGAGGTGATGAAAAGTAGACATTTTTCACAACCACTAGCACCTGGAAAAGACTGGGAAGAAGAATAAATCCATCCAAATTATAAAAACCACAAAATTTGCAACATTTTTTGGCCTATAAATTCATATTGTGAGGTAAACACCGGGAAACTAATTCTATCCGACGCGGATCATGATACAGAAACGCTTTGACTTCCACAGTTGGTGTTCAAACCGATTTACTTAATTTTAATGGATTTATGAAAGTAGAGCCGGCACCATTCTTTTCATCAACGTTTCTTTAACCTAAAAAGCAGTGTACCATTCCCAAAAAAGGTCAAACTTTCTCGCCCTTTCCAGTAACGAGTAGTAAACATCGTAACGAGTCGAATGATACCAAATTTGTATGATTTCCTTGCAGGAAAAATTTCCACACACCTTTCTGCAAATGTTGGCACCTTTTTGTAGAATGGCCCAGATAATGTACCACAGAATACGTCTAATAAACATAAATAAGTGATTTACGTAGAAGGGCTATCTAATACAGAAATAATAAACCTTTGTGTAATAATTTGCAGCGTTTTCGGTATTGAATCCATTCGTTCATTTCATTCAATTTTTTAATTTCAAGGATATTCATTTTCGAAAATTACTGTATTGAGTTCGCTTCGTCGATGTGTTGACTTCTCAGAAACTAATTCAATTCGGATCTTGTTGCAGAACTTTCTTGAAATATATGGTAAATATTTTGATGGGAAGCATCTTCATGGCGAAAATCACACTCCGGGCTGACAATCTTTCCTATGAGATATTTAAAGAATTTTCTATTACCGTGGCCTTCCAAATTAAGCCTCCAAATTAAGCTTCCAAATTGAACCGTTGGGTAATAATTTACAGTGGGAGGATTTTCATGATTTGCCATTGTGTAATAATTTACAGTGAGTGTTTCCGTGTTAAGGAATTGTGTAATAATTTGCAGTGAGGTTTTCTCATTAAGCCATTGTGTAATAATTTGCAGAAGGATGCCTCATTAAGCCGCTGTGTAATAATTTGTAGTGGGAGGTTTTTCATTAGGTACATGTCATTGTTTAATGGTTTGCAGCGGAGGTTTCTCATTTAGCCATTGTGTAATAATTTGCACTATGAGGTTCTCATTAAACCATTGTGTAATAATTTGCAATCAGGGGATTTATGTTAAGCCATAGTGTAATAATTTGCACTGGGGTTTCTGTGTTAAGCCATTGTGTAATAATTTGCAGTGAGGAGTTGTCATTATGCCATTGTGTAATAATTTGCAAAACGATGCCTCGTTAAGCCGTTGTGTAATAACTTACAGTGGGAGGTTTTTCATTATGTCAATGTGTAATGATTTGAGGCGTGGTATAAAAACAATTAAAAAAAAAAAAACTCCATTGTGTAATAATTTGCGTATTGTAGTGAGAGTCTTTTTCCATGACGAAAAGCAAAGATGCTCGAAATTATATTTCCCATGGGGCAGGTGAAACTAAGAACGTAGAATGTCAAAGTTCAGTGCTCAAGTCGGGTGTCATCTATTAATCCGGCGCTGCGAGAGAGAAGAATATTGGTGGTTGAAACCAGGGGTTTTTCGGAGCCCGGAAGATAAGAATATTGGTGGTAGAAATTAGGGGTGTTTCTGGGCCCGGGGAGTGGGTTCCAAAAGCTGCTTGAACGAGAGGGCCCAGAAAGACCCCTCGTAAGACTATATATATATATATATATATATATATATATATATATATATATATATATATATATATATATATATATATATATATATATATATACTAGCCGCTCCGGCTCGCCTCCACGTCCGGCCGAAGGGCAAGCCCCCCAGACCCCCCATTAAATTGCTCGCTTCGCTAGAAAAGTGTGGCATATGGGGAATGTTGCTCGCTTCGCTCGCAAAGTGTGGTATGTAGGGAATGTTGCTCGCTTCGCTCGCAAAGTGTGGCTGTATACATGGAATGTATTACAATTGAAACATGTAGGGGATGTTGCTCGCTTCGGTCGCAAACGGTAGATCTCTAAGGGTAGGTTTAACTTCTGTGGGGGATGCTGCTCGCTTCGCTCGCTTGAGGAAGTTATACTGCCCACCCAACTTGGCAGACGTTAATTAAAATAGAAATTAAAAATTTTGTCTAAAAAATAAAAAAAAAATGTAGGGGTGGACTACCCCTAACATTTAGGGGGATGAAAAATAGATGTTGGCCGATTCTCATAGATACCGGATAAGCACAAAAAATTTCATCAAAATCGGTCAAAAATAAAATTAAAAAAATTTAGGGGTGGACTACCCCTAACATTTAGGGGGATGAAAAATAGATGTTGGCCGATTCTCATAGATACCGGATAAGCACAAAAAATTGCATCAAAATCGGTCAAGCCGTTTCGGAGGAGTATGGCAACAAAAACTGTGACACGAGAATTTTATATATTAGATATGTATTTGTATATGTATGTGTCATTCCAGACGATAACTCTCGATAGAATTGAGATAAAAACTTCGTTCTTTCGCCAAAAAATCAAGCATTTCAAAAGAAAGGATAAGTTCGTTGGACAACACTTTTTGAGCACATTATTTATTGGTCAAATTTCAAAAAATGTACTTAAAAAATCACTAAAAAAACGCACAAAACCGCTAAAAATTAACAAATTTCTATTTTTTAGCAGAATGCTACTCGAAAAAAATTAATCGAACATGAGCTAGGACATTTAAAAATTTAAGCACAAAATTGTACTGAAAAATGTACCTAAATTTCATTAAAATAAGCTAAAAATCAATAGGAACACTTGTAAAAATCCACAAAATCGTTTGTTCATTGGAATATTACTGACAATAAGTTAGTTTGCTATAAAATGTATAATAAAAATTTTATTTGTCCCCAAAGTGCTCAAATTTCAACAGAATTTAACATAAATGTAATACGTCCATTTATGAAAATTTGCTCATACGATCATGCTGCATGACTGGAACTTTTAACTTCGTCAAGACGTAAAAATGTTTTTAAAATTGCTATCCCTTGTGCTGTGTTGGGATATGCTGTGCACGAAGTTAGTGTACCTGTATGTAGTTACTGTACCCGTCTATTTTACGTTGTCATGGGGAACCACAGACATCATGATAAAGTAATATCAAGAGGGGCATGAAAAGGGCCACTTTGACGAAAAACATTAGGTAACGAGTTTAAGCTCGAAAAGATTGGAAATTAACGGAGATTCCAGCTCATCGTCTTTCACCAGAGCACTTTACGAGTTTAAACTCCTATGGGTATAAACCCCGAAAATTCGGCGAGTTACTCTTACCAAAATCCGGTGGGTTACATACACTTACTTATCTCCGTTAGTGGTGCAATCATGATGGCCACACAACTTTTGTTAGCAGCTGTTATTTCCACTTACGAGCATTTAGACTTTAATGAACTAGTTTTATTTAAAAAAAAAAAAAAAAAAAAAAAAAAAAAAAGTGAAATCGTGCATACCAGATAAACTAAAAATGTGTGAAACTTGGTCATCACGGAATCGGAGAGATCTGCAAGTATTGATATTCGATTCAGCGTGAAAAAATACGTAAAAAAACGGACCCCAAACCCGTAGGTTCTTAGTAAACTCGGTAAATAATAAGATTAAATTCGAGCGAGAAAGTATTTTAAATGAATCATAATTGTTTGAAAACTAATGCAACAACTTGGTAGTATATTTTTTTGTAGTAGGTATTCGTTGATAGTAGGCATCTCTCCAGAAAGTTGACAAAAAATATTCAACATGCCCGCACCTCATAATTCGATCCCTGTCATTTTGTCACTTAACTTAATGATAAAAAAACCTAGTTGCTCATTAATATTATCAATTATTCTAATATACTATGTAATCTAATATACTATACTTTGTATATTAGAACAATACAATGAGCTCTAGATTGAGGCAGAAACAGCCTCATTACATATACTATCGTAAAGCAGCCAAGCACAACGATAAGACGAAAATTATGTGATAATAATTATGGTGACACATTATGATAGGAAGGTAAATAGTGTGCTCTTATAGATTCCCTGCGATATTTATTAGAAATAGCATTTCGGCATATTAGAAATTTGGCTATTTAAATGGAAGCCGGACCATAACAGGTGGCTGTGTTGTTGTGGCGGATTTATTATCCCGGGTTTAAAGAGTCAAACTTTTTAATGGACAGTGTATCCTAATCTCCGTTAAGGAAACTTCTTTGTTCCAAAAGAGTTTTGGGTTGGTGAAAGACGTCAAGGTTTGATCCTGGAGATAATCTTCAATGGAGTTTGGTCAAACTCCGTTATATAAGATGTTGGTGAAAGTGGCCCATGTAGTCATAACAAGAGGGAGATGAAAAATTCAGCTCAGATACCTTTGGTGTTGTCAAATATGACCAAGTGGATAAATATCTTTTCAATATCTATCTATTCTATTTATTTGGTTTATAATGTCCCAAATGCGTTTTTTAACCATTTGTTCACGTCTGTCCCTGTTTGATGACTCGCACTGGCTGAATTTAAACCCAAAAGATCGAAAGCACATCACTAGGGCAAAAACAGGATGGTCGAAAATGAATAGGCGAGAGACCGGCGTGAAGGAGGGAGGTTGGCTTGAGGGCTTTTTGTCAGTCTCGCTTTTCTTCTCTGGCCGGTTCCGCATGACCATTTTTCCTCCGACCTCTGGTCCTCACACGGCGAAGCTGGCGTGTAGGTACGCTCGCACGCACTCCCACACCGTCTCAACCCGTCATCCCTCATCCTCAATATCCCGGTTTCACCATTGACGCCGCACTTTCTTTTCACTTGACCTCCTCACCCCCACCCCTTCCCGGACGACCCAAGCTACAACAATCGCCGGTGGAGATATTGGGGGACCTCACGTCTGAACTATATTACATACCAATCAACAGCAAAAATATCATCAGGCTCAAGCGGTAATAATTAGTGTTTGACTAGCAGACATTCTTTATTGTCCTTGGCAAGAAAACGCATGATATATCTACGGAAGACAGTTTCGAAGAGAAAAATAGTGTGTTGATTCCTTTCTTTTGTGTCATGATCTTAGCCCTGAGGATTTCAATATACCTCCACCAGTTTTCTATTTATTTTCTTTTGTATGATTTTTTACAACAGTTTTTTCAATCAAGTGAAGTGTGATAACGAACACAATTTTTTATTAAACGATGTTGTTGCGACGGCTTCGTGGAAGTCAATTACCTAGAACTCAACTGAAGGGTATAACTTTTCAGGCACGGCAATATATCAATGATGGTTCTTCATTTTTTTATGAAAGTCGATTACATTCCTAATACTGAACTTTGAAACTGAATGTTCTAGTATCGCCATTTAACTGAACCAGCTTAAAAAAGAGAGAAATAAAGATCCAACAGTGATAGCAACCATGGACAACAATAATAGTCGTGTCGATATAATATTTTGATCATAATACATTACCGATGTGAGTATTTTATCTCTTTACAAGATGACTATTATGTTGTCTTGATTGAGATGCTCGCAGTAGTGACTCTAAACAACTACGAGTCCCCTAGAAAACTCATCATACGTAGCAAATCGAGGAAGTTGTTTTATTGCTGGGGTCTCACTACAAATTATTAGCGCACATCAAATCAGCTCGGCAGTTGAAGATAAGCTGTTTCGCTTAACAGACAAATATGGAGAGAGTTGCAGGCCAGATAGTAGCAAGAATGAGGCAAATCTGCAGAGAAGAATGATGATCAAGAGTGATGCAGGAGGAAGGAGGAATCCGGATGTTGATGTAACAAGACGAGGAAGACAGGGTCGGGGCTGATGGGGATAGGTAGGTGTTCTGGGAAGGAGGGCTTGTCAGTACAAGGAACAAACCCTCCTGCGAGGAAGCCAGAGGACGGAGCGGAGATCAAAGGTGGGTTATGAGTGACGTAGTTCGGCTATTATGGAAGCATCTCTCATTATCGCCCTCATCACTCTCCCTTGCACCTCTCGGTTTTCCGACCATCCTTCCTCGCCTTGGCTCTCCGGGCGCGCGCAAAATTTACATGATATAACATTCCGTTTATCCTGCGAAAGACGCAATCCTAGAAGCCCCCAAGGCAAAACTTCAACGACCTCTTAATTTGCGGACAATTACCAATTTCTAATAATTTTCAAATTTTGTAGAAGTACCTGGTAATTATAAAATTACCAGTCATTTATAATATAATATGTTTGATTTTCTTCAACAACCCTTCAGGACACTTAGCTTTCGTGAGTAATATTGACTTCTTATTTGTTCTCAACTTGTTGTAAAATGTGTATACCTAGATGAAGAAGAAACCATTACATTCATGATTCTGAGTGGCCAACAAAGAGGCTAATCGATAGTGGATGACACTGCAGTTAGATATTTTGTTGTCTGAAGTCTCCAACGAATATCTATATCAATAGTATCTCTATCTCTACTATAAAAAGAATGAAACTCCGTCTGTTTGTTTTGTCTATGCAAGGCCAAACGGCTGAGTGGCGGGAATCTACGAGTGGGGGGATCTTCTTAGAATTTTCTGGAATAGTGTATAAGCGATTTTAAACTTTTCTAATCCCACCCGAACCATGAGCTGTAGGGCGGGATGGGAGGTGGGAGCCCATTTTAATGCCGTTTTTCTCGACTTCCCCGCTTCCCCTACGCCTCTAAAGGGCCATCGAAAATTCCGGAAAAATACCGGTTTCGTAGGGAAAATTAGTCAAAAAATGAAAGAGTATGGACCCTTTTTCTCGAAAATTCCAACGAAAAACTTCGTTTATTCTCATTAAAATTGACCCCATGAAGAGACGTTTTTCGGTACGGTGTTTGCGGGAGAAATATAGTTTTGGTTCCGCCGAATCTGAATTCGAAATCGGATATTGAGAAAAAGGAACGGGAAGTTGGCCAAAATGCGAGGGGAAGGGAGGCGAAGCGATTAAAATGAGAAGTTAATTGTGTCATCCAGTACGACGAAGGCCTTTTTTACCTGAACGAGTTCCAAATACAACCCACCTCAAACGAGCGAAGCGAACAACATCCCCTACACAGGTTAAACCTACCCTTAGTGATCTACCGTTTCCAATCATTCTACAAGTCCCATTCGGTAAAAGACTATCGTATCTATACAGCCACACCGTTCGAGCGAAGCGAACAACTTAATGGGGTGTCCGGGAGGCTTGCCCTCCCAGCTGGACGTGTAGGCAAGCGAAGTGAGCCAGAGCGACTAGTTTTATAAGAATGAAACTCCGTTTGTTTGTCTGTCTGTCTGTCATCTCAATGCATGGCCAAATGGCGGGGGGGGGATCTTCTAGGATTTTTCGGAAAGGGAGCATAAGCGATTTTAAAATGTTCTAATGCCACCCAAACCATGAGCAGGATGGCGGGAGGGGGGTGGGAGTAACTTTTAAGGAGCGTTTTTTTTCCCGAGCGCCCGATCTTCTATCTGCTGCCACATTAAAATTTGATCGAGAGCACTTCATATGCCAGACAAAGTTACGTTTCAGGATCGGTAGAACACGATGGTGCCATCATAATTGCTGAAAGATTCTGTTTTCCTGGGGAAATCAGCGAGAATATGTGGGAAATGACAAAAAAAAAAAAAAAAAAAAAAAAAAAAAGCACTCCTCGCTATGGTTTTTCCACCTTAGACGCAGTAAATTTCGACGGTTTTGCTCGGGTTTGATCTTAAAATGTTCTTTGGAGTTCCAATTTGGTCCCATTCGAGCTTGAGGCATGAGATTGTGTTTTCCGATTGTGGTGAACGAAAATGTAAACAAAACCGATGGTTTTCGAGACAGCACTCATTCTTTCCTGTCAAAACGTAGGTATACACTAAACTCAGTATTCCAACCTCTTGATCGCCGAAGGTCTTCCGTTTGAAAGACACCTCCAACAGAAAAATAGATGGGGAAAAGGATAGCCCTTGTACGCAGATAAAATAATGTCCTATCGTTATCAAAGCTAATAAACTTTTCGTGGATCCACATAGTTTGATTAGATTTAAGTTGTTTGAAAGTAGTGTCCAACAGAAAAAAAAACGTCTCCCACGTAGGGTGGGCAGTGTAGCCCTCAGTGTGTTCCTCTCATATTGTACTATGGACGTATAGAACGACAACGTAGAAGAACAAAAATTTAACATCCGACAGTTCTGTTAGTACTGAAATGTTCTTAAAACTTAACTTTTCGTGGTTCCACATAGAAAACGCAGCAAATTATTACACAGCAGATATTTGGCAGAGTATAGTCAGGATGCTCTTGCTTACGCTAGAATGCACGGGACTGCTGATTTATTCATCACAGTCACATGCAATCCTGATTGGCACCAGGCGCATCTGTAAATGGTTGACCTTTTATGAAGCAGAGTGATGCTATTGGTCGAATCTATCTATACTGTCCATGTCTCTAACTTTGAATGTTCCTGTCTGCGATTACTACTACTTCACGTAGTTGGGGGCTTTTGATTTTTTGAAAACAGTTGAAGGAACAAAACATCCTTCCTTTCAAGATGCCTGCCTTGCTCTTGGTCTCTTGGCCAATGACAACCATTGGGAAGCTACCATGGACGAAGCAGTTCTTTGTCGTCTTCCTAGCCAAATTCGTCAACTCTTCTCTATTTTAGTGTCATTTGGTGGTCTTTCTAATCCTACCATGATATTTCAAACCTTCAAACAGGACATATCAGAAGGTATTCACTACAGACATAAATTACAAAACAAAAGTCGAGATTTTGATCAAGTATTTACAATGAAGCCTTAATTAACATTGAAGATCGTACTTGGCTATGTCTGGGAAGAAACTACAAGAATTCAATCTTTTTTTCCTGACTCGCTCAGATATGACTAACTCTCTTCTAGCTAGATTATGACCATTCAGATCTACTAGCCCAGGTCTCGTCCCAGTAGGAGATCTTACGCTCTGAGCAAAATTTTATCGTTGATACAGTTATTGAAAAACTCGATTCCAGTGCCCCAGCTTTCATTTTTGTTCTGGCTCCTGGAGGCACTGGAAAATCGTTTCTGCTCAACCTTTTACTGGCTAGGGTTCGAAGTCAGGGTGATATTGCTCTGGCTGCTGCTTCCTCAGGAATTTCAGGTACCCTTCTTGCTGGAGGGTGAACTGCACATTCTGTTTTTCATTTGCCCATAGATTTAGAGAAACAGGACACACCTATATGCAATATCACCAAGCAGAGCGCTACAGCAGCTTTGCTTAGGCAATGCAAGCTCATTGTATGGGATGAAGCTACAATGTCCAACAAGCTAGCATTTGAAGCTGTCGACCGCTCCTTGTGGGATATCCGAGATAACAACAACATTATGGGTGGATTAGTTGTTGTACTGGCTGGAGATTTCAGGCAAACTCTTCCTATCATTGTAAGAGGCACCCCTGGTAATGAGCTAGATGCCTGTCTCAAGTCATCTCTTCTGTGGGGTTCTATTCAAGTATTTCAGTTGACTACAAACATGAGAGTTCATCTCCATGATCACACTTTTCTTGGGATATGTTGAAAATTGGAGATGGCAAGGTATCTGTGGACTCCAAAGGTTTGATTGATCTCTCTAATGTAGGTCACATAGTTGAATCGGAGAATGAGTTGATAGATTGCGTTTTCCCTGATATTGTCGATCATTTTCTGACTGTTGACGGCCAATGGTTGCGAGGAAGAGCTATTTTAGCTCCAACAAACGCTATTGTTGATGACATCAACCTTTGCATTCTCAACTCATTGCCAGGAGATGCAGTTACATATACTTCTTTCGATTCAGTGGTCGATCCTGATGAAACTACTGCTTACCCCACTGAGTTTTTTAAATCAATATCTCACTCTGGTACTCCCTCCCACTCCATTACCCTTACAAAAGGTGTACCAATCTTACTAATGTGCAACTTGGATGCACCACGGTTGTGCAATGGCACCCGACTGCGCGTAACTGACATGGGTAGAAACCTCATTCAAGCAACTATTTTGACTGGATCTCATTGCGGCGAGGTTGCTTCCATACCAAGGATACCCACTATTCCAAATGACTTTCCATTCCAATTCCCTATAAAACTTGGTTTCGCCATGCGTTTCTTCCCCGTGCGTCCAAATCAAAAAAATATCATCAATTAATCTTTTCAATATTATAGGTTAAAGGACCTGCGATGAAAGAAAGCCTTGCTCTAAATGGGCCATAAACAGATTCGCATAAGCTGGTGCCATTCTGGCGCCCATAGCTGTCCCTTTTTGTTAGAGGAAAAACTTGTCATCAAATTTAAATACATTTTTGGTGACAATAATTGGCCAATGTTGTTATGGAAAATGTGCATGGTTTGTGCGGGAGTTCTCGCATATTCAAAAACGCTGCAAATTATTTCACAAAGGTTTATTATTTTTTCAATTGAGTATGATCGTAGTTTTAGTTGGCTAGCGTACGTCATAAGGCCCGTCCAGACTCCTCGGCGTGTCCTATTTCGAGTTGCCACAACCTATACTTCTAAAATTATATACGCATGTTTATATTTCTCGATTTGAGCTCCTATCTATTCAAATAGTTATTGCCTTAATAATATCATTATCTAAGTACGTACGCAAAGTCGAGAGGATATGTTATTAAATATGCGTAGGAAAAGCTTTGGTATTAACACACAAATATGACCTTGAAAAAAACATATATTCAAGCCTCGAAGGAACGCCGGCGCCGTATCCACCACAAGGTGCCGCGGCGCCGGCGCCTCCTCTCACTCCACCCCCCGCTCACTCCCCCTCACCGCCCACCGTGACCCCCTGCCAAGCGTGCCAGGCGTGCGTGCGTGCGTATGTCTAACAAAGCCTTGAAATGACACGTTTTCGCCCGTTTTTGGCCCATAGCATCTATGCGAGTAAAGCGATCGGGATGGTTAAACGTTAGGACCAACTAGACCCCAAATGGAGTCTATGGGCTAAAGGACGGGTTTTTTAAGTCAATTCTTAGGCCTTTTATGGCCCGGACGGCGGACGGCGGACGGCGAACGGCGGACGGCGGACGGCGGACGGCGGACGGACATTTCAAATTTGGATTCTACGCACCTTGAAACGTAAAGTGACAAAGTTTGAGGGGGGGTTATAAAAATTTTTTGCTATACGATCACATAGGCTTATTATTGGAAATAATAAACCAAAAGTGGGTCATCGCCACTAGGCCTTCGTTGTGGGGGATCTTTGTATCCCCCACAACATCCACAGATGCTAACGAAATTGGATGCTCAGATTCAGACGGCAGTTGTAGTTCATGGAGGACCAGGATCAGTGCCTTTTAATATGATTGTTGATTTTTTACGAGAGGTTATAATCAACATATATGCTGATAATCTCTCGGTTGCACTGCCAAAGGTCGCCACTATTGGTCGTCTAGGGGGTAATCGATCTATAAGTAAATATATATATAAGCACAAGCTTCAGAAATCGTTTTAGGGCGCTTCAAAACGGATTTCAATAAAGAAATTTTTCAAAAATTTTTATATTAAATTCTCCGAGCCATTGCAATAGCTTCATTTTCCACGAAAACTCGCTGAAAGAAGTATTCTTCAAAATGACTAAGCTTATATTTAGTCTCAACCTCAGTCTTAGTGGACTACTCAGCTATATTTGGAAATGATAAATTTTTTTCCGTAAAAATCTGCAGCTGAAACGAAAGCTTTATATTTCCAGGAGGGCAGAACGCTATTCATGAAGATTATTTTTTAGTTCGAATCTATCTTCTTAAATGGAGAAAATTGTTGGGGGAAAATGTCGGGCCTGTTACATAAAAGACAGTTACTGCAATGAAAGGAAACGGAAGGAAGGTGATGGTATGTGCATTTCCAATAAATGAAGAGTTACAATGTTATACCGATTTTGGGGGTTAGGACATCACCAGGAACAAACATTATTTGAACATTAATCAGGAGGAACAGAGATTATAAATGGTCACAGGTGAAAGGGAGCTTGAATCCCACTGGTCGAGAGAAATGCAGGGCAAACTGCGTGAATGAAGATTAAAGATAATCAGATAGGGATAAAGTGAAGGGGTATACTCAAACCAGTTTTCACATTACGATTAGATAATCCCAGGCGTAACAGAAATTAACCTACTTATAGTGAAATATATTGAGGAATTTCCTCATTCAACCAGAAACAACTTTTGATAATTTCGAATGTTTCAAGTACATCAATCACACCTCCCTATGAACAAAAACCAACATCCCATTGGAATATGATGGTTCATGATATCATAATCGTACTAGCTTGATCGAAAAGGTAGAGTTATTTTCACCGAAACATTAATAATTAACTATATCAATGAATTCCCCTGTACTGGGGGGGATAAATTGTTACTTATTGACGAAATCGTCCAACCGTCGGAATCTAACCAATACGGCAAATCTTTATTTTGTGGAAATGGACAACGTTTCATTCTTTCATTTTCTTCGGTTCAATTTACTGTCTATGCATCTGTGCCGGACAGTAAACGAAACTTGAGCGTGAAAGGCACTATCGCAAGACTATGTATAGACCCGTCATCTGTTACAGAAGTGTTATCTAATGCCACATCCTGGATTACCTTTGTGAAATTATTTGCAACGCTGTTTCTCTTTTGAAACTTGAACCACTATGAAACGAGGTTGCAACTCAGCAAAATTAAATATTCTCCGTGGGAGCATGTCATAATGGTTGTTGTGTCTTCTGTGAGGGCAGGAAGGTTAAAAATACCCGTGTTTCAAGAGGCTTGTTAGAGTTTATGATGAGAAGATAGTGCACGTTGATTCAAATGAGGGGAGTGACGTGGTTAGGAACCCTCTTCACTCCTCCCACATTTTCAGCACCGTCAATTGAAGCTCGAAGTAGTTACGTCAACAAATGGAACAGGATAGCTCTCCTTCACGGAGTACAGATTACCTATAGAACATCAGATATACATCCTACACTACACTGCCTACTATACTACACTACGCTACACTACATAACTACGTATTGGTACAGATTACAGATATACATATGACATCATGAAATCAACCAGTTTGTTTCATTGGCCTTTATAAAAAAAAAAAATAATAATAAAAAATAAATAAATAAAAATAAATAAAATAAAAAATGCCAGAACGGCTTGAGAAACTTTTTTTACACAGCTCAGCATCCGTTTTCTAGTTCTCGAGTCTACAGGTTAGCGGAAGTAATGTGATCACTTTCAGGAGGTGGATATTGAAAATCGTCCAAAAATCCAATTTCTAATCATACTTTTCTGTTAGATGTTTTGTTTCTTGATTCCTTTTTCGCAACCGTCTCTCTGTCTGATCGCTAATCAGAGATGGGCAGATTCGTATTCATAAATTCGAATCCGAATTTGATTCACAGCACCTTAACGTGTCAATCCGAATACGAATACATTTTAAAGACCTAAATTTTAATACATACTTTTAAAGACCTAAATTATACTAACTTATCTATCGACCGATTGTTATAACTCTTTTAGGGATTACGTGGGTTCGGTACCAGAAAACTTGCTGCCAGGTCTGCGCTTCACAAACCTATAAAATTATTGTAACAATTGCTATTTTTCCAGTTCTCATTCCGATTCAATGAACTCCCATAAGATTGTGAATTTAATTGTTCCTTTAGGTACACTCTGGTCGTGTTCAAAGATGCCATTTTCTTAACAACCATTATTTCTACAGTATTAATCCAAATTCGAATAATGTAAGGGATTGTGCGGATTGTGCTCTTAATGATCCTCCATGAATTTCATGCACGCAGTCATTACCCATGCACATTGATGAAACCCTCTAAATATTAGGTTCTGCTTTCCTTATATTCGCTAATATAATGTGATCTTTTGAAAAATGTAACTGACGATGTTAATGATATATTAAGTGGCATTTTGTCACATTTTCAAGGAGCGAAGTGGTATGAAGTAGACGTAAAGATCTTATTGCTACCAATATATGAGTACATTGCTTCCAAGTTCGCGTAATGAAGCTGAAGTTAGGGTAAAATCCAAAATCAAAATTTCCACATAATTTTACCATTTAGACTGTCCAGAATAATTTCAGTTTCGTTTATATTTGTTTATTTCAGCGGATGCCGATCCATATGACGGGACATATATACAATGAATTATGAATTTCATTGCCACCGAATCAATGGTCAATTTTTCGTATGTCAATACCTTTGTATTACAACTCAACTTTTAATTTTTCAAAATTTTAATCTGATTCCGGCAAAAAACCAAAAAATTGGACTGGTTGGGGTATAAAATATCGTCTATGATTTTATTCATATATGATATTCTTTATTCTCCTCCTAACACTGCTTCTATGTAGATTCAATAGGATTGAAATTCAAATTTCCACAGTTTCTTCATGTGAAGCTCCTGCATAAAAATTTCCAAGTTTACATATGTTGAATCCACTTCATTAACACATTTCAATGATCTATAAAATTATGTTACAGACGTATAAAAGCTATGTAGCACACCCAAATTTTTCTCATCATTTAATAAATTTCAAGCAACCAATGCATTTGGTCAGTCTATCGTCGTATTTGGTATTTGGCACAGCTGTCGACGTAAGGGCTTGGGCTGGAAAGACGGTAAGGCATCCTGAGAAGTTTACTGCTCAGCGGTATTAAGAACAATGAGAGACCGCTGCCTTCAACGAGCTTAATATAAATATAGGGCATCCGGCGATGAAGGTGTCAAACAATGGATAGAAAGGAGTCGAGAGAGAATCGATTGTGAGTATGCACTAGCTCGACTACATTCTACTCGCAGTTTTGACTCGACATTCACAATAGGTTTGCAGAAAACGTTTACGATGAAGGCAGACATTAACTAACGAATAGGCAAATTACAGGAAGTTGGTGACTATCAGCAGGAATTACCATTCCACTTGATATTGAAAAAAATGAATAAAAGAAATGAAAATAAATAAATTATTAATTTTTATCAGAATACTCGTTAATTAACCTAGGAAATCAGGACAATAGTTAATCAAAGACTGGATAGTTTTCTTGATCCGCCATAGCAGGCCAAACATAATCGCAACACTGATTATGTTTGCAATAAACATATCATCAATAATATCAGTCACTCAATGAAGAAGATATATTGCAGTTGCACAATAATTGTTGTCTACATGTTTTTAGAGCTTGAGTAAGGGGTTTTGTACGGTATTTGGCACAGCTGTCGACGTAAGGGCTTGGGTAGGAAAGACGGTAAGGTATCCTGAAAAGTTTAGTGCTCAGATGTATTAAGAACAACGAGAGACCGCTGCCTTCGTCGATCTTAATATAAATTAGAGATGAGTCGATACCAAAATTTATCGATTCCCGATACCGATACCGATACCTAAAAAATCGATTAAGGGTTCTCGATACCGATACCATCGGCGCATAATACCTAACTTACCTGTAGGTGAAAAACAAAAATTCCTCTTGAACTAGTAATATATTCAAATTTTTTTGTACAAGATATAACTCATACTTACAAAAAATTGATCCCAATATATTTGCAAATGAGGTAATTTTTAGGTAGCTTTAGTTACTTATTAAAATTAAATAAATTTTAAAGATTAATTGTTATTACAAATTCTAAATTTCAGATTTATATTTTCGTTCAAGGCTTTAGTTAATTTGATTTGTGCAAATACGAAATTTGATATTTTTTTGTTATCTATCAAGTATCAATTAATAGGCAACTTTTATTGTCTAGGATTGATTTCTTTCTGAATAAAACAAGTTAAGCAGACTGAATTGGTTTTTTAGTTTTTCGTCGGTAACTGTAAGGTATTTCCAAATAAGACTGGCTCTAGGCTTTTATACTTGGAAAACATAGCTTTGTCTAATGCTTCTGTTGTCACAAACAAAATAACAGAAGCATACTTGTAAACAAAGTTATAATTGTAAGTTGTGTTTTGGACAATTCATGTTTCGCAACTGCTAACTTCACACAACGGTTGCACGGTACAACCATCTTCGTTGTTAGATGGTTGCAATAGTACCGTAGTGTAATAAAACTCCCATCACCGGGCGGTATCGGTATCGGCTTTAGGCGATCGATTCTCGATACCGATACCAAAGCCTAAGAATCGGTGGTATCGAGAATCGGTATCGGGAATCGACTCATCCCTAATATAAATATATGTCACCCAGTGATGAAGGTGTCAATCAGTGGATAGCAGGGAGTCGAGAGAGAATCGATTGTGAGTATGCACTAGCTCGACTGCAATCTACTCGCAGTTTTGGCTCGACATTCACAATAGGTTTGCAGAAAACGTTTTTGAAGAAGGCAGAAATTAACTAGCAAATGGGCAAGGTAGAGGAAATTGGTGTCTATCAGCAGGAATTACCATTCCACTTAATATTTTTTTAAAAGTGTGAAATGTTCAAACATGAAAGCCATTATGTTTCATAATTGATTAGCTTTTCTTGGGAGCCAGAAAATCGAGCATTGGTAGATTTATTATTTGGCAAAAAAGGCGCCCAGAAAAGGTTTTTATAGATGGAGTTAGGGTGGGGAAGCAAAATTTTTAGCTTGCTCGGAAGTCGAAGTGAGTACACTCTCCCGATCCCAAAAAATCCCAATCCCTCCCTCCTCTCCCCCTCTCTCTTCCCAATGAAAAATGTGAGGTCCGACGGGAGTCTCCTGCCCTTGAGATTCACCATCCGATTTCTCTCCCAAATACTGATAGTTAATTGGGCCCCAAGGAATAAAGTGCTTGTAGGAAACATATCTCAGAAACTTGTGGTACACTTGTTCTTACGGATTGATTGGGATTGATTGGGGAGTAGTTAGGGCTAC
This sequence comes from Adelphocoris suturalis, assembly GCA_030762985.1. Taxonomy (NCBI): domain Eukaryota; kingdom Metazoa; phylum Arthropoda; class Insecta; order Hemiptera; family Miridae; genus Adelphocoris; species Adelphocoris suturalis. The sequence continues at coordinate 33,670,478 of CM061045.1, forward strand.
GAACTACAGAAGAGTACTTGGGAATCGGCAAAACTAAAGTTTTGTTGAGTGTGGAAACTGACGCACTCATATGTGTGCGCATTGCTTTACAGGTCAGTGCCCTAATATGCAGAGGCAAAATAATGGTGGAACTATTACCGTACGGAACTCAAAGCTTCATAGACGTGATATAGGAAAAAGTATCATGAAAATATCACGGTCCAGATCTGGCAGCTCAGTAGGCGTGTTTTGGGAGGAAGTATAGCAGTCCGGAACATATAGATCCGTAAGCGTTAATTTGGAGGTACTACTTTGGTCTAGAACTCAATCTCTGTAAGAAAAACATTGATTACGTACAGAACTCACAACTCCTCCTGAGTATCTGCTACTATTTGGAACTGAGAGCTCCGCAGGAGTGATACGAGAAAGAGGAGATAAAGGTTTGAGATGTGCAAATGACCACCAGGAAGTTTGAGCATTGAATCGTTGCCTATATGGCTTGCCTGCAGTGTTTATAGACCCTGGAGAGAAGAGAGAGCGTGATCCATCGATGGTAGTTGGAGGTCAGACCACCTGGCATCTGGTCCGTAACCGATTATCCAGAACCACATGTAGGCAAACCGAGTAGGACTGTTTATTCAAAAACCTATAATATTGTATACATGTTGCTTGTTGGTGCACAACACTCATATTTGCAGATGATATGAGAGATTACCGATTACTGAGTCACTCACTGACGGCCTCTTTCAGGAGTCTCTAGATACCCTGCCCAACTGATACTCAGGAAATAGCCTTGACTTTTTGTTGTCCAAGTGTCTTGCCATGACTATCTACCACTCCATGGGTCTGATTCACCAAATTTACCAAATTGGAAATGCCCCCTGTAATGAGTCCATTTGGTGAGAGATCTTCGAGGGCTCCTTGATCCACAACTTATGTTTTCAGAGCATAGTAAGGCACTGACCTGTAAAGCAATGCGCACACTACTATTCATAAGTGTCTTACATGTGATATACACATATGAGTACGTCAATATCCACGCTCAACAAAACTTTAGTTCTTCCGATTCCCGAATACTCTTCCGTAGTTCATAGCTCCAACTACCCCCCCCCCCCCCCCCCCCCCCCCCCATCAACCTCAATCAATCAACCACAATCAATCTGTAAGAACAAGTGTACCGCAAGTTTTTGAGATGTTTCCTACAAGCACCTTAATCCTTCGGGCTCAATTAACTATCAGTCTTTGGGTGAGAAATGTCGGATGGTGAATCTCAAGGGCAGGAGACTCCCGTCGGACCTCACATTTTTCATTGGGAAGAGAGAGGGGGAGAGGAGGGAGGGATTGGGATTTTTGGTATTGAGAGAGTGCACTCACTTCGACCCTCGAGCAAGCTAAAAATTTTGCTTCCCCACCCTAACTCCACCTGTAAAAACCTTTTCTGGGCGCCTTTTGTGCCAAATAATAAATCTACCAATGCACGATTTGTAGGCTCTCAAGAGAAGCTAATCAATTACTGAAACAGTCCTCTAATAATGGCTTTCTTGTTTAAACATTTCACACTTTTTTAAAAATATTAAGTGGAATGGTAATTCCTGCTGATAGTCACCAATTTCCTCTAACTTGCCTACTTCTTAGTTAATATCTGCCTTCATCAAAAACGTTTTTTGCAAACCTATTGTGAATGTCAAGCCAAAACTGCCAGTAGAATACAGAATTTAGTGAAAAAAAAAAAGTTGACTATTAAATATAAATATAATAATAAATAATAATAAATAACTATAAATATAAAATTAATAGTTGTTGTTTGTAATTGATGATGGCCTAACTGTCGAAATAGATTTAACATTGTAACTCTTTTTTTTTTTCGTCGAAATAGACAATGTTTTTTTTTTCCACTAAATTACGTTTCGTAATGGGTTTCCACAACTTCGTCGAGAGTGATTTAGTCCGAGCCAGCGGAACGCAGTCGAGCTAGTGCATACTCACTATCGATTCTCTTTCAAATCCCTGCTATCCACTATTTAACACCTTCATCATCGGATGACCTATATTTATATTTAGCTCGACGGCAGCGGTCTCTCATTGTTCTTAATACCACTGAGCAGTAAACTCCTCAAGATGCCATTCCAGCCCAATCCCTTACGTTGACGGCTGTGCCAAATACCCTACAAAACCCCTTGCTTCAGCTCTAAAAACATGCAGACAACGATTATTGTGCTATTGCAATATCTCTTCTATATTAAGCGACCAATACGAATGTGTTTATTGCAAGTATAATCAGTGGTGTGATTATGTTCGGTCTGCTATGGCGGATCAAGAAAACTATCCAATCTTCGATTAATAATGGTCCTGAACTCCTGGGTTAATGAACGAGTATTCTGGAAACGATTAAATAATTTACAATAAAGAAGTTCCGGGATTGTTTTCAACTTTCGACGTCAAATGTCCCATTGTGCGACGATAGAATGACCAAAAGCAGTAGTTGATTGGAATTTATAAACCGATAGGAAAAAGTTGGGTGTGCTACATAGCTTCTATGCGTCTGTAACATAATCGAAATGTTTGAAGAGGATTCAACATATGTAAACTTAGAAATTCTGATGCAGGAGCTTCACATGAAGAAACTGTTGAAATACGAGTTACAATCATATTGAATCTAACCATCTTGAATGTAGAAGGAAAGTGTTCGGAAGATAATAAAGAACATCATAAATGAATAAAATCATAAACAATATTTTATCCCCCAACCGGACCAATTTTTTTGTTTTTGCCGAAATTGGATTAAAATTTAGAAAAATTGAAAGGTGAATTGTAATACGAAGATATTGATATACGAAAAATTGATCATTGATTCGGTGGCAATGAAATTCGTAATTCATCGTATATATTTCCCGTCACATGGCTCGGCAGCCGCTGAGAAAAACAAAACTGAAATTATTGTGGGCAATCTAAAACGTATAATTCAAGTGTCAATTTTGATTTTGGATTTTACCCTATTTTCAGCATCATTACGCGAACTTGGAAGCAATGTACACTTATATTGGGAGCAAGAAAAGACTTCACTCCTTAAACTTCTGACACAATACCACTTAATGTATTATCGTCATCATAAGTTACATTTTTCAAATGATCATAATAGTGAATATCAGGAAAGTAGAACCTAATGTTTAGAGGGTTTCATTAATGTGCATGGGTAATGACTACGTGCATGAAATTCATGGAGGATCATTATGTGCACAATCCGCGCCATCCCTTACATTATATAAATTTGGATTAATACTGTAGAAATAATGGTTGTTACGAAAATGGCATCTTTGAACATGACCTGAGTGTACTAACAGAAACAATTAAGGAACATTGAAATTCACAATCTTATGGGAGTTCATTGAATCCGAATGAGAACTGGAGAAATAACACTTGTTACAATAATTATAGGTTTGGGCATGTGCAGATCCGGCAGCAAGTTTTCTGGTACCGACCCCACGTGATGATAGTCCGGGAGCCAGCGACATTTTTGGCGGGCAATTTCATCAAGGCTAATTTTTCTAGGAATGACAGATCTATCCCTGTCATAAACGGAAACTGACTTCAGCCGGCGCGAGCAGGGTGGGTATGGGGGTGAGAGGGTGCAAAACGCGTAAACTTTTATTTAAAAAAAACTTATTTCATCATGAATGAAAATTTGCAGACATATTGATCTTATGATTATATGATGATTTATTGCCTTCAGACGGCGTTCTGAGGGTGGATTGTACTTCAGCTGCTTATTTAAACAATGTAAAAAAACTTATTTTTTAAACTTATTTTATCATCATTGAAATTTTAACAGTAGTTTCTTATAGCTATAAGAAAACGAAAAATATACTTCAGCTGCCTTGATGAGGGTGGAAAAAGCTTCAGCTGGTGGGTTCAAGGTGCGACGCGCCCCAGCTCTCACCTTTCAGCTCGAGCGCGCCGCGACATTTTCAAACGTGTAGCTGAACTGGTTTCCACCCATTACAAGACAGCTGAAGCACATTTTCTCAAAGTTTATATTCTGAACTAATAATTTCTCGATTTTCACGTGTTATAAAATTAGTTTCAGAAAAATATTCATGTATATTAATGAATAATTACACAAATGTTATTCATAAGTTTTCGTAATTCGTGTAGCTTGTCCATGATTTTATAAACTAATATCACAAAATAAAATGTGATTTTTTGTAAAATTAAGATGGGACGGAACAGGAGCATAACAAATCTCTGTATAGCCTTGGATGAGATCTCTGGTTTATAGTATACTTGCTTTCTGTTTTTCTCGTTTTCGGAGCAGCTGCTCCGAGCGCGTCGGTACATTTCGGCAACCGTCCCAATGATTTTCACGCAGAATTAAAAAATATGAATTTCAAAAATGCTCTCGTCAAATTTTTAATCGATCATTGGAATAACGATCATCTTGCTCCTTATATGGAAGGAAAAACAATTTACATAAATCGAGTTGATTGCTACAAATATGAAGTATTGAATGGAAAGGTAATCCGGACTATCGAAGAGGATTTATCATCTCCATGTCATGAAGAGGCTGATACGAAAATAATTTTTCACCTTTCACATCTCAACATGAATTCTCCTCAAGTTACAATCAGATGCTCAGACACCGACATCATCATTATATTACTAGCGAACATGAGTGTTATAAACGAAAACGTAAAAATCAGCATGCATGTAGGTACTGGTAATAACCAAAGATTTATCGATGTCAGTAAACTGTATACAGAGTTAGGTCCAGAAGTATCAAAAGCACTGCCGGCTCTTCATGCATTTACAGGGTGCGATTTTAACCCTGCTTTCTTTAAAAAGGGTAAGAAAAAGCCATTTGACATTTTGATGAAATCCGACACGTATAAAAAAGTCTTCGCAGGTATGAGTGAATCTCATAACAATTTACCGCAATTATTTAGCACAATTCAAAAATTTACATGTGAAGTATATGGGTTCAAGAGAATTGATAAAGTTAATGAATCACGAGTCGCCACATTCATGAAAAAATATAAAATCAAAAATAAAAATGATGTATTAAGATTAGATGTTAACTTTGATGCCTCGCAGCTTGCTCCTTGTGAATCAGAATTGTATATGCACTTTCTCCGAACAGCTTATATTTCACACTTATGGAGAAACGCTCATAAAAAAATTCCCTCAGAATTAGATCCGACAAAGTATGGATGGATAGAATTGGACAGCAAATACAATTTCAAATGGTTTGAAGGTGAACAGTTACCTCCATCGATTGAAAGCATTAGCATTCAAGAGGAAGTAGAAGGTATTATGAAAGTTACTTTTCTCACTAAATTTTTAGAAATGTGTATTGTTATTTAATATAATATCTGTTTTTTAGAGCCAACTGAAGATGAAAATGAGAATTTTTCTCCAGCCAACATAGATGATACGGATGATAGTTCATCAGATGAAGATGAAGAACTTGAATGATTTTCAAAACCCACGTTTATCATATTTTTTATAACATTGTCTGTTTATTCTGCAATAATATATATATATGTGCATATTAATTCGATCAAATGAATATTTAATTGATTTCTTACATACTTCATCCTCTAAATGTCCTAAAATCCAGTCGAAGGAATATTTTATTAATAATTTTCATTTGAAACTAATTTTATAACGCGTGAAAATCGAGAAATTATTAGTTCAGAATATAAACTTTGAGAAAATGTGCTTCAGCTGTCTTGTAATGGGTGGAAACCAGTTCAGCTACACGTTTGAAAATGTCGCGGCGCGCTCGAGCTGAAAGGTGAGAGCTGGGGCGCGTCGCACCTTGAACCCACCAGCTGAAGCTTTTTCCACCCTCATCAAGGCAGCTGAAGTATATTTTTCGTTTTCTTATAGCTATAAGAAACTACTGTTAAAATTTCAATGATGATAAAATAAGTTTAAAAAATAAGTTTTTTACATTTTTTAAATAAGTAGCTGAAGTACAATCCACCCTCAGAACGCCGTCTGAAGGCAATAAATCATCATATAATCATAAGATCAATATGTCTGCAAATTTTCATTCATGATGAAATAAGTTTTTTTTAAATAAAATTTTACGCGTTTTGCACCCTCTCACCCCTATACCCACCCTGCTCGTGGTGGCTGAAGTCGGTTTCCGTTTATGACAGGGTTAGATCTGTCATTTTTAAAAAAGTTGGCCTTGATGAAATAATTCACCTCAAAATGTCGCTGGCTCCCGGACTATGAGTTAGTACAGGGTGGTCCACGGGAACCTGACGTTTTTCGAATGGGTATTACTCGGCAGGTAGATGGAGTGGGGTAATCGGAAGGGTCCCGTTCGAACCGTGGGCCACGTGCCATTCAATGTACAACATGACTGAGTGGGGTGTGAGGCATCGCATGTTCGAGTTCGAAGCTTTTATCAAAAATGGTGAATCAGTGGTGGCGACGCAGAGACCGTTTCGGCGTGAATTTAATATTGGCCGTCATGGAGCTGTCCCAAGCCGTAGCACGATTCTGAAGTGGGTCAACGACCTTCGAACAACTGGAAATGTGATGAAAAAGAAGCCACCAAGACCTACTCGCACAGCACGGACCCCTGAAAGTGTGGAGAGGGTGAGAAAGGAGTTGCTAACAAGTCCTGGCCACTCAGTGTGAAAACAAGCTCAAGCATTAAGAGTAAGTCGTTCCACAGTTCGCCTTTGTCAAACATTACCTCAGATTCCACCCATACAAATTGGCAATTGTCCAGCAGCTGAAACCAACTGACTTTCCACAACGCAATGATTTTTGTTAGTCTATGCTCTCAATGCTTGAAGTTGCTGTACTGTTTATGAGTGATGAAGCTCATTTCCATTTGAACGGTTTTTTCAATTGGCAAAATTGTCGTTATTATGCCAGTGAAAACCCTCAGCAACTTCATGAACGGCCCTTCCACAGTCCGAAAGTGATGGTTTGGTGTGCAGTATCGTCTAAATGTGTGATTGGTCCATATTTTTTTTTTAGGAAAATGGCAACACAGTGACTGAGACTGCAGCCCGTTATGTTGATATGATAAACATCTTCCTAAGACCTGTGTTACGCAGACTACGACTTCCTGCTGAAAGCATTTGGTTCCAGCAAGATGAGGCAACCCTTCACACAGCTAAAGTAACGATGGTCAAATTGCGCCAAATTTTCCCATAGTGCTTTATCTCACGGTTTGGGGACATGCCCTGGCCTCCGAGGTTCACCTGTGACTTTTTTCTGTGGGGTTTCCTCAATTCTCGTGTCAACGAAAACAAACCGAGATCGTTAGGCTAGCTGAAGGAAGCGATTCGAGCACGAGTCCACGCAATTTGCACAACCTTATTGGAGCGCGTTCACCAAGAGTTTGTGAACAGACTTGCACCTTGTTACGAGTAAGACGGTCACCACATGACAGATGTTATTTTTAAGGTTTGATTTCTTAAATGGCATATTACTGGCTGTAAGAATATGAAATAATAAATTTCTTATGTTGAAAAACAAATGTGTACTACTCATTTAAAAACCGTCAGGTTCCCGTGGACCACCCTGTATAATTTAGGTCTTTAAGAGGATTAGCGATCAGACAGAGAGACGGTTGCGAAACAGGAATCAGGAAACAAAAAATTGCGAAATGAGTATTGCAAGTGGATACTCCTCCTTGTTCAAGCTTGAGAATGTTCCAGTCAGAGTTAAATATGAAGTTTTCAGGGCAGCTGCTCGATCAATCCTGTGTTATGGTGCTCAGATCTGGGGCTACAAGCAATATCAGGTGGTGGAGCAAGTCTTCAAGTACTTTGTTAAAAGAGTGTTCCTCCTGCCTCGGAATACCCCCGACTATGTTATATATTTAGAAACAAGGGGTACCTCCTCTCTCTGTTTTCACCCTCAGTCTACATAGTAAATACCTCTTGAGAGTGATGGGGATGCCTGGATTCCGGTTTCCTCGTGTGGTGGCCGCTGAGACTGTGAGGGCGGAATTGTTTTGGTTTAAGGAGCTGAAGAGGATGTGCGAACAATTTTCTGTCCCCTTTTGTCAAGTGTTTGAAGATCCCGCTGTATGGAGGTCGCAATTGGGGGCGTTACAAGAAAAAGTTATGTCCTTAAGCATGGAGATGGATAGAGCTAGGGCACTTGCTTCATCAAGCCGACTCTACAGATTCTTGGACTTAGATGTGAGATGTATCGACCTGGCTGTGGAAGATCAGAGGGCTTCAATGTTCGTCATGCGTTGGGTTTGCAGAGTTCGTGCTGACTTGCTCAAGCTTAATTGCCGGCCTCACTCGTCTAACGAGGGAAGGGATGTGATTTGCTCCCTTTGCAACTCAGGAGAACCAGAAGACCTGGAGCATTTTTTGGCTGCATGCCCCGTTCTTGCAGAGTTTTGCAGAGCGAATTTCTGTACATCGAGTCTGTCGCGTGCATTGTTGTGCATTTTGAATGGGACGAACTGGTTACAACTTGCCAAATTTTGCTAATCCGCTTGGGCCTACAGATTTGAATTAATACGGGGGTTCAATTGGGATATAATTTAATATGTGAGACTAACTTAATCATTTATAATAAAGTCAATAGGTACCTATGAAAAAATATTATATGTGTAACTATTCAATGTCAATGTAAATACTCAGTAGAAAAAATCAGGGGATAATCGATAATTAATACTATGTTAATATATTATATAATGAAATAAATGTAAACTTATCAGTAGGTATATAATTTTGCACGATACTCCGACAGACGAGCATAGCCCATTGTCATGTTCATGTATTTATATATTTCTAGTATTTTTGCGATTTTGTCAATAAATGCATGTTTTTTTTTCTCTCTCTCTCTCTCTAGTCATACGAATTGGAGCGTTTATCGGAGCATAGACCTTTCTCCATGGTTGGGTACTTCAAGTATTCCGTCAGTGGGACCTGTGGCTTGTGTCATTTGCCTACCTACACTATATTGAAGATGCGCTGGGGCTCGAGAACGGCGGGCACAACAGACATTCATTCTTTCAATTTCATCTTGCAAGTTAATGACTTGAGTATTTTTCAGCTCTACCATTGCGATTTCCAAGCGATTTCCGCGTTCAATGTTACGAGATTCACTGGCAGTGACACTATGCCGAGATTAGTCTGCTTTAATAGGGGTGTGGAAACAATCAGGTACCATCTCTAACTTGTTTCTTTCTCCATCACGGGCTACCTTGTTATTTCGGAATATCATTCTTGAATATTCTTTTTTCACAGGCTGCTTGTTCAACGTTGATTCGAAGGATCAAAGGATGTTGTGGATATAGTAGAATAGGAGGAAACGAAATCCTATCTTACTTCTATTATTAAATAAGCAGGAAAGCAAAGAGTTCAAATCGTACACCGTTCTCAACCAAGATCAATTCACTTTTTTATTCTGAAGTTTACTAAAAACAATAAATCACACGACCAATTAATATATGAGATGAAAATAATAACACATGGGTTTTTAACACGAATCGAGCCACGTTTTGTATTAAAATTTGACGCCTAGCAAACATGTACCTACTCGTTTTCAAAGCCATAACACAGATAACTTATATTTACTTCCTACAATCCAATATTACAACAGTTTTATATATATATATATATATATATATATATATATATATATATATATATATATATATATATAATTCAGGATAATCTTCTTGACTAGTAAAAATTCGATATAAACGAGATTTTTTGAGGTAGAGACCAAGCTAGTCTTGTGTTTCAATGTATTTTATTTTTTTATTTTTCCATTATAGCGACGTTTCGGCCCTTGATACGAGCCCTATTCATGCTTATCTAGAGAATTGAAGAAACAAGGATACGTTAGATATGGTTGGACTTACAATCTTATTCAAGGTGACAATTGTTGATGGAGGACGGATTGTTATTATATAACTTATGTAAGAATGTAATATTTTAGTAGTTACTTACATATTGCCTGGTATGTAGTTGTTAATAATACATAGTAATTAGTTGATAACAAATAGACATATTGGGTCCCATCAACTGGGAAAACAAACAAAACTGACTTGGAATGGCATTAAAACATGGTGGATGAGTAGTGGTGGTGGTGGTGGTGGTGGTGGTAGTTAGTTAGTTCTTACTCTACTAATAGTGCCTGTAAATGGTGTATAGGAAGGTAATTTTGCTTGAGGACTAATAATTACGAAATATTTTGATAAAATAGAAAATACGAACGGACAGAATGTAATCTATGGATGGGCAATTATGACTGTAATATAAACTAGAAGGCATAACTATTTGTTATTTCTTTAACATTCATACGGATGGAGACCTAATCTTGTGGGGGCTATTGAACAATTAAAAGTTTAAAAAAATATTAAAAAATAATAACAGGATACAAAAATATATATATAAACTTATATATAAACAGGATACACAAAAATATAACTAATAGGTAGGTAACTGAAGGTTTGATTTGGAGAAATTTTATTGGAGGAGTTTTTTGTAAACTGCTGAGTGGCCTTTAATGTCCTTTTTGTGGTTGATGCATTTATCTTCGTTTTTTATCATATACCTAAGCTACCTCTTTGACTTTTCGTTTTTGTAAATTTTGTTCGAAACAGCAAATTTTCCAATCACCTACATTAGGATTGTGATTTGTGACAGCAACATGTTTGGCTAGTGCAGTAGCAAAATTGTCGTTTGATGGGTCTGGGCTATTCTTTTGTAGGGCTATTAAATTTTCTCTATTATGTCCTTTCATTCTCTCTGAACCAAGCTGGATGGTGTCACCTACGTAAATGGCTTCACAGTCTTGACAAGGAATCTTGTAAACAATGTTGCTAATTTCTTCTTTCTTTAAGGGGTCTTTTAGTTTTGAGAAGTATCTTTTATTTTTATTTTTGGGGTGATTATAAAAAGCTATTTTTGTGTTAGGACTGTATGTGTTTACTTTTTTCTTTATTGCATATGATAATGGTCCCACATATCTAAGAGAAGCAAATTTGAGTGGAGAGCTTGGTTCAGAGAGAATGAAAGGACATAATAGAGAAAATTTAATAGCCCTACAAAAGAATAGCCCAGACCCATCAAACGACAATTTTGCTACTGCACTAGCCAAACATGTTGCTGTCACAAATCACAATCCTAATGTAGGTGATTGGAAAATTTGCTGTTTCGAACAAAATTTACAAAAACGAAAAGTCAAAGAGGTAGCTTATATGATAAAAAACGAAGATAAATGCATCAACCACAAAAAGGACATTAAAGGCCTCTCAGCAGTTTACAAAAAACTCCTCCAATAAAATTCCTCCAAATCAAACCTTCAGTTACCTACCTATTAGTTATATTTTTGTGTATCCTGTTTATATATAAGTTTATATATATATTTTTGTATCCTGTTATTATTTTTAAATATTTTTTTAAACTTTTAATTGTTCAATAGCCCCCACAAGATTAGGTCTCCATCCGTATGAATGTTAAAGAAACAACAAATAGTTATGCCTTCTAGTTTATATTACAGTCATAATTGCCCATCCATAGATTACATTCTGTTCGTTCGTATTTTCTATTTTATCAAAATATTTCGTAATTATTAGTCCTCAAGCAAAATTACCTACCTATACACCATTTACAGGCACTATTAGTAGAGTAAGAACTAACTAACTACCACCACCACCACCACCACCACCACTACTCATCCACCATGTTTTAATGCCATTCCAAGTCAGTTTTGTTTGTTTTCCCAGTTGATGGGACCCAATATGTCTATTTGGTATCAACTAATTACTATGTATTATTAACAACTACATACCAGGCAATATGTAAGTAACTACTAAAATATTACATTCTTACATAAGTTACCGTCAACTCATACAACTTTGTGCACCCCGTTCAACATTGTGCCAATCTCGTTTTTTGAACCTTATGCTCTCTAACGGTAACAAACTTGAAGTTATTAGTTCGAAAAAATTCCCACGAGCAGCGGGATGGTAGAAGAGGATGCCGACGCTTCAACAAGTCTTCCCTGTGGATTTCAGTGCCGGCAAGGTAGCTCTTTCTCTAGTCCACTAAAAGGGAATTGTTCAGTTTGTGCTGGGAGTCTCCTTTGGATGAGTATGCTGCGGATTTCTGAATAGTCTGGTAAGTTCATATTTTCATTCCTATACTGTCAGCTACCAATTACAGTATTTGGTGTTATCAGAAGTTTGTTTGTTTCTATGATATGACCAGATATGTTAGAAACGGGAACTTAGGGGTACAACTTTGTGCCACCGTTTTTTTATTGTTTCTGCAATAAAATTTAATGCTTTCTCGTTGTATTTTTACAGAATATGGGTGCTCAGAATCGGAGAAAGGTGGCTGGACGAGTTGAAGATTTGTTGGGATATTTTTGTATGAATTGTTAAGATTTTATAATAAAAACGAACAGAAAGTTGCCTTGCATTGATTTTTATATTCACCTTGTTTAAAAAATCAAAAAAACACTAAAAATTCCGAGGGCAAATTTTTTTTTGTATTACGTTGCAAAGTCAACATGCTGATTAACAAGATTCAGACCGACACAATGAGCCACATTAGGTTTTTCATTTCATTGTAGGCTAAAAAAGATAGTGGCTCAAAGTTGCAAGTTGTGGCCTGGGGTAATGAATGTGCCACGAATAAATAGTTCCCATTCTATTCGCTGAACAGATGGAATTTTTTCCTTAGCGACATTTGATCACTGAGATGTGTAAGTATCTTGGGTAAACATTTCAACGAGATACGACGACAAATAAAGTTCTGACGCTCAAAAAACCAAAAAAGTGGCACAAAGTTGTATGAGTTGACGGTATATAATAACAATCCGTCCTCCATCAACAATTGTCACCTAGAATAAGATTGTAAGTCCAACCATATCTAACGTATCCTTGTTTCTTCAATTCTCTAGATAAGCATGAATAGGGCTCGTATCAAGGGCCGAAACGTCGCTATAATGGAAAAATAAAAAAATAAAATACATCGAAACACAAGACTAGCTTGGTCTCTACCTCAAAAAATCTCGTATATATATATATATATATATATATATATATATATATATATATATATATATATATATATATATATATATAAAACAGTATACATTATGTGATGGTGGTGTAGTGGTATCTGTGTCGGAACAGTGGTATGAAAAAATGAACAATTTAACTTCGTCGCCATAATTTGTAATGGCTTTGGACAATAATACAAATTGCGAAGGCTTCAAAAATATTTCTTCGATCCTCGATATTCAAAAGGCAATCGGGTTGAGAAGTGGAGCGTAACGACCAGAACGTCCAAGTCATTGATACGTGAAAGAGGGCTATTAAAAAAACCTTTAATAACAGTAACCCTTAAGCTCCGAACCGAAGGGTAATATATCTTTCTTGTGTAAGGGGTGTGTATTAATGGCAGGGGTATGAGGTGAATTCGTGATGTGAATATAACGGAGAGCTATGCTTCACCTTTGCGTGGGAGGCTTAGCATCACCACTTCCACTTACTGAGTTTACTAACAATAGCCTTCTTATTCCCACCTTCCATCCACTAAAACTGTTATAAATATTCTAATAAGGGCACGTTATCGCCTTTCATGTATTGGAAATCTCAGATAAGCTGATATCTCTTCGGTGGACACAAAGCCCACTGCTATTACCCCTAAAAAATCCTCGCGCTGAAATCCAATGCATAGGAAATGAGTTTAGTCGCTGTCTGAAATGTTGCTTGGAGTTTGATCTCAATGATTTGAGATGAAATACATTAAAATATTTGAATGTCTGGTTGTTATTGAGTGATTTTTTTATTATGTGTACATCATTATTTTATTACGCACTTAAGAATCTTCCTAATTTATCGTCCTTGTTATTCGTATCTTGATATATTTTCATCTTGTAGTTTTTAATTGTATGCGAAGAGATTATTTCCATTGTACCCCTATTCTAAAATTATTTATATATTATATTATCATGTTTTTGTGCAGTTTTCTGAAATGATTTATAGTTTTTGCTTATTGGTATGTTTCTGAAATTTTTTGTAAATTTTCCATCGCACGTGAAAATGACAAATAAACAAATTATGGATAGTTGAAAATCTTTCAGCAAATCCAATATTTTTTTCCTATTGACTCATGTCTTAATTTACTCATTTCAACTCATCTATCTGTTCGGGTAAATACAATTATTTCACCTTTTTAGGAATTATTAATTTGATCTTCTATTAGGCCAACTTGAAGGAATTTGTTTATACCATATTGGGCAATATTGAATAACTCGATGTGGTTATCCTTAACGAATTTCGTAGCTACTTGTATTTTTTCAACTTTTACTTTGGTACAGATTGATTGAATCAGACTACAATTGAATTTTTTTTTAAATTTGGCATTAGCAAAGACAACTATATACAGCCGTTCTTTGTTTAAACTACGTATACATTAGTAACATCATAAATATTGCATATATCATTTCTGTATGATATTGCAATAATTAGTTTCTAAATACATCAGCTTAGAGAAAGTCACTTAATGCTACGGTTGATATTGTGGAGGAATATATACATATATTCATTGAATTCTACGTCATTAAAAACAATGAGTTGACCCAGATTGAAGGGGGGAAGCTACTTCAGGGATTATTTTGGTGAAAAGTTCTATCCTTTCGTGCTCCTACATATTTCAAATTAAGAAAATGTGATCGAGGTCTTCCTTCTCCGAGTAGTGGTTACAGAAGGCCGTTTGTCGTCTTCGGATTCTACAAACATATTTATTAGTAATAGCATGGCCGTTTCGTAATCTCTTAATGGTTTTATAAAAACATTGGGACTTTCCATTAACCGTTTTGATCCAAGGCAATCCATTTATTGAAGAGATACGCGGTCGGGAATCCTGTCCTGATGGATAAGCATCAAATATTTTTTGCCACTCCCGTAACATAATGGATGTAAACTTTATATTCAGATCAGTGAGTGGAAATCTAAAAGGTATGTTACTGAACTGATCTAATTGAGTACTCCTTTTGGCTAAGCTATCCACGTGTTCATTGGGAATGATGACTACGTAGGCTTTAATCTGTAATAAGTATGTTACATGATTTGCATGATTTGTTGAGCGTAGGTCGTGTATCAAGGGGACTATTTCGATTGCAGGAGGAAATAAATTTGTAAATGGGCTGATGATTTCAAACTTTTATAAAACACTCATGGGAATCTGCTATGTATTACTATATTTTATGAAATGGGTACACTACAATTTTTAGTATAGCCGAGTGCCAACTCAACGGCACTGCACTCCGCAGTATGACTTGATGAGTTATTCCACAATCGAAAGTACTGTGCAACACTTAACGACCAATCGTAAAAGTCACTACCAGCTTTATTATCAGCTAAGGTCCCGTCGGTGAGTAACGCATATTGCGACGCTCAACTTATTGAATAGTTGGGGGGGTAATGTTGCATTTGTTGTTGTTGTTTTGTGTTGAGGATCAATGACAACGATATATATATATATATATATATATATATATATATATATATATATATATATATATATATATATATATATATATATATATATATATATATATATATATATATATATATATATACCTATATATATATATACTTTTTTTTAAATCGATGTCTCAAAATCCAGGAGATATTACCATGGTTTGGAGGATGTTGCTAGCCATATGAGAATTGTTCGTAAATCTATTGCAGAGTAAGGGTATTTTTCGGAGTATCCATTATCTTGCAGTTAAATTGATAATAGCTGACTCGCTTATCATTTCAAATCCCATTCCCTCTCTAGTTGCAACGGTAACTAGGATCCTACTGGCCAGCATAACTTGTCGAGCTCCTAATGGAGGTTCTCCAGCATCTGTCGCAATGGCATCGATAGTTAGAGCTTCTAAGGCTAACCTTAACTGATTTATCTAGCTTTTGAAGTTCTGTATAAGATGCTGTTTCGAAAAATATTGAACCGTAATCTAATATGGTCCTTGCTTTAGTTCTGTAGAAGAGAAGTGTCACTTTCAAATCAGCTCCCCAGTTAGATTAAGTAAATGACCTCATAAGTGACAAATCTACATTTTAGTAATCTTTGTACATTGTGGAAATGTGTAGGAAAAGTGTAATTCTGGTCAACTTTTCGGTGTTTTCCCAAGTTGGTGTTGCAATTATCAATGAATGAATATTATTACGAGGTTTAGCATGAAAAAATACTCCAAAATCTATATTACATGAGGCAATTTACTATCTCCAAAACTATTGCACTTTTAGAGCGAAATTGCGCACTTTTGGAGCGGAATGGAGCCCATTTGCGTTTATCATTTATTGATATTTGCAACACCAACTTGGAAAAATACTTTAAAATTGACCAGAATTGCGTTTTGGTTTATTATTTCCAATAATAAGCCTATGTGATCGTGTAGCAAAAAATTTTTATAACCCCCCCCCCCCTCCCCCCTCAAACTTTGTCACTTTACGTTTCAAGGTACGTAGAATCCAAATTTGAAATGTCCGTCCGCCGTCCGCCGTTCGCCGTCCGCCGTCCGGGCCATAAAAGGCCTAAGAATTGACTTAAACTCTAAAAGTGCAATAATGGAGTTTTTGAAGATACTCAATTGCCACATGCAATACATGTTACATGTTTTTTTTTTTTTTTTTTTTTTTTTTTTTTTTTTTTTTTTTTTTTTTTTGTGTGTGTGCTGAACCTCGTAACGAACTCCGCCTATGGGGGATCCTGCCTCCGGTAGCTCCCTTCATAGCCTGTCCCAAGCCAGGATAAAGGAGGAGGGTACCCTTGCTGCAACCTGGGTATTTTAAACTGAGAAAGTCGTCCCAGGAATTAGGCGTGCCACAACATCTGAGCCGCTGAAGCAGCAAGGGGGGCCTGCTCGGTGGCCTTTTGAGTGCAGCCCACTCTAAACCGAGCTAGGGTACAGTGGTCCAATCAATCACTTATCCGAAATTAAAAATGATTACGAAAGCTCAAATCAATCATGAAACCGGACTGATCTATGGTGAAAGACATGGCACGTCAAAAGGAAATAAAAAACGGAATCTTAAACGATCAAATAATGACCTGTTCTTGGGCACATGGAATGTACTTTCCCTCTTTAGAGCTGGAGCACTCCGCCTGCTCCTGGATCAGCTGAACCAATATAAGGCTGGAATTGTGGCATTACAAGAAGTACGGTGGACTGGCGACGGTGTACTGGATAGTGGTGGCTGGACCATATTCTATCATGGGCATGATAAGGATCACGCATTTGGAACTGCCTTCGCAGTCAAGAGAAACATGAAGCACCTTGTCTTGAAGTTTGAGGGAGTGAGCGACAGGCTGTCCTGCCTCAGGATTAAGGGGCGCTTCTCTAACTTCTCCCTGATAAACGCTCATGCGCCAACGGAAGTTGCTGATTCGGACACTAAAGATTATTTCTATGAAGAGCTGGAGAGAATGTATGACTCATGTCCTCAACATGATGTGAAAATGCTGCTCGGCGATTGGAATGCGCAAATTGGCAAAGAATCCTGTTACTTCCCGACAATTGGAGGGCATAGTCTGCATAGCCTTACAAATGATAATGGGGACAGACTCATCCAGTTTGCAACTTCACGCAACCTTTTAGTTGGAACAACTATGTTCCCCCATAAAGATATCCACAAGGCCACGTGGTCATCTCCAGACAAAACGACTTTCAACCAAATCGACCATGTCTTAATAGATCGCCGTCACTTCTCCCACCTGCTTAATACCCGAGTGTACAGAGGGGCTAATATAGACTCCGACCATTATTTGCTTATCGCAAAGGTGAGAGCCCGAATTTCCAAGGCAAAAAGGGTTGAAACAAAGAGGATGGAGAGATATGCAGTGCATAAATTAAAGAATCCTGACACTGGGAACTTATTCTCCCAGAAGACTGCTGAGGCACTGCAGGCTGCACCTTTTGACTGCCAGGGAAGTGTGGCTGAAGAATGGGAGAAGTGTAGAAAAGCAATCACAGAGACAGCGGACCTATATATAGGTAAAACAGAAAAAGTGGAACGGAATACATGGTTTGACGAGGAATGCCAGCAGAAGACCGACGATAAGAATGTAGCATATAGAGTGATGCAGCAAAAGCGACATACTAGGCAGGCCGTAGGATTATACAGAGAAAAGCGAAAGTCTGAAAAGAAGGTGCACAGAAAGAAACAGAGGAAACTTGCCAAAAAGGAAACACAAGAACTGGGCGAGATGAAAAAGAATGATGTAAGGAAGTTCTATAAGAAAGTTAACGATTCAAGAAAAGAATTCAAACCCAGGGTCACTATGTGTAAATCAAAGGAAGGGTTGCTCCTTACTGACCCTCAAGAAGTGATTGATCGCTGGGAAGAACACTTTCATGAATTGTTGGCAAATAGTAGCCCTGTAGATGAAGAAAGTGCGACCACTTCACCCACCCCAAACATGGAACTCATTAACCCACCCACGCTGAGTGAGGTCGGCTCAGCTATTGCCAAGCTCAAGAACAACAGAGCCCCGGGTGCGGATAACATACCAGCGGAGTTCTTCAAGTCCGGTGGTGAGGAATTGACTAAACGCATGCTGGACTTGATAACCCTGATATGGGAAAAGGAAGAACTTCCTACTGACTGGAAACAGGGCGTGGTGTGCCTCATCCACAAAAAGGGTGACCCAACAGTATGCGCTAATTACCGTGGCATCACACTTTTGGCAGTTGCCTATAAAATCCTCTCTACCATTTTGTTCGATCGACTACTCCCGTATGCAGAGAACTTGTTAGGTAACTACCAATGCGGGTTCCGCCCAAGTCGATCAACTGTTGATCAAATATTTTGTGTGCGCCAGATAACTGAAAAGTGCAAAGAGTTTAATGTCCCACTGCATCACCTATTCATAGACTTTCGCTCTGCCTACGATACTATTAGGAGAGATAAGCTCTATGAAGCTATGATATCGTTTCAGATTCCACAGAAGCTGGTTAGAATGGTTGAACTGACGATGCAGCATTCTGTCTGCTTGGTGAGAGTACAAGGTTCTCAAACCCCAGATATTCCGACCAGTAATGGATTGCGCCAGGGTGATGCCCTGTCATGCCTTCTGTTCAACTTGGCCCTTGAGAAGGTTGTTCGGGATGCGGGGATCCAGACCAGGGGTACGATATTCCACAAGTCAGTCCAAATACTTGCCTACGCAGATGATATCGATCTGGTAGCCCGAAGCGAGAGGGATCTTAGGAGAGCATTTACCTCACTGGTGGAAAATGCTAAATCCATGGGCCTGCATGTCAATGAAGGCAAGACGAAATATATGACGACTGTGGGACGAGGGGGTGCACACTTTGAAGTGGGTAACTACCGCTTCCAAGTTACTGACAGCTTCGTCTATTAGGCTCCCTTATTTCCTCAGACGGAAATCCCATGCCTGAGATAAAGAGCAGATTGGCGGCTGCCAACCGGTGCTATTGGGGCCTCGTGAAGCACCTCAAATCGCGTCTTCTGACCCATCAAGTAAAATGTGAACTGTACCGAACCTTGATTCGTTCAGTGTTGACATATGGCTCCGAAACTTCGACAATGGGTAAGCAAGGAGAAAGCATGCTCAGGACTTTCGAAAGAAAGATACTGCGGAGGATATTTGGAGCTGTCTGTGAGAATGGAGTCTGGAGGAGAAGACTGAATTCCGAGCTGTATGAGCTTTATAGGGAGATAGACGTTGTAAAATTCATTAAGCTCGGGCGCCTTCGTTGGGCTGGCCATATTATTCGGATGGCAGAGGAAAACCCCGTTAAGAAAGTTTTCAATGGGAAACCAGGGGGTATTCGAGGACGAGGAAGACCGCGACTGCGATGGGCGGACGAAGTCGAAGAAGACGTTGCACGTGCTGGCTATCGGAACTGGAGGACACAGGCTACCAGAAGAGATGACTGGAAGAAGATTGTGGAGCAGGCTAGGGCCCACCCCGGGCTGTAACGCCAACAAAGAAGAGAAGAAGAACCTCGTAACGATGTCCATTTATTGATACTTGCAACACCAACTTGGGGAAACACCGAAAAACCTACATTATAGTACTCTTTGTGCATTGTCGAAATGTGTTAAAAAAACGCTGCAAATTATTACACAAAGGTTTATTATTTATGTATTAGACAGCCCTTCTACGTAGATCTCTGGTCCATAATTATTAAACGCCGCCGAAAAAAAAAAGTATTCTAAATGATACTCTTCTATTCAAAAAGAGATTTTGGATTTTAGGCTATTTTTTGCAATTTTATCGATTTTTTAAAACAAAATTTAATGAAGTTCAAGTTTTTAGCATAATTTCGTGCATAAATTTTTGAATGTTCTATTTCATAGTTGATAAACTTTATTTGACCAATCTTATGCTAAAAAATATCAATTTAACAATTCTTAGCCATTTTCAGTGATTTTGTCACCACATTTTTTGAAATTTGACCAATTAGATGATATCAATATGCAGTATAGGTAACACTTTTATGTGTTGGAAAGATGACTTGGTAATAAATTGTTTTGTTTATCAACTATATTAAAACGCGTAAAATTGTGAGATTCCGCTGCTGTAATGGATTGAACCCATTTGTGAGGTCCGAAGCTCCGAGTTCCGTTACTAAATATACTACGAGTATAAGCGGCGTTTAATAATTATGGACCAGAGATCTACGTAGAAGGGCTGTCTAATACATAAATAATAAACCTTTGTGTAATAATTTGCAGCGTTTTTTTAACACATTTCGACAAAGCACAAAGAGTACTATAATGTAGGTTTTTCGGTGTTTCCCCAAGTTGGTGTTGCAAGTATCAATAAATGGACATCGTTACGAGGTTCAGCACAAAAAAAAAAAAAAAAAAAAAAAAAAAAAAAAAAAAAAAAAAAAAAAAAAAAAAAAAAAAAAAAAAAAAAACATGTATTGCATGTGGCAATTGAGTATCTTCAAAAACTCCATTATTGCACTTTTAGAGCGGAATAGCCAACTTTTAGAGTGGAATTGTGCTCGTTCGCGCACACCTAAAAATCGAGTGATGACATACGATTACTCTCCTTATAATTGAGATAAAAATCCCGTTCTTGCGCCGAAAAATCAAGCTTTCCAAATGAAAGGATGCGTTTGTTTTCCAGCACTTTTTGACCACATTAAATTGGTACAATTTAAAAAAATGTGCTAAAAAATCACAATGAATGGCTAACACGGTCAAAATTGTTAAATTGTTAAATTTATTACTTTTAATAGAATGTCAGTCAAAACAAATTATTGACTATCAACCAGGACATTAAAAACATTTCTCAGAAATTCATGCTGAAAAAGTGCTTAAATTTCAATAAAATATTTGCTGAAAATAAAAATATTTGCTAAAAAATCTTTAAAATTGCAAAAAAAAAAAAAAAAATCAAACTTTTTTTGAATGACTGAATTTTGTATATTATGAGTTTTTTGCTATAAAATAACAATAAGCAATAATTTCCATGAATAAACTGTAAATTAATATATTGAAGAATTCAAAAATTTGGTCATGAGGTCAAGCTGCATAAGTGGGAATTCCCCCCAACGGAATTGATTTTGGAATGATCTGCAACGGAGTTTCATATGGTTGTTTCTTTTAATGGTAGACGGTTGCTCTTTTTTTTATTCAAATGCAAAACTAGAGGAAAACCATTAACAAACTTGCCAAGCTTCTTGGGAGCATTCCAAAAAACCAATTGGCAGGTGGAGGAGCTGTAGTCGGTTCGTGTTGTGGGCCTGCAGAGTATGTGGTAAATGGTTCGACTTGAATAATGTATGTAGAGATGAGAATGTCTGTAAAATGGGTGAAGGGGGGTTCGAGTAAGAGATGCACATGAATCAGCTAGGAGGGGCAAGGGCGCAGCTGATTGATTGATTCATTCAATACGGTTGGGCTCAATGGAATGGCCAGTCAATCCGTGTTCGAGATCACTCGAGAATACACAGAGTAAAGTAAACGTTATTCAACTTCATGGGAGTGGTATGATATTTTCAACTTCCTGATTTCACAGCATGAACACATCTCTGAATATTTTGGTTTATTATTTTAAATAATAAGAGTAGAACGAACTTAAGGACTGAAATATTTAAAAAATCGAGATATCCAAATCTTTCTAGGTAACAGCAATGTTTTTTTTTTTTTTTTATGGTAGTCATTGATTGATAGGTAATATCCCAAAGAATCGGATGAAACCACCCGGGACGCTGTACGTGTATCCGCAAGCTCTAACTAAGAGCAAGCGGGAGTAGCGACATCATTTGATTACTGAGTAAATCGCTAAATTTAATTAATGGCTGATAGAGAATTCTAGTGGTTGTAAAATCGGAACATAGTGATACTCGTATAATAATTCCGATGGAATTAGACGTATCAGCTGGTATAATTCCAATGGAATTCTGACTTCGCACAATCGAGTCTATTATGAGCCTCGCCCCTATGGATGGAATAGTGATGTGTTGGTGGGTGTTTTATTTTAGCTCATAAATTTTCAGATGGTGGTTACCTAAAAAAATGTAGTTGTACTTAGATCAGGGGGGCTAGTAAAGTATAGTTGTACAAATTGATTGCATTAATTTCCCCTCTGTAGGTGCCTAATTATCTGCGTAGGTATAAGTATATTGATGACATAGTCAGCCTTTTGTGTGGCCACCTCAAAATTGTGTTACGCTACCTGATTGTTTACGAAGCAGCGTTAGGCTGAAGCGCCCATGAAGCTAATATTTCTTTCTTTCAACGGAGATGAAATTTGAAATGCAGCTCCTTTGGGATACCTAGAATTTAATTTCAGTTCACGTTGGCACACTAATCAGCCAAGGGACCTGAGCATAATCGGTTTCTCAATCGACTTACGGAACTGAAACCTGAAATGAAGCTCTTTCGGGACATCTAGAACACCTATAATTACAGTATGGAGGCGCTCTGACCAGCTGCGTTGGACATCTAGACTACCTATAAGGGGCTCTGATCAGCTGCGTGGGACATTTGAAGCTAATTCCTAGTCGACTTACGGTGCTGAAATTTAGTTAGAGCTCTTTGGGATACCTCAAAAACAATTACGAGGTACAGAGGCGCACTGATCAGCTGCTGGGCCTATGAGGCTGATTCCTTTCATTTTCGACCTGCCGTTTTTTTTTTTTTTTTTTTTTACATTTACCAAAAAGCATAAAATTGTGAAATCGTGGAGCTGTAAAGGTGAAAACTCTTGGGAGGCGCGGCCAAGTTTTGATGATATAATATATACGGGTTTTAATAATTATAGCCCACAATGATCGACGTAGATGGGCTACCTAATATCATAGGAATAATAAACCTTTGTGTAATAATTTGTAACGTTTTGAAGTGTGTAATGAATGGGGAACTATCGTCTGTTGGGATTTCACACTTTCGACATCAGATTTAAATTCAGTGCACTTGACAACGACATAGTAGCAATTTTTGGGTAAGAAGATTACGCGTGACGTACCTAGTAGGGGAAGAGAGCAGAGGGTTCCCCCCAGGTGGGTGGGGACTGTGAAATCGTCGTGCAGGTAAATTTCAAGAATTCCAGATACCCATAATATAAAACCTTTTTGGAATGCTCCCGTCCAGATCTTTGAATTGAGCAAATTAAAAATATCCATTAAAATTCCCCCATTTGAACACGGTTTTCTGCTTTTTGATCCTGAATTCTCAACATATTAAAATAGTGAATAACTCATACTTTCGAAAACACTTTCCAAATTATTCAAAAAGTGTGAGTTTCAATTGCTACCTGACCAAAATTTTCCGCTGGTTCCCAATTTTTTAAGGCCATTGTGCCAAGTTGTACCAATCCTTCGTTGCTTAACGTTCCTAACATACGCTTTGCTTATGTTTTCTTATGATTGTGGATTTTTGCACATTGTGGATGAGTGATGGTGATATAGCTGATGAGTTGCTGAAATATTCACACTATGTTTGTCTTGGTTTGTAGTGACTGTGGTAAATATTTGGAACCAATGAAAGCTTCGGAAGGCTGTGATCAAAGCAGGCCTAACGACAAGTCTTCGTCACCTTCTTGCTTCAAAATGGCCAATTTAGTCTTGAATTTTCCAAATAATTTTTTTCAAATGAGAAATTGTGTAAGTAATTGTTAAAAATAGATAGAATTCACTCCTGAAAACATTTTTATCTCTTCTAGAAAGGTCCTACAGGTTTATAACTTTGGAGTTGTTTTATTATGGAGAAACTCACTTTTTACGATAAATCTTTTCGTTTTACGCTTGACCTTTCCAATACCAATACTCACGATCTTGAGATTACACCTTCGGAAGTTTGAATATTCATTTAGTACAAAATTTGGTTCAATTCGGCATTCCGAATTTGGTTCCGTTAGCAATTTAACGGAATTCGGAAACATTAATGAAGTTGAGCAAGGCTAGTTTAATAACAGAATGATCTAGAAAATATTTCTTGCGCCTATCGCAGGGGCCAGATGATAGCAATCCGGTTTCAGATGTCAAGTAGAGATCATAAAGGCAAGTGATCTGATTCTCTGTTAGTAAGCGCGGCTCGGTTTCAGCTGAGTAACCTACGATCTACCGCCATGAACTGTGTGTGGTTGGATGAATATATTTTCAACGATATAATATACTCGTACAATGGGACACACAATTTCTACTTCCTCTAATGCTGACATAAGTGTTCCCTTATGAATGACAACAAAAGTTCTAGAAATATTGAGTAGTACAAGACCAACTCTTCTGCTATGTTCCCAATTTTGTAGATTTCAGAAATCAGAAATTCTAACTTCGGAAGGTTTAATGAATAGCAGTCTCCGAAAAACGTGATCGACTAATTTTCACAAACATAATTTTCCCAATATTTTGGGCAGTGTAGTTAACTTGGAGGTAGGTTTGAAATCCTCAAGTTCATCGGGAAAAAATGAGAGGGAGGTTTTAGACTTCCTCAGAAAATATTAATGTGGCTGATGTGGATGATTAAGATGTCAAGGACAGCTCTGCTGAGGAAACTACTTAATGTTATTTTTGACGAAACTCGGATGAATTCTTTCTAGACCAGACGACGAGTTGCCCTTCACAGATTTTGTTATTCAATGTCATCTTCAGCCATATTCGCGAGCGTATACCTTGTTCAACTTTTATTTTTGAAGGAAGATTTCGTTTGTTGATGTTTTGCTTGAAGTTCTGATGTCAACTTATTACCGATCTGAGGAAAGAAAGAATTGAGCAAATCATGAGTAATTTGTCTGGAATCTTTGACATGGACATTTTTTAATTTTTTATTTTTATTAATTCGAACGATCGAAACGGCAACACGTGCGTACTAATTGAATAAATTGAGTTATTATTCTCTGGTCCCAATGTAAAGCTGATGTGGTGAGGTCATTGGTTTCCTGAACTAAATGAATTTCGTAAATATTGGTTCTTCTGGTATTTTGAAAATGAAATTATTAAATCATAAATAACAAAATACAATTCTGGTAATTCGAATGGGATTATGAAACTTGAAGCTGATTGGGGCTATGAACTGACAGCGCATCATTCAGAGCGCCAATTCCAGGAAGCTCAATGTAGAGGAACTTACAGGAGCTCGTTCTTGGTTCACCGACTAGACACGTTCAATAGCTATCAATATCGAAGGTGATTGAATTGTCTCCGCCGCCCCTTCAGGGCCTATACTCTAACTTTGTTCAAACTTGAGAGGAACGTAGCTACTGGTGAACTGAAAATATGATAATAACATGCATCTTTAATTTGAAAAAGGAAAAATAATACTAATAATAAACAAATAATAATAAAAACAAATAAATAAAAGCTCAGTAAATGAAATAAAATATGGAAATCAACGATCTCAGATATTTGATTAATATTCATAATAGGTGAAGAGTAAGTACATTTTTCAGCATACTTATGTGGATACATTTTTGAAGGTTTTAGTCTATAGTTGATGAATTTTATTCGAGTACTAATATTCACTTTCAGTTCATCATTAAAAATTCAGAATATAGATAAGTATATCAATTTTTGTCATTGGTCCTTTTTTGAAATTTACCCCATTTTTCGTACTCAAAAAAGTGCTGACCACATTATCGTCTCGAATGACGTATAAAAAAATGTTTAAAATCCAGGAATCGTTTCAGAATACCTCAAAACAGATTATCATGGACACAATTTTCTTCGAAAACCCGCTGAAAGCCAAAATATGACAACTAATGGTTTTCGGGATTGCTGAATTCAATTACAAAGTTTCATTATTGGTAATAAAAGTCGTACTTAATACTAAAATTGGAAGAATGCATCATATCTTTCAAAAATGCTTCAAACCTTACTGATTTCATTCGAACTAAATCATTCGCGACGAAATTGTGAAAACCCATTTCAATTTAAAAAACAAAACCAAAGTGAAAGAAGAACGTTGTCTAATTCCACTGTAATAGAGAGTTACAATGTCAGATCGATTTCGACGATTAGGACTTAATGAATAACAAACTATAACATATAATAATAAGTGTTATTATTGGGTACTGATGATGACATAACCGTAGAAATCAATCTAACGTTGCAACTCTAAATTTTCGCGGAGTTAGACAACGTCAATCTATAACTCCCGTTCTTTATTGATTTCATAATGTGTGCTTACCGCACTTCTGATATCATATCACATTTATATTGGAGCAATGTAAATATTATATGTAAAATTCATGTTGGAGAATATAAGCGAATCATAACACTCGAAATACCATAAATAAAGGCATAGTTTCGAACAGTTTCCATTTAAATACACTTTAACATGGGTTTTCAATTTGTTAATGATTTTTCTACTGGTTTTCAGGTTGTTGGTGAATTGGATGCAAGTTTCTTTCCAGGTAATCATTAACCTATACTAAAACTGGTAGCTAGTAATCAATAACCGCTTCAGATATACAACAAGATTTTAAACCATGATGACTTCCTTAATACGAATAGAATTCAACTTGTGGAACGATTTGTTTAATTTGTCTACTGGCAGTTCTCGCCAACTCCGTTAATTCGAAGTTACGAACTCACAAGCTTCTCGCTCATGCGGCTGCACTGTGCGAGTGACTCCAACTCCCAGCTGTTGTGTTCCTAACTAGGGTAAGGCAGATATAAGCACTGAGGAAGAATGCAAAAATCTCCTAACGCAGGGGTTTTTGGATTTAGAGGTTTCATACATTACCGCACATTTTCAGACAGGGGTAGTTTTGACGTTTTCGGAAGGCACCAACAACGTGTCCTTTAGGTACAGGATACGGATCCCAATTAGGATATCCCTTCGTATAAGACATTTTGAACGACTGAGTTCTGTGAGCAGATCCTTATTCTCAGAGTCTACCAAAGCAACTAATAAAGACGTTGAGAATGTAGTTCAGTTGAACGTGGAGGGAGAGAGGATGCTGAGTTGCTATAATATCCTCAGCGACCTCGTGAGGAGTTTCAATGGTTATGTTAAGGGAATGGGAGTTGGGCTGACTTCCATGGGTCCTTAACTGTAATGGCAAATCAATGTGTTCGATAAGGAATCTGCAAATTATCACCGTCCCAGCGGCCAGGTATTATAGGACGGACCTACATCACTAAATCCATACGATCCTCTGAGTCCTCTCAGTTACTTAAGATATCTCGACTGACGTCAATACAAAAAATAAAAGTAAAAAAAAAAAAATGTTAAATACATTTACAAATCATTATTATTTGTTGATTCTTTTCTTCAAAATGAAACAAAGCCATTTGATTTATTGACATTAGGAAATTCGATTGCATCGAAGTATCGATACTTGGGAACAATTGAATGCCAATAGGTACATGAGTAACACTGCAATATAGTTTAATTAAAAATCAAAATGAAATTATAGGTAAAGGTTAGTAATGCATGCTTCACATGTCTCAGGTCCCCATGTCTAGTTTGTATATTAATGAAATTGGTAAGAATATAGAATACTCGTAAGTTGTAGCT
This sequence comes from Adelphocoris suturalis, assembly GCA_030762985.1. Lineage (NCBI taxonomy): Eukaryota > Metazoa > Arthropoda > Insecta > Hemiptera > Miridae > Adelphocoris > Adelphocoris suturalis. The sequence continues at coordinate 33,698,427 of CM061045.1, forward strand.
ACCATCGAGTTTGACCAATTTCTCAAAGTTATTAGTTTTGTTCATGCTATCGACAGTTTTGTAAATAACAATGCGACAATATATTTTGCCTATTAAATTAACAAATCCGAGTCTGTGTTACGTATTGGGTTTTGTGGTCACTATTATCCCACCAACAAAACAATATGTACCAATTACTGTATCACTAACACAACATGAAATTTAAAAATCGTAAGATAAGTTACAATACTAGACCAAGCTCTTCATAAAAATTGAATAAAATGAAAACAAATAAAGTAAGATAAGTAAATTAGAAAAAAACACATGAAAATCGATTAATAATTGTAGCTTGTGAAGCGCTTAAATGGATGTAAAACCCTTTTTATCCCCCTTCCCCCCCCCCCCCCAAAGAAGAAGCAAATTGAACATTTCTGATGTTCATTACACAACTGGACTAAAATTGGGATTCAACAAAATAAAGTCACAAAAATCGGTTGAGATTCGCAGCCTGGGCTACGCTTGAACTATTCCCCTTCCTGACGAGAAATTCGATCTTTCCAATTTTTCCAGCAAGTCTAGCAGAATAACAAAATGTCATAACAACCAGTCGAGCAGCATGATCATATAAGCGAATCATCGTGAATTATCGTATTATACTATCTTAAATTGTTTTGAAATTTGAGCTTTTTGAGTACGAAGAAATATCCAACCATTAATTTTATGACAATCAACTTATTCTGAATAATAATCTGGTATTCTAAAAAGAGTTTGGATTTTCAGCTTTTTTCGTACGTAACCAATAGTAACAGAACCAAAATTAATCAGCTTGACAAAGCGAATGGAAAATTTCATTTGGGAAGACGTAAATTCTCTCGACTTCTCGCAATTGAGAAAGCTTCCCGAACATTGAGAAGCTAGCAAACAGCTAGATTGGGAGAAAAGGTAATAATAGGTAGATAGCAATAGTAATAAAATCCTTCTCCATGTGTAAAACTTCCTAATTTATTGTAAAATATTATATCTTATACCTATTAACCCTAAAATGGAACTGTTTGTCGAATCGACGAAATTTCCAAAACCTTTCAGTGTTTCTAGATTAATGGGCGGGGTGGGGCCCCACCTGCTTCAGGTAGGTATACTTCCACGGATTGGTTTGCCTAGAAACGGCAAAGAATTTGGTGTGATGGAAGCGCGCCTTGGTGAGTTATTTTTCTTTTACTGACAGTCACGTCACCGATGCGGCAAATGGGTTGCAATGAACGATAAAATGTGTTAGTCGTTAAGACGAATGATTTGAAATGAACCATAAAATGTGTTAGTCGATCAGATGAATGATTTGAAATGAACAATGAAATGGGTTAGTCGATAGGACGAATGAGTTGCAATACAAATTAATTTTATACTCTTAACAGAGATGAATTGGCCACAATACAAATTAATTTTATGTTCGTCATAGAGACGGATAAGTTGCAATAGAATACTATTTTGTTCAAAAGCATCCTGTCATGTTTTGCTACATTTTACTGCTTTGAGAAATGGATGCATAGTAAATAATTCAGTGGCACATGGGGTATACAACATTAATTGTACATAGCTGTTGCGTAAGGAGGGGGAATTTTATGTATATATATATATATATGTATATATATATAAGGGTCCTTGAGTTTCGGTCGAGTCAATAACAAATGTTTGGTTTTGGCGAAGTTTCAGAAATTCTTTATTTCCACTTTCAGGCCAGTTTAGTAGACTGAGCTGAAAGGCGTCTTGGAGACTCAGAAGGAATTCAACTTCCTTCAAGCACTATTTGCACACTATTGAAAACTATGTCAAACTTGATTTTCGGTTGATTCGACGACGATCGTCGTCACCAACGACAAGTTCGTGTTGGTCACCAAAAACTATACAGCTAATTCTGGATGTCTAGAGTCTACCCTAATTCAACCCTACCCCCTCCCCCACCCACCTAACCACACCTCCACCCCTCACCCCTCCTAATTGCATGTTGATAACTCGAAAGTTGCAGCCTGTAGCGCGGAACACACACGCAGCACGCTGACAAGTGCTAGCCGAGTCAAAGTAGGGACTCACTTCATTAGTCAATATCATGATATCATTTAATAAAATAAACACCTTTTAGTTTCAACACTGTTACGAGTTTTGTTGAAATCCTTCAACATTTTCTAAAACATTTGTTGCTTGGATAAACCCTAAAATCAAGGGAAATATTCAGCAACGAATCATTAGCAATAAATAATTTTTACTATGGAATACCGCCGCCGAGAATAGCTTCAATGTTAGAAAACAGAAGAATCATTTGACGCACTTCAAACTCGGCAAACACATTTATTGTATTTGGGAGTTCCGGCGAAAAGCCCTCAGAGGAAGAACGGAGGGTTTGTCACTCATAATATATTTTGAAAGCGGATCAGCGGCAGCGCTTCATCGGAGGGGAAAGTATAAAGTTTATCATAAACCATCGAGGTGTCTCACGTCAAAGCTTATGCAACACAGCACAAATAATAAAAAGGTATAAATGAAAAATTCTTTCCAATTTTCACATTCATTCCGATTTTGAACTTACGCACCTATCATAAATAATAATGGTTACTCAGAATGAAGTATACGTACTTCCAGAATCGATTTTGGAACTGGTTTCCAAAAAAACTAAATTATTCAATGTTTTAGAGTGTAATTTTTATCGTAAGATAGTTCAACACTCCTTTTTTCAGAAAACAAACAATAGCATGATTGACAAATCTTTAAAAGTAGGTACCTACCACAAAAAAAAAATAAATAAATAAAATAAAATAAAATAAAAAATAAAAAATAAAAATAAAATAAATAAACAAATAAAAAATAAAATAAAGAAGGTGGCATGTTATTGATAAGTTTAAACTTAATTATAATAATTTTAGATCCACTGTTGGAATCGTATTGTTGTTGGGTGTAATATATTAGTGTTTACTCCTCAATAAAATGTTATTCTTCCGTAAAATCCTAACCAAGCTAGTTCCGTTTTCACTTTCCAAATAATACCAGTTTTGACCCCAATGTTGACTCTTTTGGGACTGTTAGCATTTTTGAGAAACCTCGTGGCTCTTTAATATTGAAATTTCCAATCTCTAACCGTTTCTTACCACAGAAAGAACATTTGAAAATAAATTAATTGGACCACGGTCATAGAGTTTGAGGGTGATGATTCCTTTGTTGATTATAGTATGTTTTAATTTTTGATTTTCTATGTATAACAGTAGGTACTTTTATGTTAAGTCGAATTTGACATGCAAAGAAGAAACAGGAAGGGATTTGATAAAGTTATTGTTTAGTTCATACTAGTGTCTATATATTTGATTAATTACGGAGCCTAAAGAAGAGGGCACTGCTCGCTAAGGGAGTCCATTGTTTTTCTCTACTACCACCCTCAATTATAGAAACAGAAAATCTTGATAGCAACAAAATGATTGATTCGTTCCAAACGTCAAAACCGGTCTGATGTCGTTAGCAGTTTTTACGTGGAATCTGACTACTTAAATTTATCTTCTTTCCTATGGGAAACGGCTTGCTAGGCCGTTACGAATGTAATTGGTCTGCTAGACCGGATTGGGTTCCCAAAGTGTACTGTATATCTGTGACTGATCTAATTTTAGGATACTGCAATTTTTACGAATTTCCTTACCACGAATTTCCTCTAACGTATTAGATTTCGGTCGAATGCTTAGCTCCCAGTTTGGGGAATCTTCTTGGAAATCCAACCGCACTAATCTAATTGCGTCATGTCAATTATAACGAACCCTTTGGTTGTTAGAAACAACAATATACGCAAAGACATAGATGTTCCGGAAGTACAAGAAACGATAAACTTATTTTAAAACCGGCAGCATCAGTCACTCGCAACACATGAAAAAAAGGACCAATCAGGAAGCTGCCTCACGATACTAGTATAATAGCATAAAACAAATCGCTTACATATTACAAACCCATCGCTTATTTATTAGGTACAACCAGTTATCCAATGAAAGTATTTGAATCTAATGTATTAATTTATTGTAATCAATTAACATACATGAGAGGCCTCAATTAACATATTTCATGAGAGGCTTGTCACTGGACAAGAACCTCACAACAAATCCCATGTTATTTATATAAAATTACTTTCCTTTCTCCACTAAAAAGTATTTAATACTAATAAAGTTATCTAACTGTTGAAAAAAATATGCTAATTCTTATCAACTATGTTCAGGTTGTGCGATTATTGGTTATACTCAAGATGTCATCTACGAAAATAAATCTTGGGTATGAAAACAATCTCTAAAAGGTCAAAACAATCTCTCTTATTGCAGATTTTCTGGGATCAAATTCTTGTCAGAAATGAGCTCTGAAATAGATTTCTGGTTCGGATATTGCATTCTGGGGCACCCTGTAGAGTCTTCCATAATCGTACCGTAATCTGAAAATCCGTTCGGACGTAGTTATTGGACTAAAATATTCCTGATTTATAGATTCGAAATTAGAAATAAACATTATTACATTATCGCAACAAACGCAGGTTCACCGTCACCAACCCTCTTCCCAGCATAATTAATTTTCATAACCACAGTCTCATAAATCAAACAAATCAAATTATTCTTCTGCATTCTTCTGTACTACAATAAAAAAAGAAAAAATCAGGCGATTGCTCAACGATCTGAGCAACTCAATTAGTGCTGTGAAAACAGAGATCGATGAACTTAATCGGCGTCTTAAAAATATTGGGATTGAGAGAACAATGTTGCTGGCCGACATTGATAAACTAAGAATTAATTGGTTGGATCCAGGAATAAAACAAAAATATATTTTGTGTCTATTATCATACTATGCAAGGGCTTTCAAATGTGAAGATAGATAATCTTGAATCTGTTCTAAACTACTTGTTGAGCTTGAAGGTAATATGCCTTTTTGAACATTGGCTGTCTATTGAAGAGATTGTATATCTAAATATAAATAAGTTTAAAATGAGTTCTCCATACTGCCGTGAAAAGAGTGCCCATGGTGGAACAGTAATTCTCACTTGTCCAAGCATAAAAAATGCTACCAAGCGTGTTGATATTGAAGCTCTCTCAGTTGCGAAGGTGTTGGAGTGTTCGGCCATTCAGATTCCTAATGGAACTTTCGGTGACATAATTGTCTGCTCTGTGTACCGAGTATGTGGTTCCAATCATGATGAATTTCTTCCATGTATAGAAACTGTCATCACAATCTGTTAGATTGGTAGCACTAGCAATACGGTTATTATTGCCGGAGATTTTAATGTGAATCTGCTTTAACTAGCTTGTAGAAGTAGGAGTGAGTTTCTCTCTCTTCTTCAGTCCTTTGGTGTCTATCCCATGATGCTGAATGAGCCTACCCGGATATTCAACAGCACATGTATTGATAACATCTTTACAAAATTTTATAAGTATGGAAGAGCTGAAGTCTATCACAACCAATTTTCGGATCACAGTCGGTAGTATTTAAATATGAAAAGCAGTGGCGGCCGTTGGTCTGCAAAAGGAGTGGGGCACAAAAATATTTACCTACCTATTTGACAGTCAAGAAGAGCATTGAGGTTTTTCTTCCATTTGTTTTTTTTTTTTTTTCAGTGTGAATTAATTTTGATCTTAACACATGAAACATAAATCCCACTTGGGTCATGTCAAATGCCTTGGGCAACTGTTATGAAAGAATATGGCTACTAAATAATAATCAATCATGATCATTGAATATTATTGATAAATGAAATATGAATTAATTAGATAAATAAATTAAATTAAAAATACTATCTTACCTTACTACCTACTTACCAAGTATCTAAGTACCTAGTTACTATGTATGTAAACATTTTAGAATGGACTATGTTATTATTAAAAGTACTAAACATTATCAAGGCTTCGATTGTATTGCACTAGTGAACTACTTAGGAGAAATAATTCCGAAGGAATATTAAGAAACTCAAATTAAATTTTGATGAAATGATAGAATGTGACGTTAGACGTCAATTAAAAATCGGATATTTCAAAAGACTATAGAAATGTTGTCCAACCTCACAACCACTACCCACTTATGTATAACCTTTTTCTTTAATGCAACATTTCCAGAATGATCAATGTTTTACTGAAAATATTAATTTGAGATGTTTTCGTTACAATTTATATTTTGAGATGCAACTAGTAATTAAATTGTTCAGATTAATAAATTAACCACACAGACCGCTGATCTATAATGCAAGCTGATCTACACACCCTAGTGTTCAAGACACCAACAATCAAGATTAGTAGGTACATTGGAGTGAGTAAACTGTAATTACAGACCAGATCGCTAACGTTTCGTTCTGAAAAGCAGTTCATAGCAAGCTTTTATCAATTGGCAATACAAAATGTAGTTGAAATTTCACCTTGTACCAGATGGGCGAGGTATTCTACGACTGTAAACTATTGAGTCTAAAACTTTATTCCTTTGTGGGGAGCGAAAGAAAAATCAAGAGAACCCTGTCAAATTTAGAAAAAACCTGCGAACTACAGGGATAATAGAGGCAGCCTGTAGCATAATCAAATTTAATTGATGAGCATAACAGTGAATAAAACTAGCATTGGATAGCTTTCTCGAACTCTTTTCTGTCCCCACTATTGCACCCACTCATAACAGCAGCCCCATCATATGTCTGGCACAATAACTTGTATCATTGCCGATAACTTCATTCAATTCATTGATAATAATTGAAGACAACGTTTCAGAGTTACAAGCGGGAGGGTTCTGAAGAGCGAAAAAGCGATCTTTCACTTGATTGACAATCAAATATCTATAAAATAACAGTGAATTGAATTTTTCAAGAACAATCTGTTGTCTCATCTGCTACAACGGATAGATATTTAGCCCTAGCGATTTCTAGTTTTATCGCATCTTGACACATATGAAATATACTGTCAAGTAGCTCATTCTGTATGGTTTTGGTGGTGCCTTTGAACACTTTAGCATTTTCCAAATGTGACCTCAAAATGTCGTCAGTTTTGGCTGATTTTGTTACTAAGCCCAGAAAACTTATCTTTAGTAAAAACTGATGTAAGTAACAATGAAGTTAATATATACGTACAAACGGCAATGTGGAATAAAAAGTGAAGGAAACTTATCTTAAGTCCCAAATCGTCCTTATTCCATCAGGATCAGTCTCCAGGTGCTGTTGTTGAAAATAGGTACAATCTACGAATCTACCTATCCTTATTCAAAGGTAAGACGTGAATAATAGAGGAACTGGGAATGAATCTGAGAAATATGAACACATTTTTACATTTAAAACAGCAGAATAAGTAGGGTCCTAGGTTATAGAATAGGAAAGTAATGATGTAACATGTAACCTAGGAGCTAAAGGCTAAACTATGATCTTACTTCCTACACTTTAGAAGGATATTCTAGTTTTCCACAGTGATGGTGCAAAGGGAACTCCTAGCACGGATGGTAGGGAAGATATCACAGAGTAACCAGAGTGCATCATGGAGTGACCAGAAGAAATCAGTTTGGCTGATGGAATAAACCAAAACTCTCTAGTGGAAACCACTCATAACGTAAATTTCATCCTACGGTCTTTAGACAAGTGGAAACACTGTCTGTGGCAAGGCCCCGAATATCATCAGAAATATCACTTTATGACCTTCCTTTTCCGTTCCTTGCCCTTTATTTCCCGTTCCTTGTCCTTTATTTCCCTGTACTTACCCCTTCACAGTCTAACCTGAATCGACAAAATTTCTCTCTCGATAGAGTGATATCGCAATCTACGTACTTTGTTGCTGGTAGATGGATCTTTGGCATAAACCTTTTCCTTCTAGCTTACACCTTGGAGTCACAGCTAAACGCTGCACTCTTCGTACTAATTTGAAACGCGATGAGTTGCTTGTAAAGGCTTCATTCTAGTTTGTTTCTTTTTCCCAAAAGTAGCGGGGCAAGTCCCGATGCCCCCCCTCACCGGCCGCCCCTGATGAAAAGTGTTGTGTACTCTCGAGCGAACGTGGGCAATTACGAGCTGAAGACAATGTTTAATGCCCGCAATTCGTGCTCTTCAGCCACAAACACTTGAACTTATATGTCCTCGAATCACAGAAAAATATCAATGAAAATTGTGATTCTCTTATGAAAACTCTAACTGGCTTAATCGATTACCATTTTCCTCTTTCCCGTACCATCAAAAAGTGTGATAAATGGCACAATACAGTAGATGTATCGAGAGCAACAAGTGAAATGATTGAGGTATTCAACGACTACTAACCCAGATTATAGAAGATTATTAAATCAAAGTCGTAGGAAACACTCCAGGCTTGTTAGATTCTTCCGATTCTTCTGATTTAATGAAAGATATTCTGATGAAAAGAAAGATAGATTGTTGGATCAGCGAAAAAATCTAAAACTATCTGGGGTATCATCAACTCAGTAAGTAGAAAAAGAGAATTCGTTGAAGAGATAATCCTTGCAAGAGATGGTTGTAGTATCTAAACCCCTTCAAGAGTGCTGAGCAATTCTGTGATTATTTTCAGGAGATCATAGATACGTTTCAGGCCAGTGTGTCCTCAGAACCTGAATTTTGAGAGAAATTCTAAATCTATGTTTTTTCTCCCATATCGATATCAGAGTTTTCGAAGACATGCCATCAGATAAATGCCACCAGTGTACCGGGTACAGTGCTGAAATGTGTGATTGAGGAGCTAGCCCCAACACTGGTCACAATATTTAATGAATCTTTAAATACGGGCATTTTCCCAGATCTCATGAAATCAGCTCTCATAATCCCTATCTTTAAAAAAGGTAAGCGATATAATCAAGAGAATTATCGACCGATCAGCATTCTCTTTTATTTTGCCAAGATACTTGAAAGCTTAGTATATAAACGGTTAGGTATTGAGCTTCGTTCTATGTTGTAATCTGTTCAACGTAGCTCAATACAAATTTTTAAGCCAAAAATCAATCATCACTTCAACTTTCGAGTTGAACGAATTTATTTATCAGGGTGTTGGTGAGGGCTTGAACGTAATGGGCTTGTTTGTGGATTTAACAAAGGCGTTTTACCTTGTACCTCACGGATTTCTACTGAGAAAACTTGAGCAGTATGGAGTTCAAGGGTTGTGTTTAGATTGGTTTCGGAGTTATCTTAGTTCTCAACCATGAAGGATTGGGATGTGTTCGAGACAAGGTACCAAGACATATTCGGAGAAAATGATTCAACGAAAAGTTCCACAGAGAAGCATCCGAGGGCCTCTCATGTTTCTGATTTTCGTCAATGACTTTCCCCATCAACTGGGTTCCTTGGATCATGATTCCAGGATCGTGATGTATGCGGAGGATATCAATGTTGTTCCGAGGAAAAAGACCTATGACAGATCATGTTAACTTCTGCTCCAGAATCTTTGAGGATATTCGATCGTGGCTTACAACGAATGGTTTATGTCTCAATGATGCAAAGAAATCCTGCATCTTTTTTCAAAGTAGCAAAAGTCGAATATGTCCTCCTTCGACATTATCTCTGGATGGTTTGAAGAGTTTTGCAACAGATGTGACCAAATTCTTGGGGGTTCATCTTGATTGCTATTGGAAATTTGACAGACATGTTGCGGTGGTTGGTACTAAACTGAGCAGTTTATGCTATTGCCTACGGAAGCTATCATCTTTCGCCTCTAGACCTGTTGTACTTTTTGTTTATCACGGCGTTCAGGCCTCATGCTACCTTTGGCATTATATTCTGGGGTTAACCAGTTAACTTGAACTGTGTTGTGAAGCCAAGCTCTTTTGGTCGTGGACGGTTTAGATCAGCTGGATTGCTAACAATACCATCTACCTATATTAACGAGAGCCTGGTTTTCATTAGAAAAAATAACATCTACTTCACCTCATCCAACTTTTCCCAAAATTATTCAACTCGCAACAAAAATCTTCCAATGATTCCAAGTCAGCGACTCACACTCTTCGAGAATGGTCTTCTTTACCCCATGATGAAAATAGTGAACTATGTTGCCTTACCTGACAACTCCACCTCGCTTGCTTCTTTCAAGAAACGGGTCAAGTTATTCCGAACTGGCAAACAGTTTCATAGCGTAGAGGATTTTTTTCAAGGTAGTCCTTGTATATAATGTGACAGTTTGACCATCAGTTCAAATCATAATTCCCGCCAAATCATTATTATTGAGATAATCGAAATATGCGATTATGTATCGATTAGTTGGTGCACATCCGATATTCCGCCTTTTTCCAGCGGTTTTATAATTTTTACTGTTTTTTCATTTTAACTGGTAGGAATCAATCATTTCTAATTTCTACTGTTTCTTCATTTCTACTGTAGGGTTAGGTAGGGATTGACCACTTGATGTTATGATTTTTTGAGATGCGAGCTTGCGAGCATCCAGACCACTAATTTATACACTTCATTCTGATCTACATGTCCACTTATCTGCATTTTTACTAAGGGATTGACTACTTGATGTTATGTATTTTTGAGATGCGAGCTTGCGAGCATCCAGACCACTAAACTATACACATCATTCTGATCTACATTTCCAACTAATCTGCATTTTTGAGGTTGCGTAAACCAACCGCATTTTCTGGTTGCTCGTGCACAACACTTCGGTTGGTATGACGCGGATTTTTTGCAAAAACTGAGCTGCAGTGGATTCACTATCGACATCGCGCTCGAGAGATTTGAAAGATATAAAATCCATGATTCAACGAGAAAAACGACTGTCCGTAAAGCAAATATGTCCGGCATCCGGGAAAAGGACGAAACCTCGAACGGAGCACAATCGATACATAATCGCATATTTCGATTATCTCAATAATCGAACCTTCCTGCCCTATAATGCACTAGTACCGAAATTTGTAATGTCTTTATTTTTCCTGCGAATAGAAAAACTGTGAATAATCACCAAATTAATTTTCGGATAATTTCCGGATTAAATGTTACACTTGAGTCCTCGATCTCGTTGATAATCACAAGCCTCCTAGAAGCGAAAAGTGTTTGAGGCTTTGGATATTATCTTCCTACGGCTGCCCCCCAAGAGGGGCGAATATCCATGTTTTCTCCGCCATGATTATTGAGTTGAGTTGAACTCAACTTTGGAAAGTAGACTGAACACTGAACAATAAAACTCAATGAGTTCTATTGTTCAGTGTTAGTCTACTTACTTGCGCTCCCAAGCTATCTGATTTTTATAATAAATCCTACAAGTAAATCTATTTCAAGTTCATTTCTTTCCGTAAATACTCAGTGACCATGATCTATGCAGAAATGTTTGTTCACATGCATTTGTAAGAATCTTATTTGTAAATATCTATTTTTATATTTTTTATATTGTCATATCTTTTATTTGTAATTGCTTTTAGACTATTCCAATCACATTTATTGTGAATTGCTTTTTGAAAATAAAACATTATTATTATTCACAGCAGAGATATTTCGTTATCTCATCATCTATCATTAGCATATACTATTACATTCGCTCCAACGGTAAACCAAGGAAATTTTGCTTTCAGAAATTGGCTTGTTCGAATCGTGGTTCCTTCTATTTCGAGGGTAAGCTAAAGAACAATCAGTTTTACCATTCCTAGGTGATTCTGTTCTTACATACTTGCTGATAGGATTTTGCGCATTTCCTGCTGGCCTAATTTTTAGTTATTCCCATTCAACACAACTTCCCAATATCAGACTTCCAGTTTTATAATTGCGAACAGAATACTGAGACCACCTATACCACAAAATACTCACTGGGAAAAGAGCAGAAAAATTATTTATTCAATTCAAAAAAGTAAGATGCACAAATTATATTGAATAAAACCGAATGCCTACAGTTCGACTAAGAATAACCCAACAACATAAACATCCAGGATTCAGTTCAGGATCTATATTTGCTTTTGAGAACTAAATACAGAATTGGTTCATGTTTGGACTCAGCGCGTCATTCCTCGAAGTCTAGGATCTAAACGAGTCGAGGACTGCTGGGCTTTGATTTTTGATCTATAGGGATAGCCCAGCACAATCCAAGACGGATTTTTCCGTCAAGACCTGACATTCCATCTCTTATAAGTCCTAGACTATGTCACCTCGAAGTCTGTAAACGGAAAAAATCCTCTCCAAAAAAGGTACTAACATACATTTTGGAGCTGTTGCAATATTCTTCTTTTTAGGCTAAATCTTTCAAATTGTCTGAATGGGATTCCGTCGTTGTTGTCAAACTAGTTGTGATATATGCTGAAGTAGAGACAATTTTACGTTGGTGAAATCCCACTTACGGTAACAAGGGTCATATGAGTATTGAATGGGGGATTGAACAGCCCAAAACGGCGATTTAGGGTTTACGGTTTCATTATTGAAAGCATATCGAACTCAAGAGATTATTCAATAAACAGTTTCACACTGTCTTTCTGATATTGTATCTACCAAGTTGGTATGATGCTCCCTTCCACAATTGGATTCAACATGATAGTTGGATCCAGACATAAGACAGACAACGTACATATAACGTTCGATGAAGCAAAGGTTGCTCAATTAGCTCACAATTAGACGTAGCTTGATATACCCTCCCTCCACTAATTATATTAGTGCCCTGCTCGAGACTGATATCAAAGCAAACTAATCAGCGATAGACGTGATTCTAAAAGGGAAGCAGCTCTCCTGTCCTTACGGGAATATGGAACTCAATCAGTCTCCGTCGGAACTAACAGTCTGTAAATAATAATAGCTCAACAATTCATCGAAGTGAATATCGACATAATGGGAAATCGGTCATTAAAAAATACATTAGACCTCATGGGCATCAAAGACGAGTAACTTATCAAAGACGTAAGTAACACATTTGCGGATAAAACAAAGCAATACTTTCTCGTATATCAAAGTTAGTGCCCCCTAGAAACTCGAGATAACATTTTTATTACCCTTTGATATTCAAGTATTTTATTTCTGTGACACCAAATATACACTGTACAGTCAATATAATAAATATAAGTCAAATAAATTTGTCCATATTTTACTAGTAAAATCAATGGTAGTAAGTAACAATGAATATAGAAAAATAAATAAATAAGCCAGTCTCAACGCTCACATAAATCCTCGATCGAGTAGATATTCGAGCTCTTAAGCTTTTTCGGCCAAACTGCTGCTCAGGATTGTACTATTTTGGGTTTCCAGACTATCACGTAAGACATTGAATGATTTTGAGCCGATATTCGCTATGTTGTTTTTCTGAGACGATTTACGTCTGAGTTGTTCAGTCGGTAGATTTCCTCGCTGGCGAGTATTTTGTGTTTTAGGAGAAAACTGCAAGTAGTTTATGTACTCTTTCACAAACAGTATTGCATCAATCGCGTAGAGGTCGAAGATAAGTCGTAGACCCATTTTCTGGAAGAGGGGTCTGCAAGAACACCTGGGACTTTTCGACACATAATTCTTAGGGCTTTAGTTTGTTTGAGGAGAACTGTAGTAGCATAAGGAGAATCCTCCCAAAGAATCAGACCATACTTACCTCACATTTGATTCAACAAGTGCGTATTGCGCACTCATGAGAACGGACGGGGACAGACAAATAGCCAACTTTCTCAGCGTAAAGATCGAACTAGACAGCTTACAGTTCAGTCTTGAGTGAATTTCTAATCCCAGAAGGTTTTCGTGTCGGGATACGGTACCATTGGTTATATGAAACTTGGTAAGCTTGGTTTTGGCGTCATCTAGGATCAACATGTTGTCGATATCCAATATCGAAACATTAATTAGAGCACCAAAAAATGCTGATATTATCTGTTACTATCAACTTCGTTTCGGATTGTCCTTAATGCTTTAAGTGGGATGTCTTCAAGTTACCAAGGTAAACTTTTTCATAATGAACAAAATGTATAAATATTCCCTGAATACAATGGTTTTTCTTTCAGCAAATATTGTGAATTCGGTTAACTAAAGGAACGGTGACACGATATTTGGAATAACAGATCTTTAGCGAATATGGCAGCATTCAAAGTTTCGAGTTTTGATGGTCTGTTGTATTGATAGAGACGTCAATATTCTCAACATTTCGACGTTAGTCGGGAAGCTACATGTATGGGGTGGTGTTGAGATCTTAACAAAAAAAGGAGTCTTCTGGATAGCCGTTCACTCCGGTGTAGGTTATCAATGGGGGTTGAAATTTCATGACCAAGTTGAGGCTCATGATAAGAAAGTTCCAATCGTGCACTTTACAAGCTAGTTTTTTTATGAGCAATTTTCATTAATTTTCGGCCCATTTTAGTGAATTTCCATGAAATCAAAAGTTATTGAAGTTTCACTCAATCAGCATAAGAGCAAATTTTTGACGAATTTTGCAGCTATTCATGGACTACAACGAACCTACTCACTGTCTGCGAATCTGGAAGTGGAAACCTAGGGATCAACAGTGTTAATAGGTATCTCCTATCACGCTTCTAAGAATTCTAATTTTAGTGGAATGGTGGAATGGCTTAATGTTCTTTGTGCTGATGTTGCAGCGAACTGAAATTACCCATCAGTTGTAACAGAGTTACCTCCTGAGAGGTCCATCAAGCTCCCGTCAGAGCTCCAGAGATGGCGTTGTCGGCATCCCGTTGAGGAATCAATGGGAAAGACGCGCTGTTCTCGCTCATTCTAGACAGCTGTGTTGGCGTCGGTTGATACCCTGGTGACAGGAATAAAAAACTTCCCCGAACATGGCTTATTAAAAGCTCATTAGTAGGGGTGGTATCTCTCTGACGGGATGCCTCTGTTACCTCCTCTACCTTGTTATGAGGATTTAGGCCCCCATTGCACCTCTGGGGGGGGCACCTAAATTCCTTATATGGTAGCAGAGCGTGGTTTGGATTATGCACGGCTGACGCCTAGTAGTCCAAATCCACTATTTTTGGGGCGTTAATGTTTCAGAAGAAACATGGCCCGGGGTTCCAGAAGGAATTCCCATTATCACCCTTTGGTATATAAATAATTTCATTGGTCTTTGAATTATAATTTCTCTCTTATTCCCTTTTTATATTTTATATACCATTTCATATTTTCTTTCAACCATTTCATATTTTCTTTCAATGATATTTTCTTTCAATCATATTTTCTTTCAATGATATTTTCTTTCAATGATATTTTCTTTCAATGATATATTATTTCAATTTTATGCCACCTGAGTGCACAATTTCTAAGTCCCCTAAAGTTGGGCAAATTCATTTTATACTATTTTCTTTCAATTATTTCGCCACCTGAGTATTGCTATATGTCAATTACCAGGTTAGTGCGCCATTTAAGTCCCCATAGTTGGGCAATTTAATTTCAAAGTCCCCAATGTTGGGCAAATTAATTTCTATATTTATTTTGATTTCCTAAGGTATAAGTCTCCATAGTTGAGCATCCGTTTTGTCCCGATTGTTCAATGAAGATACTTCTTATGAAGCTTCATTGACAATCCAGTTTTAATTTCTATTCCCCCATCCAAAACGCCAATGCAGCTATTTATGATTGAATGAGCATTAGTTCTCAGCTATTCACTATTCCACCCAACTACCATCCTTGATCTTCAATCAAGGATGTCTTTAAGGGGAGGAGTGTAACAGAGTTACCTCCTGAGAGGTCCATCAAGCTCCCGTCAGAGCTCCAGAGATGGCGTTGTCGGCATCCCGTTGAGGAATCAATGGGAAAGACGCGCTGTTCTCGCTCATTCTAGACAGCTGTGTTGGCGTCGGTTGATATCCTGGTGACAGGAATATTAACCTTCCCCGAACATGGCTTAATAAAAGCTCATTAGTAGGGGTGGTATCTCTCTGACGGGATGCCTCTGTTACCTCCTCTACCTTGTTATGAGGATTTAGGCCCCCATTGCACCTCTGGGGGGGGCACCTAAATTCCTTACACAGTATAATTCTCGATCAAATACATAAATCTTCAATCATTCTTTTGTACCTATGGAACACTCCTGTTTTTTCGGCATCTCAGGACTTCTGGTACTTTAATCAATATATTTGTTAAAGTAGTCTGGGGGAGTAAGGGGGGAATACAAAAGCAAGGCCCGATACTCCACGTTCTACTCAGTGTTAATGAAGAATTTCACCAATTGGTCAGAGCTATAAGTATTGACATCTTCATTTGTCTCTTATTTGTGCTGTTCTTTGGCTGAATTGAAAACTTTTCTTTTTTATCTTGGAGGAGGGGGGGTCTTAACGAATCCCATATAAAAATCTTCCACTTGCAGAAGGATTTAACCAAAATTTTAAACAAATCCATGGAAGGCTTTTAGTTTTTCGGAAAAAATACATTATAAAGAGTTTTTATCAGCTAAATTTGATATCTGGCCTTAAATTCCAGAAATATTCATTGTGAATACCTCCAAGAGTCATCAGGTCTTCATAGAATTGTACTGGTTACAGACGGAAAAGTACTCAGTAGTGACATTTAACTGGACATCACGACGGTACCGTCAATTTTCAGTACCAATGTGATTAGTTTAGACCTCTCCGTCGAAGTCTCGATAGGTAATGTCTGTATCCTAGGTAAATTCATAGTTGCTGAAATGATGGTAGTCTCTACGCGTGTGCAAATGATTTTAACTTGTAAAAAATGTAGATTTCAAACAATTTGATGAGACTCTCAGAGATTATACGGGTTATTCCTTAGATGTTCCATGTAAATTCCATTGATGTCGGATCAATCGTAGCCTTTGCGAGTGAGCAAATGTAAAATTGTTTCAACAACCATAACGTCTACGGTTTCCATCCGCTTTGAACGAAATTCTTTGGGTAGGAGTTCAGTTGGTTCCCTGTAAACTTAATAGATTTGCTTCCGAGTCTTCGCGGGTAGCGGAAGGTTGGTATTCACTTTCGGGTGATGAAAAACTGGTTTTTTCTTCTTTTTGCCCCGTCTTGAAAATTTTATGTGTTGAGAATTCTCTCTATGAAAAATAGGAATGTTCGTAATAAGAATTTCAGCGAGTGTACTTGAAAGAGGAGGGGGGGGGGGGGAGGTATTGAACATAATTTTTTCCTTCGTGGGAGGTGCATGAAGATGCAGAGGTGAAGCCTAAGAGAACACACTATATTTTAAGCAATTTGGATTTGGAGCTATCACCCTTTAATCATGGATCTTTTGCACTGTTTTCTCTAGGCGTACCTACAAGGTGTAACATTATAGAACTCGTAAATAAAAACTCAAACTTCAAATTCCGTCAGAGATGGTGCTATATTTCACTTGTTCCTCCAAAGAACGTCATATTACTATAATTTATTTTTTGTAAGTAATGAGTTAATTCAATTGTATACAGGGTGTCTCGACTTAGGTAGGTAAGACTTCAGGGATCGATTTTACAAGTAATTTGCAACAAAAAGTGCCTTATAGACTGTTTCTTTTAGAGGCCGAGTTATTTCTTTTTATAGATTTTTTTCGTGTTTTCAACCTTACATCACAAAAACAGCTCTAACTCCCCAATTTGTCAAACTTTCTCAAATCTAAGGATACCGTTGGGAAGAGCGTTAAATGTCCTTTCATTCTGTTGTAAATTTCAATTTTTTTGATTAGTTCTAGTTTTAGTGAAAAAAATGGCCGAAATTTAACATTTGAAAAAAATGTAAAAATTGTCGATTTTCTTTGTTTTTCTGCTCCTCAGTATGGAAGTTTTTCAACAAGCACTTTCCGGGAAAAACTTCCTCAACCTGTCAGCTTTCCAACGGTTTACCAAAAAAAAATAAAATAAAATAAAATTTTTTTATAGGTAAGTTTTGGGAGAAAATAGCGTTTGAATGACAAAACACGTGATTTTGTCGGTCAAAATCGACTTTTTTTTGTTGTAAATATTTCATTATGCACAGCTGTATTCGATGATAATAAACCAAAAAAATAATAGTTTCTCTACCTAACTCATCTTCCACCTGCCTCATCTACCTGAGCAAAATTAGATAATTATCGGGGGGGCAGGCAAAAAAATACGATAATACGATCGGCTACCTCAGTCAATTGTGCTTCAAAATTATTCCTCGGATACTTATCTTTCATTTGAGTAGGTACCTAATAATACGGGGTGGGTTGGCAATGAAAATGCTGTTGTGTATCAGAGATCGCTCGTGTTATAAAAAAATAATAATTACTTGTTTAAAGAAAAAATAAAAAAAAAAAAAAAAAATCAAAGCTGGTTCTTAAAGTGCTTCCTCCTTCCTGTATGCGTTGCGGATCGTGTGACGTTACGTGAGGTATGTGCATTCTGCATACAGGAAGGAGGGAGACACTTTGAAAACCTGCTTTTTTTTAAAGAAGTAATTATTACTTTTTTATAAAACGAGCGACCTCTGATACACAACAGCATTTTAATTGGTAATCCACTCCGTATTATTAGGTACCCACTCAAATGAAAGATAAGTATCCGAGAATTTTGAAGCACAATTGACTGAGGTAGCTGATCGTATTATCGTATTTTTCCGCCTGCCCCTCCGATAATTATCTAATTTTGCTCAAGTAGATGAGGCAGGTGGAAGATGAGTTAGGTAGAGCCACTATTATCTTTTTGGTTTATTATCGTCGAATACAGCAGTGCACAATGAAATAAAAATAAAATAATAAAATAAAATACTTAAATTAAAAAAAAAAATTAAAAAAAAAAAAAAAAAATGAAACGTCAATTTTGACCGACAAAATCACGTTTTTTGTCATTCAAACGCTATTTTCTCCCAAAACTTCCCTATAAATTTTTTTTTTTTGTAGACCGTTGGAAAGCTGACAGGTTGAGGAAGTTTTTCCTGGAAAGCGCTTGTTGAAAAACTTCCATACTGAGGAGCAGAAAAACGAAGAAAAATCGACAATTTTTACATATTTTTCAAATGTTAAACTTTGACAATTTTTTTCACTAATTAGAACTAATAAAAAAAATTGGAATTTACATTAGAATGATAGAAAAGAAATTATTATGTGATCACGCAGAAATTATTGCTGTGAGGCGTAATATACGAAGTGGGTATAATTATCACCTCGACTGGGTCAAGAGAACATACATAATTGAAGCTCGTCTGCCGTTTATCCGCCGTAGAACGTCAAAAGGAGGAATTTACCCTTTTTCCAGTATGACTTTTACAATAGAGGCTCGCCAAGCACTTCAAGGAGTCGTTTCAAAGTGAGCGAGGTCAAAGGTCAGAGGTAGCTAATGAGCTCCTCGGCTGCGGGCCTGTGCTATCTATTCCAGGCATGCATCACAATTACCCCGGAAAACACGTAGCTCTTAGGGGTCGCATTAATGGTGAAATCATTTAGTGAGACCATCAAGATTACGGTCACTTCGCCTATAACCCATGGGAGATGTATCTCAAATAAAAAAAAATGCTGCTCTTTCCTTTTCTCGCGTTTTCTCACTTTCGTTTTACCTGGTTCCGTTTTACACTAGTCGTAGGTTCGTGCTATTGGTCGGAGAAACATTTTTTCGGAAGGAAGGTATTAGTCACGAACATTCTTGGAAGACAAGAATCAATTAACTCCAAGTTGAGTTCTATCTCAAAATGAAGCCACCAAGGAACGAATAGTTCCTTGCTGTGAAAATAACCATGTTTAAATGAATAAGTAGGTACCTAATTGTAAGACCGCGTCGTTGGTATCTTTGCAAAAAAGAATGTTTTTTGAATCTAACCCAGTACACGTGCCTTCGCCTTAATATTAACAAATAAATAAAAATATATGTATGTTCATTAGACGTGCAGGGGACTGTAACTGTCTGGAATTTCAGCTGCATTAATATATATACAGGGTTTCTCGACTTAAGTAGGTAAGACTTCAGTGATCGATTCCACAAGTAATCTGCAACAAAAAGTGCCTGTAGACTTTTTCTTTTAGAGGCTTCGTTTCCGAGTTATTTCTTTTTGAAGATTTTTTTCGTGTTTTCGACCTTACATCACAAAAACAGCTCTAACTCCTTTATTTTTCGGGTTTTCTCAAATCTAAGGATACCGTTGGAAAGAGTGTTAAATTTTCTATCATTCTAATGTAAATTCCAATTTTTTTTATTAGTTCTAATTAGTGAAAAAAATTGTCAAAGTTTAACATTTGAAAAATATGTAAAAATTGTCGATTTTTCTTCGTTTTTCTGCTCCTCAGTATGGAAGTTTTTCAACAAGCGCTTTCCAGGAAAAACTTCCTCAACCTGTCAGCTTTCCAACGGTCTACAAAAAAAAAAAATTTATAGGGAAGTTTTGGGAGAAAATAGCGTTTGAATGACAAAAAACGTGATTTTGTCGGTCAAAATTGACGTTTCATTTTTTTTTTTTTTTTTTAATTTTTTTTTTTAATTTAAGTATTTTATTTTATTATTTTATTTTTATTTCATTGTGCACTGCTGTATTCGACGATAATAAACCAAAAAGATAATAGTGGCTCTACCTAACTCATCTTCCACCTGCCTCATCTACTTGAGCAAAATTAGATAATTATCGGAGGGGCAGGCGGAAAAATACGATAATACGATCGGCTACCTCAGTCAATTGTGCTTCAAAATTCTCGGATACTTATCTTTCATTTGAGTGGGTACCTAATAATACGGAGTGGATTACCAATTAAAATGCTGTTGTGTATCAGAGGTCGCTCGTTTTATAAAAAAGTAATAATTACTTCTTTAAAAAAAAAGCAGGTTTTCAAAGTGTCTCCCTCCTTCCTGTATGCAGAATGCACATACCTCACGTAACGTCACACGATCCGCGAGGAAGAGATGCCACCAACGCATACAGGAAGGAGGAAGCACTTTAAGAACCAGCTTTGATTTTTTTTTTTTTTTTTTTTTTTTTTTTTTTTTCTTTAAACAAGTAATTATTATTTTTTTATAACACGAGCGATCTCTGATACACAACAGCATTTTCATTGCCAACCCACCCCGTATTATTAGGTACCTACTCAAATGAAAGATAAGTATCCGAGGAATAATTTTGAAGCACAATTGACTGAGGTAGCCGATCGTATTATCGTATTTTTTTGCCTGCCCCCCCGATAATTATCTAATTTTGCTCAGGTAGATGAGGCAGGTGGAAGATGAGTTAGGTAGAGAAACTATTATTTTTTTGGTTTATTATCATCGAATACAGCTGTGCATAATGAAATATTTACAACAAAAAAAAGTCGATTTTGACCGACAACATCACGTGTTTTGTCATTCAAACGCTATTTTCTCCCAAAACTTACCTATAAAAAAATTTTATTTTATTTTTTTTTTTTTTTGGTAAACCGTTGGATAGCTGACAGGTTGAGGAAGTTTTTCCCGGAAAGTGCTTGTTGAAAAACTTCCATACTGAGGAGCAGAAAAACAAAGAAAATCGACAATTTTTACATTTTTTTCAAATGTTAAATTTTGGCCATTTTTTTCACTAAAACTAGAACTAATCAAAAAAATTGGAATTTACATTAGAATGATAGAAAATTTAACACTCTTTCCAACGGTATCCTTAGATTTGAGAAAACCCGAAAAATAAAGGAGTTAGAGCTGTTTTTGTGATGTAAGGTCGAAAACACGAAAAAAATCTTCAAAAAGAAATAACTCGGAAACGAAGCCTCTAAAAGAAAAAGTCTACAGGCACTTTTTGTTGCAGATTACTTGTGGAATCGATCACTGAAGTCTTACCTACTTAAGTCGAGAAACCCTGTATATATATTAATGCAGCTGAAATTCCAGACAGTTACAGTCCCCTGCACGTCTAATGAACATACATATATTTTTATTTATTTGTTAATATTAAGGCGAAGGCACGTGTACTGGGATAGATTCAAAAAACATTCTTTTTTGCAAAGATACCAACGACGCGGTCTTACAATTAGGTACCTACTTATTCATTTAAACATGGTTATTTTCACAGCAAGGAACTATTCGTTCCTTGGTGGCTTCATTTTGAGATAGAACTCAACTTGGAGTTAATTGATTCTTGTCTTCCAAGAATGTTCGTGACTAATACCTTCCTTCCGAAAAAATGTTTCTCCGACCAATAGCACGAACCTACGACTAGTGTAAAACGGAACCAGGTAAAACGAAAGTGAGAAAACGCGAGAAAAGGAAAGAGCAGCATTTTTTTTATTTGAGATACATCTCCCATGGGTTATAGGCGAAGTGACCGTAATCTTGATGGTCTCACTAAATGATTTCACCATTAATGCGACCCCTAAGAGCTACGTGTTTTCCGGGGTAATTGTGATGCATGCCTGGAATAGATAGCACAGGCCCGCAGCCGAGGAGCTCATTAGCTACCTCTGACCTTTGACCTCGCTCACTTTGAAACGACTCCTTGAAGTGCTTGGCGAGCCTCTATTGTAAAAGTCATACTGGAAAAAGGGTAAATTCCTCCTTTTGACGTTCTACGGCGGATAAACGGCAGACGAGCTTCAATTATGTATGTTCTCTTGACCCAGTCGAGGTGATAATTATACCCACTTCGTATATTACGCCTCACAGCAATAATTTCTGCGTGATCACATAATAATTTCTTTTCCATTTTCATATTACAAACATTCTATAAGAATTGATGACTGCCAATATGTCTTTAGTTTTTTCTTGATACAGTATATGAACCCGCTCATAATGCAAATCAGTGTCAATGTACACTAGGGTGGTTAAAGATAAATAAATAAGTTTTCAAATCGAGCCGCTCTTCCGCAATCAACTTTGTATATATAAACAAGCAGTGCTACTAAATTTTCAGCCACTTTCTTTGAGTTTTAGAGGTCGCTCAAGCGCGTTTTTCACATTTTAAGATGCACGAATTCCCGCCTGAAGAATTGAATTAAAAAATAGAAGAGACGTCAGAAAAATAATTAGCACCTCACTTTCTCGTTCGTTGACGTCTCAGTTTTTTGATGGCGCAAATAAATTTTTCCTGATACCTCCCGCGAAAATTTAGGAAAATTGACAAATTCTCTAAAAAATTTCTGAATTTAGTGGTAAATAAATGTCTTATGCAATAGATATGTGATTCGGCAATGATTGATTCCAAATATGTTAATTCATTATTTTTCCCAAGGAATCACGTGGAACTGTTAGTTTGACGAAATAATTACTTCTGCACTCCCAAAAACGTCCTAAATCCCGTCAATGTATTTGGAAAGATCTCGCATCAGGGAGGGGTTCCTCCTTCGGTGGTGACTCGTGGAGGTCGCAGAGCGGCAAAACAAGCAAGAAGGCGGAAATACTAGTGGGTCTAGAAGTTGTGGAGGAAGCATCCGGCTCATTTAGCAGCAGAGGTACTGGAAGGAGCTGGATGAACAAGTTTTGCCCCGTCTATGGGAGTTTGTGGACTGTTTGGAACCACTCTTGAGTGCTCCCCGCCACAACCCCGGTAAACCGGTGGCGCTTCCTTTGCGCACCTTTATGTGCATGCTCGTGCTTCATGACGAGGCCTATAAGTTCGTGTTGAAAAGTTCCAGTCATGCAGCATGATCGTATGAGCGAATTTTCTTAAATTACTTATCGTATTTTAATACCTATGTTAAATCGTATCGGAATTTGAGCAATATGAGTATAAAGAAAGTGTTGAAAACCAATTTTATGGCAAAAAAACCCTTACAAAATAAAATACGGTGATTCAAAAATGATTTTGAATTTTAGGATTTTTTTGCTTTTTTTCATAAATTTTTCAGCAAATATTAATGACATTAAATTAAGTACGTCTTTCAGCATAATTTTGTGCAAACATTTGTTAATGTCCTAGTTAATCGTTGATAATTTTGTTTTGACTGAAACCCTGCTAAAAATTATAAATTTAACTATTATTGACCGTTTTTAGCCATTTTTAGTGATTTCGGTTCAATAATGAACCTTTGTAATCGACCAGAAAAATTTCTGTTAACACCCCCTGAACATTTTTTGGTTTGCGTTTCAAGATGCGTAGAATCCAAAAATCGAATAAAAAAATCCGTCCGTCCGCCGCCAGCGGCTTTTCTCCGAAAATAAATGACCAAACTATATGAAACTTGCGTTAAAAATCACAATTAGAGCCTAAATGGACCTAGATGCCTGCTCGGCATCAATTTATATGAACTTAAAGGGTTTTATTAAAGGGCTAAATGTTCAAAATATCGAGATCTCGCAAACTTTTTAAGTAACAGTAATGAGTTTTTGCTTGTAAATGATGAATTTAATCCCACAGATTCGATTAAAACCACCCGCAACGCTGTACGTTGAATAGTTCGCTTTCCCTAAGGGCTTGAACATAAAAAAAAAAAAAAAAAACCTTTGAATTTCTACGGGCGAGAAGATGAAGAAATCACGCGCTGCTAGCGGATCTATTGAATAGATTTAAAAGTTGTTGTCTCCACTAAAATCAAACGGCTGTTGTTATTTTACAGTGGTAAAATTTCCACTCGCATTTTACGTTTTAGACTATTCTGAAGAACTATCGTTCCGTGTCGTTCTCTCTTTGTGTGTGTATCTGTTTGTGTATGTCCGCAAATCCTTGTAACAAGCTTAATTTCCACAATATTCAACCGGTTCTCATGAAATTTCCATGGTATTTGCGGGTCAGGGTGAAAATGGTCCCGTATGAGTTTCGTTGGTCCCAAATAAATACGTCACTTGGCGCATGTGGAAAACATAATTCCATCAACCGTCATTTTCTCACACCCCCGTGGCCGATCTTCCTCAAATTCGTTTAGAAAAAGCGTTACGGTTGATTTTCTGATGATTTCCGCTCACAACCGAGTCGTTGCGGTACTTCGTAGTTTTTCATCCCACAAAATTCGTTGACCATTCGTTCGAAAGCTCTCGATTTATCCAACCATATTATGTTAACCACTGCGAAGTGCATGGCCAACAAGCTGAGTTATGAGCATGGTTATATGAATAATTGTTTACACACTGGTGATAATTCTCAATAATTGATATTTGAGCATTCCCTAGCAATTTCAACATAATGCTGTCATTAGTAGCTATTGCGCATGAGCGAATAGGTTCTTTTCCGTTAATTCACTACCATTCATTCATTCTGATCTGTATGTCCAACTAATCTGTATTTTTACTAAGGGATTGACTACTTGATGTTATGTAATTTTGAGATGCGAGCTTGCGAGCATCCAGACCACCAAACTATACACATCATTCTCACCTACATGTCCAACTAATCTGAATTTTTATTAAGGGATTGACTACTTGATGTAATGTATTTTTTAGATGCGAGCTTGCGAGCATCCAGGCCACCAAACTATACACAGCATTCTGATCTATTTTACCACAGTGGACGTAAAAATGATTGGGGAACAGTTTTTAGAACAATAGAATATATATCAAGTGGTAGTGAATTAACGGAAACCAATAAAAGGGGTGGTAGTGAATTAACGGAAAAGAACCAGCGAATATTTATTCCTTTTTAAATGAGCACAATTTCAACAGTTTTCATCTGATTTTGAAATTTTCAGGGAATGTGCGCGTTAGGCTGTAAATGATCCACTATTAATTACATACTTCTCAAATCATTACTTCATTTTGCGCATGCGCAAACGTATATTCCTTCAAGCATCATTTTTTTACGCCCCAGTCTTCTAATCCCGCTCAAATTTGGTGCATAGTCGGGAGACAATGGTTTAATTATTCCATGTTAATGTCAACATGATTGCATCGTTATTAGCTCCTGCGCATGCGCGGACGTGTACCCGAGAACAAGGTCTAGTTTTCATCGGATTTTGATCATATTTTCCGGGAAATTGTGGGTTAGGCTATGGATTGTACCTACCATATCAATTCAATATCTCTCAAATCATTACTCCATTCTGCGCATGCGCTAACGTAAATTACTTCAGGCATCAATTTTCCTTTTTTTTCTTCAACATCTTTCCCGTGAAGTGTAAATTTGCGGGGTCTTGGAACTGTAAAAGTGTGAACGCTCCTCAGAGGCAAGAATGCGCCATGTTCCGATCATATATTACATATGGGGTTTAATAACTATTGGATTAGGGGGTGATGCGATTTAAAATTTAGATAGTGAGCAGTTTTCTGTGGTTTTCTCCACCGGTTTGATCCTATAGTGCCATCTGATTTTCTTGTAGTGAGCAAATATAGGTATGGGAGTTGACCTTTATCATTTTCTAGTTCTATGGTGAATTGTAATTTAGTGTAAAGCTTATTAAATGTTTCGAGCACCAGAGTTTCTGTATTTTTTGGAATGATGGCTATATAAAGATCATCTACAAATTTATACGTGAATGGGACATCAAATGGGAGTAGGGGCAGTCCTTCATCTAATAGCTTTGACATAACAAGGTGTGCACGGATTGGGGCTAAATGTGATCCCATGGCTATGCCATCTTTGATCAAATCTGTGCAGAAGAAGGATATAACATGGTCTGCAAGGATTGGGGCTGTAGCTGGTCCTATAGCTATGCCATCTTTGATCAAATAGAATTTGCGTGAATTTGATCAATAGAATTTGATCAAATAGAATTGAGCAAATAGATATTTAAGATATCCTTCTTCTACACAGCGTTTTAAAAGGTCTAAAAAATTGTGTTTGGTGAGTTTTGTGTGGCAGCTAAGGGTATCCCATTTTTCATTCACTATAGATTTGACAATCTGTCTGAATGTTGGTGAATGAAGATTTCACATCTAGGGATGCCAAGATATATACTGAAGGTATCTGTTTGATTTTAATGGAATCATGAAACTGGAAGGAATCTTTTATGTTGTATTCATTTGAGGCAATATTATTCATGATGGTGGAAAGAAATTTGGCGCTCTCATCTCTTCTTAAATATCAAGACAAATTGTATTTGATCAAGGATGGCATAGCTATGGGATTTCCTATAGCCCTAATCCTTGCAGGCCTTGTTATGTCAAAGCTATTAGATGAAGCACTGCCCCTACTCCCGTTTGATGTCCCATTCACATATAAATTTGTAGATGATCTTTATATAGCCATTCCAAAAAATACAGAAACTCTGGTGCTCGAAACATTTAATAACCTTTATACTAAATTGCAATACACCATAGAACTAGAAAATGATAAAGGTCAACTCCCCTAGATTTGCTCACTACAAGAAAATCAAATGGCACCGTAGGAACAAACTGGTGGAGAAAACCACAGCAAACTGACTGATCTCTATCTAAATTTTAAATCACATCACCCCCTAAGCCAAAAAATTAATGTAGCACTAAATTTAAAGCACAGAGCTATATATATATATATATATATATATATATATATATATATATAGAGAGAGAGAGAGAGAGAGAGAGAGAGAGAGAGAGAGAGAGAGAGAGAGAGAGAGAGAGAGAGAGAGAGAGAGAGAGAGAGAGAGAGAGAGAGAGAGAGAGAGAGAGAGAGAGAGAGAGAGAGAGAGAGAGAGAGAGAGAGAGAGTGAGAGAGAGAGAGAGAGAGATTGGTAGGTTTTTTTCGACTGTATTTTATAAAATAATTTGAAGTTGGGGGATCTTGAGGTTCAGTCTGTAGAATAGGTTTTCACCAGACCATATATTCGATTTATTTATAAATCTTTATCAGGGCTATACAACAAAGAATATAGTATGGAGTCAGTTATACATTCAACTCAATAGGATATATACATATATTGTTCTTTTGGAATAGCTGTAATAATCATTGTCACATACCTTAGATGGTGTTTGCTTTTTTTTTCCGTCAGATAATTTGCTTCAGAAAGTGACAAACACTTGCTTATGCCACTGATTTCACTGTTATTAAGTTTCTTGTTATTGCTTGGAATAAAGATAATGTGCTTACAACTTTATTTGCTAGCTATGGTGTGACCATGTGTTTGATGGCTTGCTTATTTTGTTTGTGGAGTGTTGCTGTTGTTTGGTTTATGCTGTATTGTTATTTATGTTGGGTTGTTACTGTGGTGTATGGTATTGTTGTTGTTATATTGTGGGATTCTTGCTAGTACTGTGTCTTGATGGTGTTGTACTTTTTTTTCTGTTCAATTGAATGTGATATTGTATGTTGATGGATGATGCTAATGGCTATTGTTTTGTTTAATGTTGGGGTTGGAAGTCATTATCAAGTTTGAATATATTTGATTGAGTTTTGCTGTATCTGTCTTAAGATTGCATGTGTTTGGGGTTTTTCTTATATAGGCCTTTTTTTAATTTGTCTTTTTACCAGATTCGGTTCTATATCTACTATTTTAGTATTATCGAAGTCAAAACTGTGATTATTAGATAGGGAGTGTTAGGCTGGAGCGCATCTATTATTTTGGAGATTTATGTCAGATCTATGTTGTGATAGGCGATTGGACAAATATTGCTCTTTTGGCCTACGTAATTGTCTGTACAGTCTCTACATTTTATTGACTATATTAAGTTACTGTTATTCATCATAGGAATTTTTGAATTTGTATGTGAATAAATAAGATTGTTAAGGGTTTATTCATTTTTGTAGGCTATTTTGCAATTTGTTTTCTTGGAAATGTATTTTTAAAGTTGCTCTGATAATAATTTGACATTTGTCATACTTCTGAAAATATAAGGGGATGTTGGAGGTTCTGATGTATCTTGGTGTTCTGATTGCTGGTTTTCCAAGGGGTCATTTGAGGTGGGGTTACTATTATTTGGTGTAGATCTTATGTCAGAAGTTGTTGGAGTCCTTGGGCTGTTGAAAACTATCGAGTTAGTCAAAGATTTCGGAAAATGGTTTTTTGTGACAGATCTTTTATGACTTTTAGATTTTCATTATGGTATTCAGGATCACTGAGTTAATACAACTCATTGGGACGTCCCGAGAGCATGTTAGCCAGTGGAGGACACATTGGGGAACCTAAAGATTCTCAAAACTGTCATTTCGCTGGTGCACATCAAGAAATGGCAACTCCATCTGGCCACTCTGGATATTGCTAAGGCCTTTGACACTGTAAGCCATTCTGCCTTGAGCGATTGCCTTCATGGTGTCGGGGCAACTGCTCGTTTAATTGTGTTGCCTATCTGTACCACTTGAGGCACAAGGGGAGATGTCGGGCAGGAAAAAGGGATACCACAAGGATCCTCTGTCGCCACTCCTTTTAAGCCGGGTCGTGGGTTCGGCCTCAGGGAAGCTGCCAGCTGAAATGGGGCTGGATCTTGCCTCCTGGGGTGCGATTAGGTGCATTGGCTTTTTTCCGATCATGTCATCCTACTCGCTGAAATCTATGAGGGCTTGCAAATCTCCGAGAATCCCTTTGATGGGCAGGTAGCCTGGTGTGGTTAGGGGGTCAACCCAGAAAAGTGTTGGTCAGTCTCCTTGGTCCCGTTGGATCACCAGCATAAGGTGAAATTGGTGGATGAGGAGTGCTTTGTCACATGAGAGTCACCCATGCCCACCCGATCCATGTTGGATGTTCGACAGTGCCTTTGGTTGACATTATGGGTGTAGCAATCGCTAGAAGCCATGTGGACCTTGGTGGAACACTAGCTTGTGTGTGTTAGTCTTTGGCAGGCTTACTGAGGGGAGGCTGCTTGAGTTAGACCGTGAACTTTGCTCTGCTGTGCTCTGTAGGCAAGGCTTCCCACATGTCGTCCCAAGTGCCTACATTCACCCACCTGTCAAGGTTGGAGGACTCGGTATTGTCTCTCTCTCGCTCTCTAAGCGCCAGCATCCCATCTTCACACTCCCAGCACTTTCTTGCCCTAAGGGGATCGACTTAGAGGGTCGCACTGCTGCTGACCTGAACTTCGTCAAGTAGCAGTAGTTGTCGTGCGACCAAGCAACACCAACTGTTCCAAAACTAAGCTCATCTGCTGAGTTCCCAGCTGTTTTCTCGAATGGAGATCTCTGTAGTTGTATCGGTAGACAATCATGGTGTTAACCTAACGTCTCTCTAGGGAGGCTTGCCTCCAAGTTATAGTCTGTATCAAAGCTTGGCTGGACGAATAAGGATGCCGTCCAGTTCACTGTCCTTCACAAAACCATTCAGAACGGATTACTAAGTCAGAGTGCCTGAAGATTAATGTGACAGGAGTTGAGAAAGAATATTCTGAGAAAACAAAACAGGTGTATGGGAGTGTCGGTTCGGAATCATAACATCTTATTTATTCCTGGTCTCGTGTGTTTTCTGCAGTAACAAGGAAAAGTCTGCCACTGACTCCATCACCTTTACTCTACCAACAATAGTGTACATGTAAACTAATGGTATAGTATTACCAAATTTCAAGCTGCACAACTTTGATGATCATACTGTATATCCGAATTTTGTAGAAATCGACTTACAATAATTGTCCCAATATGGCCCCAACTTCTCCTTTGGAAATAATGTTTGAAGGAAAAGTTCGAACCATATTTCCATATTTTGTTTATCCATAAATAAATGTATTGATACCAAAATCATTCCATACTCGACCCAATTTTGAAGAATAATTAATGAATTATAAGCAACGTTAAACTTATTACTTTCCTATTCAATCTGCGTAGTTTACAGCTGAAACGGCATGACAAACGTTAAAATTATATTCTACATGTCCGAGAGTGGCATTTCGTAACAGAATTTCAAGAGAAAGTTTCGTTAAAAGCTTTCTGAGATGGGAATGTATGGGGAAAAATTGATTTCGTCTTGGACAACCGGAATATACCTAGCTACAATATGTAGAGCCACCCAGCTGAGCTGAGTTAGCATTACGACCAATTTCAACAACATCAACTTCTCAACACTGTCAGAAGGTTTTGATTGCACATTCACTTTAATCACAACTAACCCTTCGTTTCCCATAATGCTACACTGCTCGAATAACGCGTAGCATTACATTAATGCCTGTTTGGACCCACCGTCAAGTTTACTTTCTTATCTGTGGGCTAAGGGTGAGGAATACATACAATCTTTCTTCCCCTCTCCGACCAGCTCTCCATCCTTCCGCACCTGCACATGAACTTACGCGTGGTCTCTCCTGACTGAAAGATTGCTCTCTCTCACTCTCTCTCTCTCTCTCTTCGCTTGTTCGCCTATTTCATTATTAATTTCTGTTCATTCGGATATTCTCCGAGCTGTCTTCACCTGATCGGACTTCGTCGTGCCAGGAATCCAGAATTTTTCGCAGTTTCCACAGCGGTGGAAGTACGGGAGCTCCTAAATCAAGGTCAGTACAGGCTTCCCTTTCCAAATTTGAACAATTTACTAATTTTTCTTGTGTATATTCATCATAAATAACGGATTCGATACTTTTCGATTTTCACTTCCGTATTCTGCTATTTCAATAATATATTTAAAATAATAATAATATATTTCTATTATATATAATTTCTA
This sequence comes from Adelphocoris suturalis, assembly GCA_030762985.1. Lineage (NCBI taxonomy): Eukaryota > Metazoa > Arthropoda > Insecta > Hemiptera > Miridae > Adelphocoris > Adelphocoris suturalis. The sequence goes on from CM061045.1 coordinate 33,729,580, forward strand.
TTATATATAATAATAATATATTATATATAATACGATATATTTCAATATTTTTCTTTCATCTTAACGAGATGACATATTCTGAAATATACAGTCCTTTATAACATAAAAATTAGAATCGAACTTAACGTTTGGTAACAACAGCGCCTACCTGTACGATCGAAGTTATAAGTTCGTAAACACTGCCCCGCCCCTTCCTTCTCAAAGTAAGTACAATTTATTCCGAAAGCACTCTTCACTTGGATTTTTTAAAATTTGAAGCCAAATGTGAGTCCGTTATCTGTGCTGTTTCGGTGAACTAACTAACTACACCAACAGGGAACAAGGTCTTTGATAAGAGATTCGCAACGTATACGATTTCTACCCTCTTAGTTTGATTGAACAAATATAAACTTGTATGAATTCTTCTATGAAGCCATTCTCGTAAATAACCAGCATTGGCTGGGAAAGAGCCCATTACCCTCACGTTTACAGGAAAGGTTCCATTGCATTCTGATTTGAAATCCCGCGTTACGGCCCCATATCGATTCCAAATAGTTAAGATTGAACTCGGAAAAGTAAGTTTACCGTGTACGAGCCAAGGTTTGATTTCAACGAATTTTCGTAGAAAATGAAGCTATTGCCATGGCTCGACAAATTATAAAATGGAAATTTTCGAAAAGTTTCTTCATTAAAATCCGTCTTTTGTGGCATTCTGAAACGATTCCTGGATTTTAACGCTTTCTAGTGGGAATTTTTTTGTTTGGAATTCTTTGCAATTCATGGCTTTCTTAATTATACTCATGGATTAAAAGTGTTCCCCTCTTATGCTAAATCCCTACTGATGATATTGCACATCAACAGAGTGGATTTCATCAAATTGAATTCAAAGAATCCACCTTCACCTTTTTCTGACGCATTATAATAATTGAATTTTTATTCAAACCCTTAGAAACCTGATCGGTAGACCAAAAATCACAAGAATCTTATTTATTCATATTTTATGAGTTTCATTAAAACTAGGTAAAATATAGGTATTCCACCGCAAGTTAAGAGAACCTTGAAATCCGCAAATCTCGCCGCTGCGGAAGGTGAAAACTCGTTCTGGCGAAAGTTGACTTACCTAGACAAGAATCGATATTCTCTCATTTCGTGCCCTACCTCACTCGCATCCTCGAGTCGTTGAGAGCCACGAGGTAGTTGGTTTCGCTGGGGTTGAAGTGCTGATGACTCGCGTTTATGGGACGGTCACTCCCTCCAAGGGATCAAAAGACCGGAATGATGTAGGCCCACTTGACAAGGTTGATGAGGATGAGACGATACATTCATGGCAATCCATTCGTGCTCCATAAATCTGTTGAGCAATATACAGGCACGACGAATTGCTGAGTTGGACGAATAATGCCCCACCCAAGATTGTATGTTCCTGCATGGAAAGAAATCATCATTGCGTGAACTTTGATTTCAAGGTCGTACTTGTGAACGGTAGTAAAACGAATCATGACGTTCGAAATTTAATGAAATCTTTCTCTTGTTGCTATCCAGCATATGACAAATATGGCCTATGTAAAGTCCTAGAAAATTATAGGATTAGGTAAGGATAGTATTTTCCAGATTTGGGCAGGAGCAAAGGTCACTTTCTAGAATATGTGCACCCGGCAGTTTATCCATTTATTACGAAATTGTGAGCCAACAACAGTCACATGTGTGATTTAAAACGCCTTCAAAGAAGAAAAACGGTCCTTGTTGAATATATCTAAAGCAATTCTATATGTATCCTATATCTATATATTCTTTCATGTATATTCTATACTAGCCGCTCCGGCTCGCTACGCTCGCCTCCACGTCCAGCCGGGGGGCAAGCCCCCCGGACCCCCCATTAAATTGCTCGCTTCGCTCGCAAAATGTGGCATGTAGGGAATTTTGCTCGCTTCGCTCGCAAAGTGTGGCATGTAGGGCAAGTTGCTCGCTTCGCTCGCAAACGGTAGATCTCTAAGGGTAGGTTTAACTTCTGTAGCGGATGCTGCTTGCTTCGCTCGCTTGAGGAAGTTATACTGCCCACCCAACTTGGCAGACGTTTTTTTTCTGTTGGAAATTCTTACAAACAAATTAAATCTTATAAAACTACGTGGAACCACAAAAAAGTTTATTTGGGGATGTTGCTCGCTTCGCTCGCAAGGTATACCTGTATACCTATGAGTACCTGCTCACAACATCGCAACATTGTGAAACACCTGAGTCATCGAACCCCAGACACGTCTTCCTAGAGAATTCTCGCGTCCATTTATTCTGTAGGGGATGCTGCTCGATTCGCTCGCTTGAAGAAGTTATACTGCCCACCCAACATGGCAGACGTTTTTTTCTGTTGGAAATTCTTACAAACAAATTAATTCTTATAAAACTACGTGGAACCACGAAAAGTTTATTAGGGAATGTTGTACTGCCCACCCAACTTGGCAGACGTTTTTTTCAGTTGGGAATTCTTACAAACAAATTAAATCTTAGAAACTACGTGGAACCACGAAAAGTTTATTCGGGGATGTTGCTCGCTTCGCTCGCAAGGTATACCTGTATATATGTGTAGGACAAAGTCCGTATTTATTATTTGAAATGGCTCTCGCTTCGCTCGCAAGGTATTGCGTAGAAGTGCAAATGGGAACCCCCCTGTGAGGGTCCCTTCAGGTAAGCAACGTTGTGTAACGGCGGCCCGTGGTCGATTAATTTCTGATGTTAAACGCTTCCCTCGCAATTCCCCTCCCAATTTGACCTACTTTCCGTCACTTTTTTCGATATCCGACTTCGGATTCAGATTCGGCGGGATCAAAGCTGTATTTCGCCCGCGAAAACCGTTCCGAAAAACGTACCTTTATGGGGTATATTTTAATGGGAAAAAACGTAGTTTTTTGTCGGACTTTTCGAGAAAACGGGTCCGTACTCTCGCATTTTTTTGACGCATTTCCCGATACTTTTTTCGCGATCCGATCGCGCCGTCGTCTTCCTCGTAGGAAAACCTACGAAACCCGTATTTTTCCGGAATTGTCAACGGCCGTTTAGAGGGGTAGGGGAAGCGGGGAAGTCCAAAAAGCGCACATTAATTCTTACTTCGACCCCCCTCCCGCCCTACGGCCCATGGTTCGGGTGGGATTAGAAAATTTTAAATTCGCTTATACACCCTATCGGAAAATCCCAAAAAGATCCTTCACTCGTAGACTCCCCCCACTCAGCCGTTTGGCCGTGCATAGACACGACAGAGCGACAGACAGACAGACGGAGTTTCATTCTTATTAATAACTAGCCGCTCCGGCTCGCTACGCTCGCCTCCACGTCCAGCCGGGGGGCAAGCCCCCCGGACCCCCCATTAAGTTGCTCACTTCGCTCGCAACGTGTGGCGTGTAGGGAATATTGCTCGCTTCGCTCGCAAAGTCTGGCATGTAGGATATTTTGCTCGCTTCACTCGCAAAGTCTGGCATGTAGAAAATGTTGCTCGCTTCGCTCGCAAAGAATGGCATTTAGGGAATTTTACTCGCTTTGCTCGCAAACGGTAGATCCCTAAGGGTAGGTTTAACTTCTGTAGGGGATGCTGCTCGCTACGCTCGCTTGAGGAAGTTATACTGCCCGCCCAACTTGGCAGGCGTTTTTTTCTGTTGGGGAATTCTTACTTACAAATTAAATCTTATAAAACTACGTGGAACCACGAAAAGTTTATTAGGGGATGTTGCTCGCTTCGCTCGCAAGTCCGTATTTATTCTGTAGGGGATGCTGCTCGCTTCGCTCGCTTGAAGAAGTTATACTGCCCACCCAAATTGGCAGACGTTTTTTTCTGTTGAAAATTCTTACAAACAAATTAATTCTTATAAAACTACGTGGAACCACGAAAAGTTTATTAGGGAATGTTGTACTGCCCACCCAACTTGGCAGACGTTTTTTTCAGTTGGGAATTCTTACAAACAAATTAAATCTTAGAAACTACGTGGAACCACGAAAAGTTTATTCGGGGATGTTGCTCGCTTCGCTCGCAAGGTATACCTGTATATATGTGTAGGACAAAGTCCGTATTTATTATTTGAAATGGCTCTCGCTTCGCTCGCAAGGTATTGCGTAGAAGTGCAAATGGGAACCCCCCTGTGAGGGTCCCTTCAGGTAAGCAACGTTGTGTAACGGCGGCCCGTGGTCGATTAATTTCTGATGTTAAACGCTTCCCTCGCAATTCCCCTCCCAATTTGACCTACTTTCCGTCACTTTTTTCGATATCCGACTTCGGATTCAGATTCGGCGGGATCAAAGCTGTATTTCGCCCGCGAAAACCGTTCCGAAAAACGTACCTTTATGGGGTATATTTTAATCGGAAAAAACCAAGTTTTTCGGCGGACTTTTCGAGAAAACGGGTCCGTACTCTCGCATTTTTTTAACGCATTTCCCGATACTTTTTTCGCGATCCGATCGCGCCGTCGTCTTCCTCGTAGGAAAACCTACAAAACCCGTATTTTTCCGGAATTGTCAACGGCCGTTTAGAGGGGTAGGGGAAGCGGGGAAGTCCAAAAAGCGCACATTAATTCTTACTTCGACCCCCCTCCCGCCCTACGGCCCATGGTTCGGGTGGGATTAGGAAATTTCAAATTCGCTTATACACCCTATCGGAAAATCCCAAAAAGATCCCCCCACTCGTAGACTCCCCCCACTCAGCCGTTTGGCCGTGCATAGACACGACAGACAGAGCGACAGACAGACAGACGGAGTTTCATTCTTATTAATAACTAGCCGCTCCGGCTCGCTACGCTCGCCTCCACGTCCAGCCGGGGGGCAAGCCCCCCGGACCCCCCCATTAAATTGCTCGCTTCGCTCGCAAAGTGTGGCGTGTAGGAAAAGTTGCTCGCTTCGCTCGCAAAGTGTGGCTGTATACATGCGATGTATTACAATTGAAACGTGTAGGGGATGTTGCTCGCAAAACGGTACATTTCTAAGGGTAGTTTGAACTTCTGTAGGGGATGTTGCTCGCTTCGCTCGCTTGAGGAAGTTATACTGCCCACCCAACTTGGCAGACGTTTTTTTTTGTTGGAAATTCTTACAAACAAATTAAATCTTATAAAACTACGTGGAACCACGAAAATTTTATTAGGGGATGTTGCTCGCTTCGCTCGCAAGGTATACCTGTATATCCTTGAGGAAGTTATACTGCCCACCCAACTTGGCAGACGTTTTTTTCAGTTGGGAATTATTACAAACAAATTAAATCTTATAAAACTACGTGGAACCACGAAAAGTTTATTCGGGGATGTTGCTCGCTTCGCTCGCAAAGTATACCTGTATATGTGTAGGACAAAGTCCGTATTTATTATTTGAAATGGCTCTCGCTTCGCTCGCAAGGTATTGCGTAGAAGTGCAAATGGGAACCCCCCTGTGAGGGTCCCTTCAGGTAAGCAACGTTGTGTAACGGCGGCCCGTGGTCGATTAATTTCTGATGTTAAACGCTTCCCTCGCAATTCCCCTCCCAATTTGACCTACTTTCCGTCACTTTTTTCGATATCCGACTTCGGATTCAGATTCGGCGGGATTAAAGCTGTATTTCGCCCGCAAAAACCGTTCCGAAAAACGTACCTTTATGGGGTATATTTTAATCGGAAAAAACCAAGTTTTTCGGCGGAGTTTTCGAGAAAACGGGTCCGTACTCTCGCATTTTTTTAACGCATTTCCCGATACTTTTTTCGCGATCCGATTGCGCCGTCGTCTTCCTCGTAGGAAAACCTACAAAACCCGTATTTTTCCGGAATTGTCAACGGCCGTTTAGAGGGGTAGGGGAAGCAGGGAAGTCCAAAAAGCGCACATTAATTCTTACTTCGACCCCCCTCCCGCCCTACGGCCCATGGTTCGGGTGGGATTAGGAAATTTTAAATTCGCTTATACACCCTATCGGAAAATCCCAAAAAGATCCCATCACTCGTAGACTCCCCCCACTCAGCCGTTTGGCCGTGCATAGACACGACAGACAGAGCGACAGACAGACAGACGGAGTTTCATTCTTATTAATAACTAGCCGCTCCGGCTCGCTACGCTCGCCTCCACGTCCAGCCGGGGGGCAAGCCCCCCGGACCCCCCATTAAATTGCTCGCTTCGCTCGCAAAGTATGGCATGTAGGGAATATTGCTCGCTTCGCTCGCAAAGTGTGGCATGTAGGGAAAGTTGCTTGCTTCGCTCGCAAAGTGTGGCTGTATACATGCGATGTATTACAATTGAAACGTGTAGGGGATGTTGCTCGCAAACGGTACATCTCTAAGGGTAGTTTGAACTTCTGTAGGGGATGTTGCTCGCTTTGCTCGCTTGAGGAAGTTATACTGCCCACACAACTTGGCAGACGTTTTTTTTGTTGGAAATTCTTACAAACAAATTAAATCTTATAAAACTACGTGGAACCACGAAAATTTTATTAGGGGATGTTGCTCGCTTCGCTCGCAAGGTATACCTGTATATCTTTGAGGAAGTTATACTGCCCACCCAACTTGGCAGACGTTTTTTTCAGTTGGGAATTCTTACAAACAAATTAAATCTTATAAAACTACGTGGAACCACGAAAAGTTTATTCGGGAATGTTGTACTGCCCACCCAACTTGGCAGACGTTTTTTTCAGTTGGGAATTCTTACAAACAAATTAAATCTTAGAAACTACGTGGAACCACGAAAAGTTTATTCGGGGATGTTGCTCGCTTCGCTCGCAAGGTATACCTGTATATGTGTAGGACAAAGTCCGTATTTATTATTTGAAATGGCTCTCGCTTCGCTCGCAAGGTATTGCGTAGAAGTGCAAATGGGAACCCCCCTGTGAGGGTCCCTTCAGGTAAGCAACGTTGTGTAACGGCGGCCCGTGGTCGATTAATTTCTGATGTTAAACGCTTCCCTCGCAATTCCCCTCCCAATTTGACCTACTTCCCGTCACTTTTTTCGATATCCGACTTCGGATTCAGATTCGGCGGGATCAAAGCTGTATTTCGCCCGCAAAAACCGTTCCGAAAAACGTACCTTTATGGGGTATATTTTAATCGGAAAAAACCAAGTTTTTCGGCGGACTTTTCGAGAAAACGGGTCCGTACTCTCGCATTTTTTTAACGCATTTCCCGATACTTTTTTCGCGATCCGATCGCGCCGTCGTCTTCCTGGTAGGAAAACCTACGAAACCCGTATTTTTCCGGAATTGTCAACGGCCGTTTAGAGGGGTAGGGGAAGCGGGGAAGTCCAAAAAGCGCACATTAATTATTACTTCGACCCCCCTCCCGCCCTACGGCCCATGGTTCGGGTGGGATTAGAAAATTTTAAATTCGCTTATACACCCTATCGGAAAATCCCAAAAAGATCCCCCCACTCGTAGACTCCCCCCACTCAGCCGTTTGGCCGTGCATAGACACGACAGACAGAGCGACAGACAGACGGAGTTTCATTCTTATTAATAACTAGCCGCTCCGGCTCGCTACGCTCGCCTCCACGTCCAGCCGGGGGGCAAGCCCCCCGGACCCCCCATTAAATTGCTCGCTTCGCTCGCAACGTGTGGCATGTAGGGAATATTGCTCGCTTCGCTCGCAAAGTCTGGCATGTAGGATATGTTGCTCGCTTCCCTCGCAAAGTCTGGCATGTAGAAAATGTTGCTCGCTTCGCTCGCAAAGTATGGCATTTAGGGGGTGTTGCTCGGTTCGCTCGCAAACGGTAGATCTCTAAGGGTAGGTTTAACTTCTGTAGGGAATGCTGCTCGCTTCGCTCGCAAACGGTAGATCTCTAAGGGTAGGTTTAACTTCTGTAGGGGATGCTGCTCGCTTCGCTCGCTTGAGGAAGTTATACTGCCCACCCAACTTGGCAGACGTTTTTTTCAGTTGGGAATTATTACAAACAAATTAAATCTTATAAAACTACGTGGAACCACGAAAAGTTTATTCGGGGATGTTGCTCGCTTCGCTCGCAAGGTATACCTGTATATGTGTAGGACAAAGTCCGTATTTATTATTTGAAATGGCTCTCGCTTCGCTCGCAAGGTAGGTACCTATGTAGGCATACCTGCTCGCCTCGCAATGTTGTGACATCGAACCCTTCACGTCAATTCTTGAGCCTTCTCTCGTCCACGGCAGAATCATTTTAATCGCTTTGCTCGCTTCTGCTCGCAATTTGACCGAGTTCTCGTCACTTTTTTCGATATCCGATTTCGGATTCAGATTCGGCGGACCCAAAGCTGTATTTCGCCCGCGAAAACCGTTCCGAAAAACGTACCTTTATGGGGTATATTTTAATCGGAAAAAACCAAGTTTTTCGGCGGACTTTTCGAGAAAACGGGTCCGTACTCTCGCATTTTTTTAACGCATTTCCCGATACTTTTTTCGCGATCCGATCGCGCCGTCGTCTTCCTCGTAGGAAAACCTACGAAACCCGTATTTTTCCGGAATTGTCAACGGCCGTTTAGAGGGGTAGGGGAAGCGGGGAAGTCCAAAAAGCGCACATTAATTATTACTTCGACCCCCCTCCCGCCCTACGGCCCATGGTTCGGGTGGGATTAGAAAATTTTAAATTCGCTTATACACCCTATCGGAAAATCCCAAAAAGATCCCCCCACTCGTAGACTCCCCCCACTCAGCCGTTTGGCCGTGCATAGACACGACAGACAGAGCGACAGACAGACGGAGTTTCATTCTTATTAATAACTAGCCGCTCCGGCTCGCTACGCTCGCCTCCACGTCCAGCCGGGGGGCAAGCCCCCCGGACCCCCCATTAAATTGCTCGCTTCGCTCGCAACGTGTGGCATGTAGGGAATATTGCTCGCTTCGCTCGCAAAGTCTGGCATGTAGGATATGTTGCTCGCTTCCCTCGCAAAGTCTGGCATGTAGAAAATGTTGCTCGCTTCGCTCGCAAAGTATGGCATTTAGGGGGTGTTGCTCGGTTCGCTCGCAAACGGTAGATCTCTAAGGGTAGGTTTAACTTCTGTAGGGAATGCTGCTCGCTTCGCTCGCAAACGGTAGATCTCTAAGGGTAGGTTTAACTTCTGTAGGGGATGCTGCTCGCTTCGCTCGCTTGAGGAAGTTATACTGCCCACCCAACTTGGCAGACGTTTTTTTCAGTTGGGAATTATTACAAACAAATTAAATCTTATAAAACTACGTGGAACCACGAAAAGTTTATTCGAGGATGGGGATGTATTTATTATTTGAAATGGCTCTCGCTTCGCTCGCAAGGTAGGTACCTATGTAGGCATACCTGCTCGCCTCGCAATGTTGTGACATCGAACCCTCCACGTCAATTCTTGAGCCTTCTCTCGTCCACGGCAGAATCATTTTAATCGCTTTGCTCGCTTCTGCTCGCAATTTGACCGAGTTCTCGTCACTTTTTTCGATATCCGATTTCGGATTCAGATTCGGCGGACCCAAAGCTGTATTTCGCCCGCGAAAACCGTTCCGAAAAACGTACCTTTATGGGGTATATTTTAATCGGAAAAAACCAAGTTTTTCGGCGGACTTTTCGAGAAAACGGGTCCGTACTCTCGCATTTTTTTAACGCATTTCCCGATACTTTTTTCGCGATCCGATCGCGCCGTCGTCTTCCTCGTAGGAAAACCTACGAAACCCGTATTTTTCCGGAATTGTCAACGGCCGTTTAGAGGGGTAGGGGAAGCGGGGAAGTCCAAAAAGCGCACATTAACCGGAACTTCGACCCCCCTCCCGCCCTACGGCCCATGGTTCGGCTGGGATTAGACAATTTTAAATTCGCTCGTTCCACCTTTCGGAAAATCTCAAGAAGATCCCCCCACTCGTACACTCCCCCCACTCAGCCGTTTGGCCGTGCATAGACACGACAGACAGACAAACAGACAGACAAACAGACAGACGGAGTTTCATTCTTATAAATAATAGAGATAGAGATAGAGATAGAGATAGAGATAGATATATCTAAAGCGGCCAATTCTTATGTTCATATAGAAAATCAATAAACTTCGTCATGTTAGTTGAAAAAAAAAAAAAAAAAAAAAATTGTTGGTAGATTCTTCAGCCTTCCACTTGCACTGGGAATAATTTCCATTTGGACTGTAAATTAACACCTCACCACCACTAGAAAAATGGCAACCAGCCAGAACGAAATTAAATAATCAACATTTTTGGAGATTTAATTGTTTATCATTTTGCAGCCATTACTATAGTTGTTTTTATTTAACGGGGTAAGTATGTAGCCAGGCAGCTATGTATGTAATCCATTACTACTAGTAGAAGCTTCAAAAGGCGGTTACCGACCTGAAACCCTTATCAAAGAAAAAGAATTGCAACAACTCAGGTCCACTCATTTACCCAAATACAACTTATCACCTGTTCAATTTCATTGGTCGATTCACTGCTAAGGTATTACCTAACCATTATAGCAGAGATACATGGATATCACTGTAAATAGGTATAGTCAGCTCGTTCATCGTTAGCGTGCTTGGTTATTGTGACACTTATAAAAACACTTGGAACTAATGATTGTTTTGAAGTCAAAAATCCCAGCTAGACATAGTTGCAAAAGAAACCAAATCATCGCAGTTCGAAGTTCGTATATAAGAGAGACGACCTTTTGAAATAGATCTAGAGGGGTGGGGGACAACCCAAGCATGATCTAATACAAAACCATCACAGACCATTATAAGACCAACTCCGTGAAAAGAACCCATAGGTGTTTGTCTGTGTCTGAGTGTGTGACATTTTTTGTTGACGGTGCTCAGGACACAATTCTCAACCTATTTCCGAGATTCTTTCCTTTTTTGATCCCAATTTTAATCTAGCTGTGCAAAGAATATCGGAAATTTCGAATTTCAAAATCAATTTTCTTTTTTTTTTTTCTTTAAAAAAAATGGAGGGGGCAAAGCCGAAAAAACGTTCTTTTCTACAAAAATTTTTGTCGACGCTTCCCAGGCTATATTTCTCAACTTATCGTCGTGATTCTTAAGTATTTTGTTCGATCCTAATTTTAGTCCAGTTGTGCAACAATATTTGTGATACCGGATTAGCGGTTGGGATGGGGGCGGAGGGGATAGTTACCAATTCATTTAAGCGCTGCCCAAGCTACGACTCTCGACCAATTCACGTGATTCTTTTTTGTTCAATTAAGAAATTTGACCTAGCTTTGGAATATATGTCAGGAGTTTAAATTTCAAAATGGAAAGGGGTAGATGGAGGGGGTGGTACAGATTAAAAAATATGTTTGAAAACACATCCAATTTTTTCGATAAGACGTTTGTAAATTTCATTTCGATTTTATCAACCAGCATCACAAATTTGCAAATTTTCAGAATAACTAGGTTTTTGGGAACAAGAAGTGTTGCCCCACAGAATGAAAATCGAGGCACCACCCCTGTATCATGTGTAGTTTGGTGAATATATTATCAGAATGAAAATTATCATTGAATTGAAGGGCTTATTGGAAATTTGGTTTTGGTTTGACTGCAATTGATTTCCTAGCTTGTAGTGGGGAAGTAGAAAAGTAACAATCCCTGTTTACGTCTTACGTATTATGTCTTAGTCTTATGCACAAAAATACATAATATGAGGAATTATTTGAGCATTAAGATTGGGTATACAGATTGGGTTATGTGGATCCAAGTGGGTGCTGATTCCTAACATTCGTGACTCATTGTTTTGTGTGTTTCCAAAGAGTGAGATAGATGCTTCTGCGATTCATCAACGCCTGACGGCAGATATATTAACGTAGTAGAAGGGAGCGTTTCTGAACGAGAAAGAGGGGCAAGAATGAGATGCGTGGGTATGATATGCGTGAGACTATTACCGAAACAGCTTGGTTCGACGTTTTTGCCTATTCGGTGAGGAAGTCGGAGGCAGAAATACTGTTGTTGAATATAGAGTTGAGGAGAGATTGCGTGTTGAAGAAAGACGTAACGTGATTAAAGGTTTGTAAATGAACGGACAAGAAGTAAAGTGGGAAAAGGGGGTTCGGGGAGAGAATGAAGGAAACGGGGAAGTGAGGATGGTGATGGGGGGGGGGGGGAGGTTAGCTACGTGGAGGCCTTGCGATTTAGGAGGCACTGGCACTACTCATAGCGATGGGGCAGGGGAGATAAGATAGCTTCTGCTAGGAGGCGGCCAGAGGTGGCGCGGAGGAGGCGGGCGGATGAAGGTTCTTGTGCAGAACAATATTGAGCGTTTTTCTCCCTCCCGAAACATAACTTGTGGCGTTTTATCAATGGTGGGGACGCCCTTGCGCCTGCAGGGCCCCTTTCATCTCTTTCTGGGCGGTCTAATCTAGTTATTCAGGCTATGTATGTTACCTGTGTGGATTGAAAAGATCTCCATAACATTCCTCTCCGATATTCCAACCTTATGCGGGTGGACAGGGAGATAGGTTCCCAATTCGAGGCCGCCCCGCTACGTGTTCTGAGTTATCAAAACGGACCCAGTCAATGCCAGATCCACTTGCTTATCAATATTGAACATTTATAGCCACAAGATTGATCAATCAAAACACAAAACTGGAAAATTCTTCTCTTGTGAAACATTCTTCCATGTAAAACAAGGTAGCCTATGTAAAACACAATAAATCACGGTAGGTAAATGTTCCTCAGACTCGTCCTGGAGACAGAGCATTATGTCTAAATTGAAATTTAAGAAGTAGTGGATTTGACAACTTTTCTTAGAACTCCCACAACCCTGAATTGGAATCGTTCTTTGAAGAGCTCTGATTGGAAACGTTAGGTGTGAGTTCCACACGTGGTCCCAAACTGCACTAATCATCTTCATTATTCTGATTTCCCTCCCTTTGAATTTAAGTTACAGAAACTTCCTGTGTCTAATTTGTACCAGTAAATCTAAATTATCCTCGCTTTGGAAATTCAGTGGCTTCACCTGGATGCGCCTTGATTAATTAGTTGCTTCACCTCACCAAAAAATATGAATAAATAAAATACACCCTCTCAAAAAAATTAATTAATTCATAAAAAAATTAATCAAAAATTAAAAAATACATTAATAAATTAAATTAAATTGGATAAAAAATGAATAAATTTTTAAAGTTCCATTCATAAAGCACGGTCGTATAAGCGAATTTCCGTAAAACATTTGAATATTGAGCACTTTGAATGCAGAGAAATCGTTAACATTCACTAAAAAAATTTCAGTTCATTTGTTATGTCGTTATGTTTGTTTTTAGGCGTAAAACTAGTAAACTAAAGTTGTAAAACTCGGTTGTAACGCCGTTGGAGAGATCTACAACTGTTTCCATTTGACTCAGCGTGAAACAATACGTACCACAAAACCCTCAAATTCATTGGAAAAAACACGGTTTTCTGCATCAAAACATAATTTTCTCCCCAATTAAGCAAAATAAAAGTGAAATTGGCTTTACTATTGAAAAGAGTATTGAATGAAGCATATTTTGTGAATTTGACGCTCTCTAAGAATAATTTTAAGGGCGTGGCTAAATTGTAAACATTTTTAAAATTCGCAATTTTTTAAAGAATTAACGTTTGTTTTTCAATAAATGAGTTTCAAAGTTCAATAATTTGTCCTCAAAGGCAATTTAACTTAGATTCCAAAAAATGTAGTTTGAAAAAAAAAAATAATAATAATAATAAAATTGGTTTAAAGGAAAGACGTGTAAGTTTTTATGTCAAAAACCATGATTTTAACTGAAAACCCTTAAAAAATCATATCTCGGCAACGGAAAGAGATAGAAAGGTGTGGTTGACAGCATTCTGCTCCATGTTTGATGAATTCTACCTTATTTTTTTCCATTACGCTATGTTATCGACACACTGCAGGTAGGTATATATATTTTTTTCTATTTTTTAAATAAATGAAATCAAAACTTGAATGATAAAAAACGTAAACACGACTGTGAATTGCAAAGCGTCTTAAGTTGTGTTGCCGAACTTCCGTAGTTTTGGGACAATCCAATTCGGTTTTTCTTGTTTATACTGTCTATGCATGTGTGAAGTCTGACTGCGCTTGCTAAAGGGAAACATGATTGAGAATGATATTAATGAGGTTTATGTGAAGAATAGTGATTCACAGAAGCTACCATCACTGAGGTCTGTCAGTGCTGAAAATATATCCAGGACTGATTACTGATTAAAGGCTATCCAGTACCGTTGTGCAATAGTTTGCTGCGATTTTTATTCCTTACACATTTCATGGTTTAGTGAGAAGAAATGGTGAACAACTGTACTCATCGCTAATTTACCATTTCGCTAATTTTATGTTCTAACGTCAGAGCTTTCCTCATCAATTTGCAACACGATTCAGAACCTGCATGAAACGAAATGGAAACTGTAACCGCTACCTCGACTATAAAGCGGAAGAATGAGGTTTGAATTACCTAACACATTTCAATGAATAGCTAGTGTCCGTTCCGGCCATAGTCTGGTGGCTATAATCGATTTGCTGCCCACTCGACGCTGTTAGGTATAACCAATACCGTTTCAACATTAATATCTATCTGTTGAAGGATCACCTGGGAACTTGTAGCTGAAGGTAGTTTGTTATTATAATTACGCTATTTGCCTTGCTAATGCCATAACTTTTTCATCCACTGAGTCACGTCGTTATCTAAATACCACCAGTAGCAACCCTTTTACTTCTAACAATTGAAGATGGGGAATAAATAAATAATCAATTAGTACCCGTAATCATGCATGTTCCACTGGAATGGGAAAGCTGTCACCATGTCACTTTAGGTCAACGTCCTGGCAACAGTATAATCTCACCAACTGAAAAACAAAATACAAAAGTACATGTTTTAGTCACGTACGCCTTACAAAACGTGTCCGATATTGAAAACAGGGTGATCATGCAAACAAAACAGACAATATCAATCAGTCTTTCGGTGGGCAAACCACGAACGACAAAATAATATAATTGAAAAAAAAAAAGAGGGAGACAACTCCTGATTCTTTCAATGCCTCACAGTTGGGCCGAGATGGTCTAACGAAAAATCACTTCACTCAATATATATAAGTTTTGTGTTGATTCCACATTCACCCCAAGTCCCAAAATAACAATTAACTGCATAATCAGAAAACCCTGGAATAAACAAGTTTTTTTTTCAGAGTTGGACTCATTAAAACCGTCTAAAAATGTTTTTTGGTAAGGCAAAGAAGTTATAGGCAATTGAATTCTTTCCAATGAACACAACAACTTGCGAAACAAGTAAATTTGGACAAAAAATCATTTGAATAAAAGACTTAGAAAATATTCGTATTGAATACATAAAGGACGCGTTGAAATGTGTAGGTTTAATAAAAACACATTTTACCACAGAAAAGATTCATTTATTTTTGAATAAATGCAGTTCATGATAAACAAACAAAACCACTTCAGGTATGCGGTAGTGATTAAAATACATTCTAACCTATAGTACACGCGCCACGGTACTGACTACCGCGTTTTCCAGAAATTTTTAATAGCGTGTTAAATGGATCCAAGAACACCAGCTGCACCTCAAGTATTCCTAATTCAGAGTGGTAGCAACAGCCGCAGCTGTAAATCATTACCGTCACACCGTCAAGTCTCTGAAGTGAGGAGGTCATATAGAGTGTAGGTACTGAGTACCGCGCATGTTTGTAGTTTTTCGTGAGTTCCCGTCACCATGTGAGTGTAATTCATCATTATACTTTCATAACAAGTATTCATTGTTACACGTTTTGCCATCTTCACAGCAACAAATAGGTATAATTTTTTTTCCAATACTGCTAGATTTTTACACTTAAAATTTCCATTTTTTTGTCATACGTAAATTTATGGTTTAGTAATTGGCAAAAGTGTAAATATAGTGATATAAATCAGTGGATTACTAACATAACATGATTACCTAATGGTAGGTACCTACCAAAAGATACACTGCTAAGGAAAAAGATAAAAAGTTCCAGTCATGCAGTATGATCGTATGAGCGAATATTCGTAAATCATCGTATTGTATAATGTTAAACTGTTTTGGAATTTGAGCTTTTTGAGTGCAAGGAAATTGTTAACATTCTCCCATGTGGACATTCTATTTCAATGAAGAACTTTTTAGAAAATTTTGATTTTAAAAATTTCAGAGCCAAAGCATTAGCTTCATTTTCTACGAAAATTCGCCTAAAATAAACAGTTTATTGTCAGTTCATGAGTTCCTATCGATAATTAATATATTTTGACTGCTGATAGTGCAGGAAAACACTTTAGGGATTTGAGGTGATGAACTTACCTTAAAATTTATTGACGTACTAGATTAATTGTGATTCGTCGAAGGAATTAACGTAAACCCCCTAATAACCCAAAGCCCAAGCCTAATTAACAATTAAAAGCTAAAATCACCCTTTGGCTTTAATCACGGTAAATACTGAGCCCAATGAAAGAACATACTTCCCCACGTGATTTAACGTTTACAAACCGGTGCTAAATCATGTATGGATTCTACTTACACAATCAACATTATTTCTGTATGTTTTCTAAATAGTTTTTTTTTTGTTCCCATAATTCCATTTTGCCATCCTATTTAGCGAGTTTTGGTGTTTTGTGTTGGTACTATAAATTGTGATTTTTCATGGAAATGACCGTTCCATTCCTTGGCCGCCATCCCCCTAAAAATTGAATCCAATGAAGAAACATACCAGTTTCTTTAAATCAAAAGAGTGGACTTACAGTTTTTGAGGTGGTTACTGAAATCCCTAGAGCCACTGGTTAAAGATGTGAATCCTACATAATATTCAATCTTCCATTTTGAAGCAGATTCTACTTTCCGAAGAGAATTCAGCTTAAATTTGAAAAACAGTGGGAATATGAGAGCGCGCGGGCTTAGGTTTTATATGTGAGAGCACTAAGTACAATTTTCTAACTAATAACACTGCAAGTCCCCCGAGACGAGGCTTAGAATGGGCGTTAACTACAAGAGAAGGGTTAAGATTAGATTTTGAAAATTTAGTCCATCCTAAAAGAGAAAATCTTTGTCTGCCATCTCAAAACCGAGCACACAAAATGGCGGCCTCACAATTATGGCTAAACACTTTAAAGTTTGTTCTCCAATATGTCCCCTAGAGCGTGCATCCAAATGAAATTTTCATATGCACCAAAGCAGTAAAATATTACAAAAAAATGGATCCCATTAATGATTAATTATTTCCTAAAATAATCATCCCTTTCCTCCCGCTGATCAGAATTTTGCTCTTACAATTCACCTAACAACCTTGAATTTTCGTCTGATTCAAGTTCATCAAAGGTCACTCGACTCTGGATTAAATACGTTCCAAGGTTCATATCGAGCAAGTTTCAAGACCCTTTCTCATTAAATTACAGTGTGAAACGCAGTTTTTGTGAATTTCATTCACAAAGTGATACACAATTTAGGAAATCCGTAGTGATTTAATGGGAACGGTTCTATTTCAGCTGAAACTAGATCGATATAAAACTTGGAAAGTATTCAACTCAACTTTTGTAAGATTTTAATCAGACAAATACGTGTTGGTTCGCGGACCAGGTTCCACATGAAGATTAGCATAGTGTATCTACTTTTCACGTTTAATTGGTGAGGATAGCGGATTGAGAATTGAGCCATTCGATTGTGCTTCCTGAAAGAGAAAAATCGAAAACCACAACAAACCCGTGTTTTTGAGATCAGTCGTCCAAAATCGTCGACGAATGTTGATGATGATATCGTCGACGACTGCTGACGATGATGTCGTCGTTGCATCGAATCAAAAAGCTCTGAAAGTAATTTCAATTGATTTGACACGTTAAAAACTGTCGAAATCAAAATCAAACACGTGTTACTAAAGTATCGCCGCCACACCGTGTCAGATTGGCGCCAAAACTATACAGCCGATTCCAGCTGTCTAGGGAGTCTTCCAACCATCAGGTCTAAGCAAACTTACCAACCTACCAAATTTCAAGTCGATTGCTCAGACACACACAACCACAAGCAGGCTGAGACAAAGTAGAGATTCACTTCGTTCGTCTCCTACGGATGGAATAGCGCCCCCCCCCCCCCCCCCCCCCGCGGCGTTTGCCTCCTTCTGGCGATTGTCACCCGAAGAAACAAGACTTTTGTAATTAGCGCTATCACCAGAAACAACAAATGCAGTGGGATCGGAATATCTTTTCATCCTTTTCGATTACATCCAAGTTGTTATACGAAACGAATACTGGAATTGTAGAAAACGGTGCAAAACGTTGGGGTAGCGTAAATTTTCGCCATTATTTCTATATTTCATTTTATTAAAAAAAAAAATTATTATTATTTTATTATTTGGTATGTTTTCGTTGAGCCATTGTATAACAAAGTGATTCAATACTTCTTAATATAAATTAAATAGGTGTGTAGATTCTCCATAACTTGAGTTACAATTTTACACACTTCACATGTTTCAACAGTACATAATATAGATTAAATGGATAGCATTGCTATAACTTGATTCTAAAATTTAGTACAAAGTTTTATACATTTATTCCTAGTAATTTCGATGAGTGAATAAAGCACACATTTCAAAATTAACATACCTACTCATTTCTCATTCAAATAATATATTATTTGTAGTTCGTTTTCTAGAATAAACTAGATGGCAAGTTGTGAGTGTCGTATACATGATACATATAGCTGAGGATGGCGTATTCCTTCTTCGATGTGGGCCTCCAAAACAAGCAACACCGATCGAACGGCAAAAGAATGCGAGTCAGTCACATTTCAAGGAAAAGGCAGTGTTGAATGTAGAAGATCACAAGAAAACTGGAAGAAGATCAATACCTGTCTACGTACCAGTTAATGAAACGTGTTTCTTTCTAACCCGGTAATTTAATTAAGAATGACAAACAGGTAAATACACTTTCAATTTCTCCAAGACTCTTTCTACGATGAAAAATCACTTTCTGAGTAATACAAATGTTTTTAAACATTCATAGTACATAGCATGGGCAGTGTAATTTATGATTGATTATATTACTTACACTATATGACCCCGTATTAGAACAAGAGGTGTATAGAGTGCCAGCTCGAAATTCTGAAAATTTGAAACCATGACGAAGTTTGGATTCACATGTTAACGTGAAACCTGTACATATTCAAAATATATTACATGGTGTCGAAAAATCTCATAATGGTTTCCCTTACATAATGGTTTAACGAACTTCTTCGCTTCAATCAAAACAACAGCGAGTATATTGCACTCCTAAAAGAAATTGAGGTGTTTTCGTTAAGATTCTTGAGAAGATCATAAAGCAGTGAGCTCCAGTAAGTGTTGGATAAAAAGTAAGTGTTGGATTGGAGAATCTAGTTGCTTGTTGAGCTAAACGTTTAGAAGGTAATCTCCCGGGTTTCCCATAGCCTTTGTTTGAAAAGGGCGAGCGCGTTTGCTGTAGAGAACGTCTGCGTAACCTGCTCCATGTATTACTATAGTGTTTACTTGCCTTAAATATTCATGATGATTAATTGATTTTCAAGATTCATGGTTCTCTCATTTTACCATTTTCATTAGTTCTGAAGCAACTGTAGATCCACAACGTTTAGGGGTCCACGCCTCCGAGAAATCAACGGGGCTTGCTGATGCGTAAGTAAAATGACTAAAGTTGGATACTCAGTTAATCCTACGTGAGTTGCGGTGCGTCTGCCACTAAACTCTCATACATAAGCTTCAAAATTGTTCTGAATTTTGATTCTTTCTCCTACAGAATATAATCATGGTGTCAAAAAGCATGTGCAAGTATCAAGATATGGATATGGATAAGGATTTTTTTGAGAAAATACCACAGTCGAAGTTTTTTTCAGCGCTGAGTCGATTGCAACCACTTCCGGATCTCTAAGATTCATAAATAAGTGTGAATTTGATTTTTAGGGGAATAATACCCATAACTGATCAAATTTTCGAGTTCGGCTGCGTGTCCTGAAATTTTTTTACGATCTCGTCACACGGCTGTGGCATTACTGGAGTATGATATTTATTTTTTGTGAGCTGATCGTGTTATGTGAATTACTCTAGCAATTATTTCTGGATCCAATGAATAAGACAATGGTCATGTCATAAAATGGATCGAAACATCCCTAAATGCATTCAGAGAAACACAATATCACACTACGCCTATGTACAATGCAGGGGAGATATAGATCCTCTCTTTTAAATTAACGAGCTCTTACAGATATTATAGTATCTTTGCGAGCTAAAATGAAACGCTTCTTTGAAACAGGCGTTGAATGTGAGCAATTGTATAAACCAATCATACACAACGTTTCAATCTTGTTTCTACCAACCTTGCGCACTTTTGGCCTCGCAAAGGAAATGTATGGCACACTCTCCCACTCCTCTCCGAATTGTCGCTGAACTTTACAGATATTTTTCAGAATGTAAACTAATGCTAATGGCTCGTGGAATGCTGAAAAATTAGAACTTTTTCATGGAAAACAGTTTTTGTCCGTGGTGGTTTGACTAAGAAATTATTGTTTGCCGTAGCAGCGATTTGTTCATGCTAACATCACGGCTTATGAATAACAAGCAATTAATGACAAAATTATATTATCTAGTACCAACTTTTCTGAATGATCCTTTTTAGAAAGACGTGTAGTAGGAACGTACCTAGTATTCGACTTATTAGTATTTTCAATGTAGGTTGCAAGGCAACACTCGTTAAAGGAGAGAAGTAATATATACAAATCCGTTTTAGAATTTTGATGTTTAATAAATGCAACTGTTGAAAAATTAAACTATTGAAATGCTCAAAAAAATTTAAAATAAAATGAACGAAAAAATTTTTCATTGAAATACCTTTTGAGACATTCTGAAACGAATCTCTCTACCTCTTCGTCACCTCATCAAATTCCTCCCTGATCTGTGGGTATGTTCATTCTATTTACAAAACACAAGTATTTTTCTGTACAAAACTTGAATCAAAACTTATTCAAATAGGTAGCTCGAATCGGACCAAGTAACTTTTGCATTATAATATCATTCGAATAGTTGAGGCTTGTGGTATAATTTCGTTTTCCTCCCCTAGGTACACAATTGGAGGTCAAGTCTAGATAATATGGTCACGATTTTGAAGTATTGGTTGGAGAGATGATTTTTCAACCGAGCGTCCCCTCAATGTAACCAACGATGTAGGTTACGATAAACTATTCCTGATCAACATTGCTGCCGTTAATAAGGCGTTTTGAATATCTATTTTTAGGATCTGTCTACGAATGAAAACTGTTTGACTCAACCTATCAATCGTTTTTATATCGTTGAATTTGTTATTGAAAGTTCTCTACGCGTGAATCCACCCCATCCAATTTGACGTGCAAAGTTCGACGCATATCTGGTTTTTCCTTAATTACAAAGTTGTTTACCGGGCATCGTCGTTAGGGAAAGCCAACTTCGACGAAAAGGAGTAGGTTTAGGGAAGATTTCGATAGCCTATCATCGTCGTGCGAGAAATGTATCAACAATGGTTTTATATATTAAGCTCGTGACAAAGAACAATTAGACTTGACTAAGAATCTACTCATAGTTTATCGGTTCATTGCGGAGCTGCGAATTTCTCAATGCTATAATATATCTTAAATCGACAATTTTTTTACAAAACTAGTTCTACGTTGATTGGAAAAGACATTAAAAGACTGTTATTATTATTCTTCTCTTTTCATAATCATATCCTAATTCAGATTCGAAACGCAACATACCTTTCCTTTTTCCTTTTAAGGTGAGGATATAATGTAGAGTAAGATTGCCCCAGTTAAGCATTAAGGTGGCTCGATTTTTTTTTTTTTTTTTTTTTTCAAGTTGTACTACTACTGAAAAGCTGCAAAATTGTGAGACTAAAAAAGCGGTAAAAATATTTTTTTTTTAAACCTGTTGTTTTCTTCGGTCGCGCATGTGCTCTAAAGTTTCTCAAAATTTCGAAAAAATATAATTTTATCGGAAATTTTTAATTATTTTTCATTTAAGATTTTTAATATGTAATAGCTGACATTTTGATCTACGACACACTAAGGGATTATTATTTAAATACTGGTATTGTGTGTAAACATCTTCCGGTCGCGCATGGGCTGCAAATTTTGTGAAAAATTGTTGAAAATCTGAAAAAAATAGCAAAGGCGAAATAAACTTAAACTACAATAGCTTCAACATCAAATTAAAACATTGAATACAAAGTAGATATATGCCATATGAACTGATTACATGTCTGATAGTTTAAAATGTGATTTATTATCAAGGGCTGGCATCGTTGATCTTGACTTAATAGTAGTTCTTATAAAGCCATCTCGAGCTTCAGCTCCGCACACCTTTGCAGAAGCTTCGGTCATTAACTTAGTATCTCTCCACTCCTTGGGTGTTGACTGGCAGCTTCTTTGATAAGACATCCCACTTCGGAACTTCTGTTTTGATGTAGGTTTTTAATTCATCATCAGTAACCTATCTTAGAGGTGGGGAGGATAATTCGCAGTTTTTCCAGTCATTTAATTCCGTGTAGTCTGTTGCGGAAATGTAAAACTTTGGTGGCACGTATGTACGAATTATTACTTCTTTTGGTCATTTTCTCTTGCCTTCATAATATGGCTGAGGACCAGTTCCCTTATATGTTTCCTGGGGTCTTGAGTCATAATTAACAAGACATGTTCGGGATGGGCAAAAAACCCACTTCACTCTATTACTGGATCCTCAGCAGCCTATAGTTCATCTTGGAAGTACCTTGAGGTCAAAATAGATTGGTACACAAGTTTAGGGCCGTCAGTGAAAAGTGATTTTTCTTATTTTTTTTATTTATTTATTTTTTTTTTTTTTTTAATGCTAAACCACATTGGCATATATGACTGTAAAGTGAACATTACTATTTCCTGGAACTCAACAGTTGGATTTTCTTCACTAATGTAGAGTCTTAGTGTACGGTAAGCGGTTGTTAGCCACCTGGAGTGAGACAAAGGTCCTGGACCCCAGATTGATAAATCTTTGTAACATTTGTCTGATTCAATTGCTACCGATATGTCAAACAAATAATACTGACCCTTACTGAGTACTTTTCGGCCAATCTCAGGAATTTTGCAATCAATACTTTTGAACTTTACTACTGGATGTGCTTCACATTTGATCAGTTTTTTGCCAATCGGTCCTTTCAATGAATTGGGGCCAGTTGACTATCCATCCAAGTACTGAAATAAATGACGTTTTCTGGAATTCGGCAATATTTGAACTCATGCGCGACCGGAAGATGTTGACATACAATACTACTCACTACTTAAATATCAATTCCTTAGTGTTCGTATATGACAATTACGACTATTACATATTAAAAATCGTAAATAAAATTTTTTTATAAATTGCCGAAAAAAATTGATTTTTTCCACAATTTTGTAAAATTTTGGAGCACATGCGCAACCGGAAGGTAACAACAAATCTTTTAACTATTTTTACCAATTTTTAGTCCCAGAATTTTGCATTTTTTTCCGTGGTATTACAACTCGGAATTTTTTATTCGACCCACCCTATTGAAAATGAACCTTCCCTTATTTTATTTTTATTCTTGAAGATATCAAAAAACGTGAAACAGTAACTCATCTTCACTTTTTAAGAACCAGTCAAGGTGAAATTAGATTTTTGTTGCGCTACGACTTCTTACATTGCATATTTGCAATAGCAACCCACATTTTTATTGCAGGATTTGAAACTGCATATAATTTTATGGAAAAATGACCTATCAATCATATTTTTGAATGAACAGAAACAGGCGCAATTATGCACACAATTTACGCAAATGGTGAGATATCTAGTTTTTTGAGGAGTCCAATTGCCATATGTGATACATAACTTTGGGGGTTTTTTTTTTACGCAGAACCGCATAGGTAGAGATGTTCATTCATTGATAATCGCAATAGCAACGTGAGAAAATACCAAAAAATTCTAGATTTAGTATTCTTTGGGCCATAAAGAAATAAGTGGGGAAATGTGCTGAGTGTTACCCATGTGCCTATGCAATTTTTATTTATTTATTGAAAGGTGGTAACAAAAGTCTTGTAGAATGTTACCCACGTATCGATTAATTCTATATTTTGAAAAAAGATAATAGATTGCATCCTATGAAATTTGACGCCATTCGCACTTTCCGACGATGGTTAATTTTATTTCTATAATAGTGCTAAAAAATGGAAGTTTACAGTTAGAATTTTTTTAATCTTTAAAAAAATAAAATACAATACAATAAAATTAGAAATTGATAAAAATAATAAAGGGGTCGAACTTGAACACCCTGTAGTTATATATAATATGACTGTAAAGAAACCCAAATGTCGCTCAACAATAATCATCAATCCATGTTCACAAATAGGTATGGGAAAGAAAAATATTAATTCTAATATTTAGTTCATACTCTCGATCCCAGAGAAAAGAAAAATGGGCTTTATTAGCACCACGTTGATTGGTAAATATTGTCTTATTGCCGGCATTCATGGAGATAATGATACTTTTGTTCTGATGCTGTTCAAGTCCGGTCATTTATATTGAGGTCGGGTGGCCGTTTGCTCCGACGATCGTCCACTGGGCTCTCTGACTGCTGCAGAAGTCTATCAATTGTCTTTTGCACGTTCAAATCAAACACTCGTCCCAATTAGCTTAATTTAGCCAAGCATGTGCTGCAAGTGGGAGCGGTCAGGGATGGTTAACCGATGCTCTATGGTTGTTCTTACGAAGATTGAGTGGTGCAATGGCTTTCCAACGTAGAATCCTTCATTCACAGAGAATTTTTTACAAACTAGTTGTGAAACCCACATTCTCGATTGACATCCGGGTGCGCTTTTGTATCTATACACCTGAGGGGCGTTTGGGGTCGTAAGCTATGTATCGTCAATCACCATGTTGCAAAGCTTTCATCTCAAGTGTCTACAAGGGCTCTAAAGAAATTAGAACGGGACGAGGAGTGCATTCAGAACCCCTACTCAAAGTCCTAATAATTCGGGTAGTAGTTGAATATAATGGACATACCGACGGGCGAACGTGTTTGAGCGTGAGTATATAATTATTAGAAGGACAATCATTTCAGGGAAAATTCAAGACTGATACTAGTGAAGGAACAGCAATGTGGATGAGTTCGGATCGGGAGATGGTAGCGTGCGCACGTGTGATTTGTGGCTCTGCAATTAAACGTTAAGTTGACAAGTTTTACAGCGTTAGTTTCGGTTGAATTTTGGTTTGCCGTATGCGTCACGTTTCAGTCCTTTCATCCCGGTTGAATTGAAAGGACATCATTGACGAGTAAGTCATTACAGATCGATAATTGATTCCGAGTTTGTGGCTTGATTTCGTTGATTTGGGAAGGCGGGTCACCGCCATAGGTGAGAGGAAGGGAAGGCGTTCAAGTACGAATCTTCCTACCCGTCTTTGTCCCACTCCTTGCCCCACTACTGACACCTAGCAACGGCTTGGATTTCTAGTTACTGTTTTCCGGCTGAGCGCTCGGAAAGGTTTTGGGATAGTGTTGGGCTTCATTTTTTCTCTGGCATGCGCTCACCAACCGATGCAAAGAAAGCTTGATGCATTTCTGACTCCCGTCAGACAAAAGCGTATTCGGTCTTCACCGGAGTTAGATAGACAAGTTAAAAAGTCACAGATTGTAGTCGCCGATTCAGGAAATAGTACAGGAAATATGACGGAGGGAGAGAGGAGGAAAGCTTTCAGTCAAGGATCTGATGGGAAAAATAAGTGATTTGATAGATAAAAGGATCTGGCGACAAAATCGGATTTGAGAAAGTTGTCAACTGAGGTGATAACTCTGAGGACGGGACAATCGGCTCTGAATGCAAAAGTTAATACGCTGGTCGAAGAAAATTCTGCACTACGGATTAGAGTGACCCGGCTAGAAGATATTAGTAGGAAGGGCAACTTGCTTTTCAAAAACATAGGAAATCGGAAGGATGAGCCCAAACAAGCAGTTTCGGATTTCTGTCGTGAAGAATTACAAATTAATGACAGTAATCTGAGCATTGTCTATGCACGTTTCCTCAAAAAAGAAATTAATTATAATTTGATTTTGGCGGAATTTGCGGATTCCAGAGATATTTCTGCAATTCTCAAAAGAACTGGTAGGCTTAAAGGTACTACGTATTCCATACAGAAAGATTATTCAGAAGAAACGAGAAAGTTGAGGAACCAATTGTTCGAAATACGGAATATTATAAGACGGGAATGTCCGGAGTTAAGAATTGATGTTCGCCCAAATTCTTTGTGGATTGACAAGTCGCAATATTTTTTGGATACCGTCAAATGGGAGCTGTTCGGTAAATTACCAGGATCTGCCGTATTGAAATGGAATGAGCAGTTGAGAAGGGCTGGATTCAAATGCGTGGATCGAAGGCGTGCTGGAGATCGGAACGAGTCGGATCACTTGGACTGACTAGCGGGAGCAGAGATGGGCCGCGCGGACGTCGGATCTGGTCCAGAAAAAGAGGAGTCTCTATCGGACATGCGAATTTTGAGTTATAATGTTGCAGGATTGGGCAAAGTACTATCAGCGCCAAATTTTCTTAGTTACATATTGGAATATATGTTTTGTTTATTTGGAACCTTTGTTGAGTTAAAAATGTTGGAAATTATAGTAAATATTTTTGGTAATATAAACACACTGGATTCCGGCTACTCGGCGGTCTGTGATGGGACGTGAAGTGGAGGGCCCGTGGTTACTGGGTTATAAAAAACGTATTCTTGTGTAAATGTACAGCTTGGTTGTATAGAAGGCTAATGTTTTTTCGGAGTTAAAATTAAGGATTGTGTATTTCATGTTATACCAGTGTATTTAAATTGTAACAAATGAGAGGAAGACTATGAGAATCTCCATGGTTTGTTTACAAGTCTAAATGGAAAAAAATTGGTGATTGAGGGGATATGAATTGTAGACTGGGAAGTTTACAATTGTTGGATCGGGAAGTTTTACTCTGAAGTCCGGGGTTGTTTGCCATTAGGAATTCTATGGATGGAATGGTTGATAGTAGAGGTCGTAAATTTTTGGAGTTGATTGATAACATCGGTGTGATTGTTTTGAATGGACGAACGGTTGATGATCAAAATGGTAATTATACTTACATGGGAGTGAATGGTTGTTCAGTAATTGATTTTTGCGCAGTCTCCGTCTCCTTTAGTAACTTAGTTTGTTCTTTCGAGGTTGGCATAGAAAAATTTTCCGATCATATGCCATTGATTAGAAGTTATTGATTGAATTATTAATTTGATTGAATTGATAGAAGTTAAGGAGTTATATTATTATTTGTTATATTAGTTATAGTTATATTATCATTTTATTTATGTGTTATTATCCTTGTGTTTGTGAGTCTTTGTACACAGTGTTCTCTCTACTTTGACCATGTCATTATTCATGTGATGTCGTATTGAAATATAGTATCCGAATCCCGACTCATAGCTCGGTGCTGAAGCCGTACGATGATGTGTTCGTTGCTTTTGTATTAATAATTTATTATGAAGTAAAACATTTTCAAAATTCAATTAAATTCAGCAATGTGGATAAGCGGCCACCCGCTCACTCATGTGCACCATTTATCTCTCAATATGCCAAATATATACCACCAATGGAAGAAGGCACCGTCAGGGAGAGCTCAGTGACATGCCTTATCTCATTCGTATGGATATTTTATTATTTTAGTGTCATGTTATGGATGTAATTTATAAATAAAAATTTTTTTTGTACAACAAAATAATTCGTTTATAGGCGTATGACAGGACTTTGTGATAATAGGCGTATTAAACGCTTTGTGATAATACTTGTCTGCCATATACACAAAATACAACTCTATGTCAGAATTCAGCTTCCGCCTATTCACAGTAGCATGGATACCAGCCCACCACCCAGTATTTTGATGGCTAGTTGCTAAAACTGGGGTGATTGTAAATTTTATCTTGAACTGTCAATATATAATAAAACCAACGTTTTATAAATGTTCTTGGCCTCTCCTTTTCACTACAATGTACATTTAGTTTCCTGTCTAGAACCATATAAATTACAGTTTCAACATTATATTATTACTTCCAGATACATTAATAGTGCAGAAATGAGGACAAGAGGCACTATATTTCTTTTGTATAATCAACAGTATTTTATCAAGTATGAGTCGTTGCAGAGAGAAGTTAATGATTCACTGTGAACAAAACTTATTGGATGAGATTTCAAATTGGATAAAGGCTCGATGTTGGGGGTGCCTTAAAAATAATTCTCAAGATCAACTACAGATTATGAATTGCCTGTGTTCCACCAAGCTGTCCAGATTAATATCTTGAGTGTTGTTGGTAATGTTGTATAAATATTTTCAATCTAACATTTGTTGTCCGACGAGAAACTATGCTTGTCTTGTAAGATTCAATTTTTTGAAGGAAGGGGAAAAAAAATAATGACAGTAAAATAAAATTAATAAATGAGTAACAAATATTAATAAAATAAAATAAATAAATAAGTAAAATATAGGTAATAATAATAGAGAAAATGCTTCTTTTGTTGTTCAAAAACGAAGCTTAAGGAACACGTGGGATTAAACGAACGAACTAATAGACTAATATGAACCCAGGAACGATGGAATGCACAAGTGTGTGGTCAATCCTCAGATTGTGCGGACATAGTAACATGCTGCATTCTTCCATTGAGTTATCCGATTCGGTTTGAATTACATGTAGGTACCCAATGGGATTTATCCCGTTATACTGAATGTGGTGTGGGCCCTCTATGGTATAAATAGCCGAGAGATGTGCCACGCTTGAAAAGCGAAATGCGACCCCTGGGAGGTTGTTGGTCCATGCGATAAATGATCGTATGTAATACCTCCGAGAGGTGTATACAATAACAGCTACATATATTTTTAACTCGACTGAAGTTCACATTAATAGCCGTTTACAATATGTGAGTGGAGGTTGGTTCTTCATTCGCAGAAACAGGTATCGAGTAATTCAATTTTCAGGTATCAATTTATTACTCGAGGTTACTAGGCTCAAAATTCAAAAATGCATATATAGAATTTAGTATGCAAGATATTTAATTTTAATAACTCTTAAGTTAGGGCCATTTCCGACGTTTGAGTTAACTAAAGACTACTTTACAAAACTTGGGGGTGTTCCTGTATCCGGTCGGAGCTTCTCTGTTTCATACGTTACTAGCCGCTCCGGCTCGCTACGCTCGCCTCCACGTCCAGCCGGGGGGCAAGCCCCCCGGACCCCCCATTAAATTGCTCGCTTCGCTCGCAAAGTGTGGTATGTAGAGAGTGTTGCTCGCTTCGCTCGCAAAGTGTGGCATGTAGGGAATGTTGCTCGCTTCACTCGCAAAGTATGGTATGTAGGGCATGTTGCTCGCTTCGCTCGCAATTGAAACATGTAGGGGATGTTGCTTGCTTCGCTCGCAAACGGTAGATCTCTGAAGGGTAGGTTTAACTTCTGTAGGGGATGCTGCTCGCTTCGCTCGCTTGAGGAAGTTATACTGCCCACCCAACATGTAGGGAATGATGCTCGCTTCGCTCGCAAACGGTAGATCCCTAAGGGTAGGTTAAACTTCTGTAGGGGATGCTGCTCGCTTCGCTCGCTTGAGGAAGTTATACTGCCCACCCAACATGTAGGGGATGTTGCTCGCATCGCTCGCAAACGGTAGGTCTCTAAGGGTAGGTTTAACTTCTGTAGGGGATGCTGCTCGCTTCGCTCGCTTGAGGAAGTTATACTGCCCACCCAACTTGGCAGACGTTTTTTTCTGTTGGAAATTCTTACAAACAAATTAAATCTTATAAAACTATGTGGAACCACGAAAAGTTTATTAGTGGATGTTGCTCGCTTCGCTCGCAAGGTATACCTGTATATGTGTAGGACAAAGTCCGTATTTATTCTGTTGAAATGGCTCTCGCTTCGCTCGCAAGGTAGGTACCTATGTATACCTGCTCGCCTCGCAAGGTATTGCGTAGAAGTGCAAATGGGAACCCCCCTGTGAGGGTCCCTTCTGGTAAGCAACGTTGTGAAACGGGCGGCCCGGGTCGATTAATTTCTCATATAAAACGGTTCCCCTCGCTTCCGCTCGTGATTTGACCGACTGCCCGTCACTTTTTTCGATATCCGATTTCGGATTCAGATTCGGCGGACCCAAAGCTGTATTTCGCCCGCGAAAACCGTTCCGAAAAACGTACCTTTATGGGGTATATTTTAATCGGAAAAAACCAAGTTTTTCGGCGGACTTTTCGAGAAAACGGGTCCGTACTCTCGCATTTTTTTGACGCATTTCCCGATACTTTTTTCGCGATCCGATCGCGCCGTCGTCTTCCTCGTAGGAAAACCTACGAAACCGGAATCGTCAAATTTTTTCCGGAATCGTCAACGGCCGTTTAGAGGGGTAGGGGAAGTGGGGAAGTCCAAAAAGCGCACATTAATTCTTACTTCGACCCCCCTCCCGCCCTACGGCCCATGGTTCGGGTGGGATTAAACAATTTTAAATTCGCTTATACACCCTATCGGAAAATCCCAAGAAGATCCCCCCACTCGTAGATCCGGCCCACTCAGCCGTTTGGCCGTGCATAGACACGACAGACAGACAGACAGACGGAGTTTCATTCTTATAAATTTCATACGTTATTTGATGTGCTAAATTTAAATCCAAGGTCCGTTTTTTTTTTTTTTTTTTTTTTTTTTTTTTAGCTCGTTTTTCCATGACACAGATTGTTTTATTTTATTTATTTATTTATTATTATCGTTATTTTTTTTTGGGCACAAAATTTTCAAGGTTCCCATTGAACTCAATTCTAGATTAAATGCTTTTCAAAGGTGCCTAATTTATGTAATTTTTTTGCTGATTCTGAATATTACCTCAACTTTTTTATTGCACCGCTTCCAAACCTCCGTTTTCTCAAAAAACTTGCGAAAAATGTGGGAAAATCCCAGTTTTTTGTCATTGCTTATACAGGCCACAATTCTCAACCGATTTTCTTTCTTTGATCGATCCCAATTTTAGTCTGTGTGCAAAAAATCCCGGAAATTTTGAATTCCGTGATAAAAGATCGGGAATAGAAGGGGTAAACGCCCCAAAAAAAGTTTTTTTTTGACAAATTGGTGACCCCATTCTGGCTACAATTTTCAACAAATTTTCGTGATTCATATCAGGTTTGATTTCAATTTTAATGCAGTTATGCAACAAACCTTGAGAATTCGGGTTTCGTTGTCGGGGGGTGGGGGGGGGGGGGGGGGGAGGAGAAGAATTAAGAGGTAGATAATTACCTATTCTTTCAAGCGCTACCCAAGCTACAAATCTCGACCGATTATCGTGATACTTATTACTTATTTTATTCCATTACGAATTTGATTTAGATTTGAAACGCATGTCAGGAGTTTCAAATTTCATCATGGGAGAGGGTAATACTGATAAATCAGGATGTTTCAACATTTCTTGTCCGATTTTCGGAATTCTTTCTTGTTGTTGTTCAATTATAAATTTGGCCTACTTTTGGAACAAATATCAGGTGTTTCTAATTTTATGATGGAAATTTACTGTCGGTAGAGGGGGTTGATGAGGTTGGGGTTGGGGTCGGTAGATGGGGGAAAATTCCAAGATGACATGACATTTTTGTTTTCTCTCTCATTTAAACTCTCACCAAAATTAAATAAAATCCTTTTTATAGGGACGTTCCAGTAATGCATGCATTTACTGGAATACTGGGGATTAGTAGTCTCCAGACAGTCCTGTATAGAGTTCATCACTATAGAACCGCTAATGACCCATCTGGTTGAGGTGCAATAAAAAAAAAAAAAAAAAAAAAATATATATATATATATATATATATATATATATATATATATATATATTATTTTGAGGAGTTACAGAAGGTTGGAAAAAGATAGGAAACACTTAAATAAACTTACAAAATTTAGAGAATATTTCGCTGTGTCAGCGTCGTCAGCTCTAGTGAACTAGAGCGACTTCTTCACTAGAGCTGACGACGCTGACACAGCGAAATATTCTCTCAATTTTGTAAGTTTATTTAAGTGTTTCCTATCTTTTTCCAACCTTCTGTAACTCCTCAAAATAATATTACACGCGAGTGTTTTCATTTTTCATCAAAACTATATATATATATATATATATATATATATATATATATGTATATATATATATATAGGTATATATATATATATATATAATCTAGTGCCGTGTGCCCTCCCAACCTGCGAATCACCCAAAACCTCTGTTTTATGTTTCTCTTGATCTAATGGATTTACTTCAAACTGAAGAGTAGTTAGAGACAGAAGTGAGGTCCAGGAAGTGAGGCACATCAATTTTCCTTACGATTGAATCAACTATGGCTACTGACAGAAAAATTTTCCGTTGTCAGCGACGAAATGACAAAAGTTTCTTTTAGTGATCAATAGGTTAGCTCTTAGAAAGTTCCCTATAATTAGCACCGACATCGGATCAATAGTAGCGAATAAGCATGATTGAGAACGAATTTTAATGAACAACATAGTTTTATGGTCTAATTATAGGAAACTGGATAATGGTTTCCAGATGAATTTCTTCGCAATTGAATCAGCACTGCCTATGGCGCTTGAGCAAACGTAAAATTCATTGTTAGACGCAAATTTTCCATGACCAACAAATGACACAATAAGTGAGGGAGCTTTGCCGCCCATCTAACTTGGCTGACGTTTGACCAAGCGCTGCCACGTCAATCTTAGCGAATTTTCATAAAATGGCTCAAGAACTACTAAAAAAAAAAGAAATGTTCGACACTTTTTTCATTGAGTTCCGTTTTGAGACATTCTGAAATGAATCCTAGAGTTTTACGCTTTTCCTTATTCATATATATTGTGTATAAATGTGTGTGTGTGTCATTCAAGACGATAACCCCTCAGGACTGAGAAACAAATTACATTCTTGAGCCAAAAAGAATAAAGCTTTCCAAATGAAATGCAAAATGAAAAACATCTGAAAATGTTTTAATTTATGTATATCAGCAGAATTTTAGTCACGATAAATGAATCAACGATTAATTTAAAAATGTATGCAATGATGAATGTGTCTAAATTAATGTCATTAATTTTATCTTTAAAATCGATAAATACTGAGAAAGTAAATCATAAATCCAAAATCCTTTTGAATAATTGGATATTTATTATAACGAGTTTCATGCCATAAAATTCGTAGTTGAATGGTTTTTGCACTCTACGTGCTCAAATTTCAAAACAATGTGGCATATTAAAATACAAAAATTTGGAATAATCTGCTCATGCGATCTTGCTGCATGACTGGAACTTTAATATTTAATTCAACGGAGTTTTGGATCCTAATGTACTAATATTCTGTCGCCGTCACCGAGACTTTGGATTTTTATGTGATGTAATTTTAGGATTATAGATTTTTGGATCTGCTTGCGGGTTCATTCACTACCTGTGTTATACAACACTAGCTACATAATACGGCTACGCAAACGTCTTAAGGCTAATTTTCTGTAATGAGCTAAAGTGTGGGTCAGGAAGTGTAATCTAAAGTCAACTGACCGCTATCAGCTGACTTTTGCTTTCCCGAGTGTCATATTTGTAATGGATTTCCCAATTTAAGACTCCTCTTTTAGACAAGATGAGGCTTGAAATAGTTTACAATTTTCTGTTTGGTAGTTGCCGCCAAATGAATGACGTGTCACTCCTCAATTTTAGATTTGTTGGAAAGAAGCATAACTGTAAAGCCAGAATAACTACCGATTTGAGTTTATTGAGAGTGTTATCTGCAAATAATGAGCATTCACATGGTCCCCGACCCTGCTTCCATGTTTCTAAGAGTTGGCCCTTTCTGCGCCAATAATGTTTTTCTCTCATTGGCCCTAAGTCATTGCTTTCGATTCCAAGAGTTGGCTCAAAGCCATTAACTTTCATGGCCCAAAGCCATTGCCTTGGCTTTTTCAAAGTCATTGCAATTCTTTTCAGAACGATTTTTATGATAGTTTAAAAATTCGTAGTTGACAATTTCTTTGCACTCTACGTGCACAAATTTCAAAACAATGTAACATATTACAATATGATAATTTACGAAAACTCGCTCATAAGATCATGCTGCATGATTGGAACTTCAATATTTAATTCAATGCAATTTCGGATCCTAATGTACCTATATTCTGTCGCCGAGAAAATGAAT
Source organism: Adelphocoris suturalis (assembly GCA_030762985.1). NCBI lineage: Eukaryota > Metazoa > Arthropoda > Insecta > Hemiptera > Miridae > Adelphocoris > Adelphocoris suturalis. The sequence continues at coordinate 33,763,632 of CM061045.1, forward strand.
TTTTATTCATAATAAAAATAAAAATAAAATAATGATAATTGAAATTAAATTTAAATTTGTATTTTGACGAGGACATTGCTTTTGCTTCCAGGAGTTGGCCCAAAGCCCTTCACTGTTTTGGCCCAAAGTCATTTTGTTTCATGCTTTCGGCACAAAGTACTAGGTACAGTATAGTCACGAGTTATCATTTTCTGCGGTTGCACCAATCACCAGTCAAGGTCAAATGTGATAGGTTTGGTTCCTGATCTTACTAAATTGAAATTGGGTGTATCAAAATGTTCTTTTTTTTAAAAGAAGCTTTTACAAAATTACGTTACCACATTTAAATCCGTCTCAGGATATTATTTCATTTTAGAAACCTAATTTTGATATTTTATGTTCACAGTTTACTGAGAAATAATCTCTAGTTGAACATTTTATTTAAATTATATTAGAAAGCTGTAATTTGTTCAAGATACAAATATATAATTCTGTTCAATGTGAGTGGTTCCTGATGATTATAAGGCTCTACTCAGTGCTGCTGAGCGCACGCTCGTGTGGATTTTGTAGATGTGCCCAACGGAAGATTAATATAAGATCGTACAATTTTCGGTCTCTGATACTACCTACTTTGGGAAATTCACTTAATCGATCTACGATCGATATATTTCCATGCGAAATCGTTTATTTGTTTTCCCGTGATTCATACATAATCTTTCAACATTTACTTAATGGGTCCAAGATCAACATTGGTCTTTATCGCGTTGTTTGCCTGTTGTGGTTCCACGATTAAAACTAGAGGGCAAATGATGGTAGTCATTAATTGAATATATTCATTCCAACATGAGCATTATTTCTAAAATAAATTATTTCCTCCAACATGAGAGTGATGACCGTGGCAGAACGAACATTCGTCCGGGCGAAATATCGTGTGTCCAAATATTGGCGAGAGGTATCTCGGGAGTGTTTACACACCTGATGGTCTCTTAATAGTGTCACCCCGTTGCTGGGTTTTTCCTTTGAGCCTGCTTGTATGGAACTTTTCTTCATCCGATCCAACCGTTACGTGTACTATACTGTACCTACTACGCCTCCATCACTACATCCTTCATACCACGTTCCATTTCCCGGCAAAACCTTCGCGCCCAATAACGTCTATAGTGATGGGTTGGAGCGCTTCCCTTCTCCGTGAAAAGATATTTCCAATGTTAAACCGTTTTGAAACGGACTCTGGGGTAAAAGGAAAGTGAATGTATTCACTGTGGATGTATTTTGATTCATAAACGTTCCAGCCATGCAGCATTGTCGTATGAGCGAATTCTCGTAAATTATCGTATTTTGTTATGTTACGCTGGTTTTGAAATTTGAGCACAATTTGTGAAAAGAATTTGTGGCAAATAAATTTCATGGCAAAAATGCGTAAAAAAAAATTAAGATTTTTAATTAATTTATTTTTTAACTTAGTTTATATATATATATATATATATATATATATATATATATATATATATATATATATATATATATATATATATAGGTATATATATATATATATATATATATATTTTTTCAATTTTTCAGCCAGTATTACTAATAATTTAAGAAACATTTTCAGAATTATTTTGCACATAAAATTTTCAGTGTTCTAGTTCATAGTATATAAAAGCTTTTCGACTAAAATTCCGCATAAAAATACAAATTTAACAAATTTTAGCTATTTGTAGTTATTTTTTTTAAGCACATTCTTCGAAATTTGTGCAATTTAATTTGCTTCGAAAATGCTTACCTACGAAATCGTCCTTCTCAAAACGGATTTTGATAAAGACAATTTTTAAAAATTTTGGAGCCATTGCAATAGCTTCATTTTCTACGAACATTCGCAAAATCGAGTTGAAGTTAAGTAATATTTTGCACATAGAAATAGTTGGTTGACTCAATGATCCCTTATTACGTTTGTTATAAATATTTCGATCACGATGATCGCTAATGATGGGTTTCACTGTTACTGTACGTGTTCTTGATTCTTAAAGACCGTATTCGAATCGTGCGTACTACTTGTTTCTGCACAATTTAACAAATGAATTGTACCTAGTTCGTCATTTTACTACAGCGGTAACAATATTTCACATTTCGATCGTTTAATAATTCCGTTATCAACAACAAGTTTATTGATAACTCAATTGTTTTCCCAATCTCTGAATGATTGAGATTTTTAGAAATTAATGCGTTAACACCGAAACATGACCATTTCTCAGGCTGGAAATAATGCTCGTTGGAGTGAATAGAAATAAAAATTATGTTCATGATTTTATTTCAAATACGGATATATAGTTGCAATTTAAAGAGATATATTTAACTTGAAAAAAAAAAAAAAAAAAAAAAAAAAACGCAAATAAGGTCATGAAGCGTGACTGGGACATTTGGGAAAATTTGGTTTTCATTCAACCAAATTCAAGACAACTAGCTGCCAGCATTCGCTAAACACTTCAACATAATATAAAATGTAGTACAACCTACTGGGATAAAACTACAATCTCAATAACCTACCAGGCTCAATAATTTGGTTGGAAAAACTCGTTTTGGCTATGGGGGGGAAAAGCTAAATTTGGGTCGGCATCTTTTCAAAAATAGATCAAATGGCTGGATGAAGAGAAATTAATGAACCCTAGATGCAGTGGAAGAGGCTGGAAGGTCGCCGCCAGAGCAATATGGCTTCACTGTTTGACGATCGACTGCAGCTGCATGATCAATGCAAACAGGGAACCATCAGCCTAGGGGTATGGCATGATGGTAACCCTAGATGTAAGAAATGCGTTCAACTCGGCCAGATGGTAGGATACCCTTGAAGCCCTGAGGAACTTTCGTGTACCTGCATATCTGTACCGCATTCTCTAGGACTACTTGACAAACCGGCGGTGGTTGTTTAAGACGCGATAAAGGCAGAAAGGGAAAAGAATAACCTCAGGAGCACCGTAGGGGTCAGTCCTGGGTGCAGAGCTTTTGAATTTCAATTATGATAGGATCCTCCGTATCGAGATGCCCAGCAGTGTCTTCCTGGTAGGATACGAAGATGATCTGGCTGCAGTCATATTTGCACACACACTGGATCAACGCCAATAGAAACTGAACCAGACGATGCTTCGTGTGATAGACAACGATGGAGTCACGGTCCCTGTCTCTAGCTGTACAGAAGACGGAGATTGTACTGCTAGCGACTAGACGAATAGAGAGAGATATCCCAATGACCGTGGATGGGCAGATGATTGAGACGACCAATGAAATACGATACCTGGGAGTAATTCTTGATTCCAAGCTTAGTTTTTGGGCTCAGATTTGCAAAGCGGCAGACAAGGCGGCAATAGTGGTCGGGAATCTGAGTAGGCTCATGGCAAATGTAGGAGGCCCTCCTCCGGCCAAACACAAGCTGATGATGCGGACAGCTGATGCCATTATGGTGTGTGGAGCTGAGGTTTGGGCAGAAGCTCTGAGGTCCCATAAATATCGAAACAGGATGGAGGCAATCCAAAGAAGAGAAGCTCTCAGGATATGCAGTGCATACAGGACAGTTTCTGGTCCCGCTGCTCAGGTTATTGCGGGAGTGGTCCCAATAGATCTCCTTGCTGAAGAGCGAAGGAGGATCTACCTACGGAAGGGAGATAACCCAGTGCGGAACATGAAGAAAAAAGGAAAGAGCATTGAGGAAATGGCAGGCTAGATGGGAGGATGAGACTCGAGGCCACTGGACATACCGGTAGATTCCCAGCCTGGACGTCTGGGTGAATAGGAAGCACGGTGAGGTGAATTATTACCTCACTCAGTTCCTCACTGGCCATGGTTACTTCCGTTCATTCCTCGCAAAGATAGGAAAGACGGACGATCAAGGACGCAGCTACTGCCAACAGCGGAATGACATTTTTTGTGTGCCCAAAGTGGGGAGGTGTTTGCCGAGTCCTGGAGGTGAGAGTAGGAGAGATTGAACCGGAGACCATCGTCAATAAAATGGTAGCCAAGAAGAATAACTGGGACGCGGTGGCAACATACATTTTTTCGGTCCTAAAAGCCAAGGAGCAGGATAGATCCTGGGAATAAAGAAGACATGAAGAGATGAGAAGCCAAAATGAGGGGTGAGGGGGGGGGGGGGGGGGCAAAATGAGTGCTCCCGAGGTAGTTCTCTATAAGAAGAGAAAATGGTGGTTTTTAGTAGGTATTTCCGAAAAGGGAGACTTCAACACTGTTGAAGAAAAAAAAAAAAAAAAAAAAAAAAAATAATAATAATAATAATAAATAAATAAAAAAATAAAATAAAATAATAATAATAATAATGAATAAATAAATCAATGTTGTTAGTTGTTTCACCTCAGACTGTTCATTCAGCCCTGATGCTAATCTGTAGCGTTCAAATAGTTTCAACCATCGTTCCCACTTCTGGGGGTTTTCGCAATCGAACGGTGCTGGTGGTGAAAAGATGAAGGAAGTTAATTCCCGTCGTGGCCTCGACGCGTTTTCGGTGGGACCAGTTTGCCGACGTTTAGAACCTATAAACGAGAAACCCTACTTACACGCTACACTGAGAACTAGCCACCGCTGCCACCATGTAGAGTTATAATGTATATTGGATAAACAGCACGTCAGATATGAACGTACAGATGGAATATAATGTTAGAAAACATCTATCTGGATATAATAGAGGACAAGCCAAGTAATGAATAATGGCGGCCTCCTTGATTACTGCACAACACTTCTCTAGTGACGAACATAAACATGTTATAATAATGAAGGAGTAGTTACGCTTTCACACAGGTTGATAACCTTTTACATGAATGATCATTTATATACCTTTCGGAGGAGTCCTTCGTCACTAGCAAGTCGAGTACCAGGGGCGAGCACTTTCGATGTAAAGAGATCATCACAAGGCCGTCGGAACAGTACATTTTCGACTTCCTAGTTACGACACTCCTCCGGAATGTGTGTAAATGATAATTTCATCGAAGCTCAGGCTACCGTACATAGCGAATTTAAGACGGATGGGCTCGACTCCCATCGTCAAACAGCGCTCGCCTCCTGTACTCGACTTGCTAGTAACGACGGACTCCTCCGACAGGTATGTAAATGGTAATTAGCGAATTTCTGTACAATATGAAGCTATTGCAATGGCTCTAAAAATGTTAAAATCCAAAACTTTCTTCCGTCAAAATTTGTTTTAAGGTATTCTGAAACGATTTCTGGATTGAGATAAAAATTCCGTTCATGCGCCAAAAAATCAAGCATTCTAAACGAAAGGACAAGTTCGTTGGACCCAGCACTTTTTGAGTGAATTAAATTAGTCAAATCTCACGAAATGTGCTAAAAAACCATTATATGTGGTTGAAAACTACTAAAATCGTTGAGTTGATTGATTTTCAGCAAAATTGTAGTCAAACAAGTCTATTAACAATGAACTAGAACATTAGAAATTATATGTCAAATTATGCTGAATTATGAACTCGAATTTCATTAATACTACTAAAAATTCTAGGGGGATAATAAACTACAATGAAGACTAAAAACCCAAAATCTTCTTTGAATTACAGAATATTATTTAGAACGAGATTTTTGGTCATAAAACTGGCTGTGAACAATATCTTTACATTCAAAGTGCTAATATTTCAAAAAAATGTAACATAATATAATACGGTAACCTACGTAAATTCGCTCACACGATCATGCTACATGAGTAACTTTTTTCACTACTAACGGAAGTATATTATATATAAACGGAATTGACTACTTACGGAAATATATTAAATTTAAAGGGTTTAGATATCTACTATGTACATCTAGTAGATATCTACTAGCGGAAATAACCCTTTAAATTTAATGCTTTTACAAAAAAACTTGGGTTTATTTTTACATTCACATGTCTAGATGGAGTAAGTCATTTGTTATGATATGCTGCCCATTTCATGTATCAGGCATTTATACTGTCGTGGTATATCTGTTGCTGAGATGTTGATTATGGGGAGGAATACATCAATTTTTGTTTTGGTGGTCATCCATGTTCCCACTCATCTGGCTATATTTTTGGTTACAGAAGAGTCCGAATTTCACTCAACCATGAGTATCTACTTACAATGCAACCCTTCGTTAACTTTGATAGTAGTATGACAGAAGTTTTGTTTCCCATTTACTCATAAGACAATAACGTATAGTACGCGCTTCGACCTCACCGCTTGTTCAACTCTGAAGAGTAAAAGTTCCGGAAAGTTTATGTTCATCTCAAGTAATTAAATGTAAATAAATTTGTAATAAGGCAAACTCTTCTTTCTTCACAACCTCTTCATCCAGGAACCTCATAATTAGTGATCCCATTGAGATCAGAGCGGAAGAAACAAGAACGGTTTCATCCTAAATTATTTCCAGTCTCCCTTCTAGAGTGAAGGCCTCTTAACCCTCAAATGGTACAGTGAACCCGGAGGTTACAGATGATAAGGTGGCATCCTCACGTACCCCAACTCCTTTTAGCTTAAAGAAGGTTAAAGGCTTGAGTTGCTATGGTATCACTGTCCCTCTAATCATCAATAAACACAGAATTTTATTACTGTAACGTGAGTTTATTCTTCATCAAAATACATTCGCAAATGAAACTATTTATCGAAACGCAACATAAATTTCAAGTATTTGACGAATCTACTAAAAGAAGCTGGTCTTAAGAAAGAAAGAAAGAAGCCAAACCATTCTTTGATCTTACTAACAAAAAAAGAAGAAAACAAGTGGATCAATGCTCACGAATTAAGTCACATGATAGCATATTTTCTTGTAAGGAGATCCGCGTGAAATAGACGCTTCCTGCATTAAATAGGAGACAAAATGGCTTTGGAGCTAATTCAGCTGATCAATTACTTTTCAGTCGTCTTCAGCATTCTCCCTTTACCCCCCTTTCAAATTTCAGCTTCCAGTGTTGAATAGGAGACAACTGGCTTTGGAGCACACTCAGCTAATCATATGTCTGCGGCCCCTGATACATCTTTATCCTCGCCATGTTACAGATTACATCCATGCCAAGTTTCATTAAAATTGGACGTCAGGAAGTAGCATTTAAAACGACTTTAAGAGGACATACATACTTACATCATGTATGATGTAAGTATCATACATGATACTTACATCATGTTTAATTTTTTATAAGAAAATGCGGTACAAACACTCTTTGACTAATAAATACATTAATGTACTGGAGAAAGGTGTGGATGGACGAGGAATTTAAATTCACCCCGGACCGTGTGGTCCCAAGGAAATTCAGGATCACATCTCGGAGCCCGTGGTTCCGTGGGATGAGATGGATCTTGATGCTGAATGCTTACTCCCCGGAGCGCAGGGTTCTGTAAAGAGAAAGCTGTCGGCCCGGAGCGCAGGGTCTAGTTAACCAATAGGGAGGTGCGACCGAGCAACTCCAACTGCCTCAAAATCTAACTTATATTCTGAGTTTGCTGGTAAACAACTCCCTTAGTTCAAGCTTGCGATCGCCGGAACATTGATGCAATCTGCAAGCCATTTTGAGCTCGTTGAGGTATTCAAGAGGTGGTTGTGGGGCAATAGATACTCTTTGTCATGCATGTTGGGGTAAAAATGATACCCTGTATTATTAAATGCAGCAGATAACGACCTCTACGTCATGGTGTGGTTGCCAAACAGTTAGCAGGCGCATTGTATTCAAGTGGATGTGGAGAGATAAAGAAATTGTATTTTTTGCCGAGTGAGCAAGGCAAGAAGTCGGAAATAGTTGCTGGCATTCCCGAAGGATCTCTATCAACTTTATATGAACAAATTATCAGTGGGAGTCAGGACATGGAGCAAACATGACGCGATAAGATGAACGAGAACGACTATGATTATGGTATTTGAGTTTAAAGGGGTGGTGACAATTAAAACCAAGGTCATGAAAGCAATGGTGTGGCTCCTTTTACTGCTCATAAAAAAAAATGATAGGTATTTGTTTTGCATTTTTCCTGGATGAGTGACATGCACACGTATGAAGGACAAATTAGGATAGATATGAATCTTTATGATCTGAATCTTTATTGAATGAAGTTATTGGTTGGAACGTACAAAGGTATGTTTTAGTGAGAACTCATATCACAGGTTGGGAAAAACGATTACAATGGTGAAGTCAGAGTTAACCACATCTTTCTTTAAAAATGATGAGCACTTACTTTTACAATCATAGAAGTGTTCATTATTAGTTCATAGAAGTGTACAATTGCTGTCGTTCAAATTCGGTTCATACTACAAGTTTCTATTGTGTAATGGCGCAGGACGCTCCTTTACAATGGTAACAATGGAGGACATTTATAACTTGTTCCCTGGAGAGACAAGCATTAAGGAAATACCTCAGGCTAGTTTACAGGCGGGATCGTTAATTGCATGGTTCCTCGGGGGCATGATCGGTGTTGATAGAAATTCGAGCAACCTATGCTTTGTAATCTGGATGACCGACCCACAAACTAATTGGAGGGAACCCTCTCGTTGCTGTAGACGTGCAGCTTCATTAGTGAGCGGAAGATTAGCTAAGTTGAAATTGTTTAATAATGATCAGGCATCATCGCCTTCTAGTAGAGCAGACGTGCCTGAGAATTAGCCAATAAAATTATTATAAATATATATCTTCATTGTTTTCAAAACACAAACTTTATACTTACCAAAAAATCCCGGATCGAAACTCTTCCATCTCGGAGATCATCACAATAATAAACATATTCACAACTATTTGAAAAATTGATGTGACTTTCCTTTTATAAATTATACAAGGTTTCGGGTACCTACTCCGATTTCCTATAAATTTACTTAGGAACTTTAATTAATGATATCAAAATGTCAATGATTATTTTTAGTAAATTAGAACAATGTTAATGACTCCTTGTTTCAAGATGAACTAAAACTTTTATTTTTTTATGTTGTTAATAACTTCAAATCGTATGATCGATTAATATTCAAATTGGTTATTTAAAAATAAACTGAAGTTAAATAATAAAAATAACTTGCGTAGCCCTACAGCTACTCCATCCTCAGCGATTTACTAAGCTGACTCCAGAAATCGCGCTGGCAATCTGACGGTCCTCTTCGGTCGATTGGTTTGTATCTCCGTCTTACCTTGCTCTCGTAGGTGAATGTTCTTCAATGGTTATTTCTGGGCCTGCGAGTAGATATGCTGGCTTTAGGCGATCTATCGAGATATTGACAGTATTCCCATTTATATCCAGCGAATAGAATTTTCCCACTCGCCCTTTGACTTTCTATGGACACACAAGTGAGGGCTTGAGCTTGTCAACTCTGACGAAAACATGAGTTGAATGAGCCAAGTCCTTATGCACGAAAGGTGTTCTGCTGTTCTTAAGCAACTCTCCAACTAGCTTCGGTTCATCTATTTTCTCAGCTGTTGAACAAATATTGCCTGATCTTCAATTCTTGTGTGCATTTCCTCTTGAAAAAAATCTCCAGGTAACCGAAGCTGTTGTCCGTAGACGATTTCCGCTAATAGACGCATTTGCTTCCAGCTTGATCGCGCTCCGGATGCCTAAAAGAATGGTGGGAAGAACTTCGGTCCATTTCTTTTTTGAGTGCGTTCGAATGGCTGCTTTTAGAGTTCTATGGAACCTTTCGATTTTCCCTGAGCCTTTGGGTGGTATGGGGTTGACCTTTGAATTTTACAACCACAGATTTCGGCCAGTTCATGAAAAAATTCTGTTTGAAACTGCCTACCTTGGTCGCAATGAACCCTCTAAGGTGTTCCAAATCTCACAATCCATTCTTTAAAAAAATTCTTTGCTACAGTTTCGGCCTCAATATCCTTCTACCCAACTGCTGAATCGATCGATACAAGTCAAACAGTAAGAGTATCCCTCTGATATAGTAACCGCTTCGTGGTCTTGGGAAATTCTCCAATAGGTGATTTCACATGCCTAAATATCTTGGGTTTTCGGCAAGGTATACACGCTTTAGCCCATTCACGTTTTTCTTTTTCCATTTTTGGCCATACACATTGGAGGAAATTAGTTTGGCTGTAGCTTTTGGACCAGGATGCGCTAAAACGTGTTACGTATTGAATACGTTCCGCTGATAGTCCTGTGGAATGAATGGTCGTACACATCCGATCGAAACGTCACACCATAATGTATTAGTTTCGGAAAAAGGACATATTATTAATTTCAAAGATGTGTTGGATCGAATTAGGGTTTCATGCTCAACATCTCCCTGTTTTGATTGTGCAATTCGTTCCTAACTTATTTCATTAATTTCTAATCTAGACAAATGATTGGCGACTTAATTTTCAGATCTTGCAATGTGTCTCACATCAGTTGAAAATTGAAAAATGTAATTCAGGTGTCGTTGTTGTCGTGGTGTGGCCTTGTCATTGGTTTGTTTAAACTCAAATATCAGTGGTTTGTGGTCAATGTATGTTGTGAAATCCCTACCTTTCACAAACTGCCTGAAATATTTTACAGAATTATACATACTGAAGTTCGCAATCATAATTACTGTATTTTCTCTGCGTGTCGTTTAGTTTCTTTGAATAGAATCCTATTGGCCTTTATCCCAATTCATGTTTTTGTTGGAGTACTGCTCCTATTGCAAGATCAGAAGCATCAACAAATAAAACTATTTCGTATTTAGAACTAGGAAAAGTGAGAGTTGCAGCTAATATGACATCATGCTTTCAAAGCTCAAATTGTGTTGTAGATTCGTCATTCCAGTTTATTATAGAATTATCTTTCTTCTTGGTTCCTTTAAGATACTCGTTTAGGAGTGCTTGACCTTGTGCAGCGTTTTTTATAGATCGTCTATACAAATTCAACGACCCTAAAAACCTTCGTAACTCACGTATTGTTTTAGATCGTTGATAATTTGTTATAACTTTGACATTTTCTGGATCTGGTTTTGTGCCTTCAGCTGAAATATGATGACATGAAAATAAAATTTCACGTTTTTCGAATTCTAATTTTGCGAGGTTGATTTTTATTCCATGACTGTTTAAACGTTCGAATACTTTTAATAAATGATGTTTGTGTTCTTCTGGCGTAGTTGATGCAATGAAGATGTCATCTAAATACGCGAAACAGAAATCTAAGCCACTCAAATTTGGTTTGGTTAAGTCTATCTGGATCAAGTCTACGAGGCTTACCGAAAACAGGTGGTCCAGGAGTGGTTGATATGTAATTTCTTACTTCATGGCGAATATCAGTTGGTACATAAGAAGGTTTTGTCAAGTCCGGGAAATTCTTTAATAGTTCAGTGAACTGCGAGGTAACATATGTATGGTGCTCAAACTATCGGCTGCTGTGACTTTTGTTTTGTTGGCTGAAATACGTAGTAATTCAGTTTTATTATTGATGAGCTTATTTCTCTTAATGTCTATCAATAGATCGAAATTGTGGAGAAAATCGGCTCCTATGATGCCTTTTTTAGTTTTCGCTACTATAAACGGCCATTCAAATTTTCTTTTTAATCATTAATCAAGATTCATTAGCTTCATTTTTTTTAAAGCTTTTATTGCACCGAGTAGTCTCATTAACAATATCAATCTGACTTATATTACTACAATACACTATTCAGGACCTAAGATGCATAACTTTGTCCCTTGTCTCTCGAACATATCACATTCACTTTCTACACAAGCTCATACGGTTTCAAACGCTTAAGGCGTCGAGTTAGATCTTGCACATCCAGGACCTTTACAGCTTCCTCATTCACATGATCTTTTAGTCAGGCAAGATGAGCCGTTGCTCGCTTTTTGATCACCTCATCCACACTGTCAACTTGAATTTCACGGTGGAGTGCCTCATTACGGAAGTACCACGGGGCATTAGTGATACATCGTAGTACAGAATTCTGGAAACGTTGAATGATCTGTCTATTGGTTGGAGCAGTGCAGCCCCACAACTGCGCTCCATACATCCAAACTGGCTTTTAGCTTCATGTCAAAGTTCGGAATTTCACTACCATTGGCAGCATAAAGTTTGAAGGCCTCTGCAGTCTCACTTTTAAGATTTTTTTTATGAGGAAGAACTGAAGCGTCAGCGCCACTATCTACCAAAAATCTGATGCCTGAACTCCTATCCTCAACAACAAGTCGATAGCTTCCTCCTTGTGAACAATCTTCGACAGTAGTCAGCAGAGTTACTGCTGCTTTCGTTGGTCGTTTCCCTTCTTCCACTGACATGGTGACAAACACTTAGTCGGTTTACACCTAGATCCAAATCTGAAGTGATAGTAACAGTATTTGCCATTAGGGTTATATCGTTTAGTCCTACCTTGACTGTTACTGCGATTAGAACTACTACTGCGGGATGAACTTCTACTATTAACCTTTGTTTTAAGTTCTGAACATCTGCACCTGAGCTGCATCTGAACATCTTCTAAAATACGAGAAATAGCCTCCAAACTATTTGAATCGTGGTGGGTTTTTTTGGTGTTGTTGTACTTAAGTCTACTCCATCGACTACTCTTACATCGTTAACTTTATCGGCCAACAGAGTGAACTTGTCCAAGTCTCCATCATCAGCTATGACTAGTATGCTCCTAACTTGTTCTGGGAGTTTCTCTAGCCAAAGCGTTTTCATTACTTTACCAGAAAAATCACTGGTTCCTACCAACGATCTCATTTCGCGTAGTAATTGTTTTGGTTTCAGTGCACCTAGCTCTAAACCTTTAGTTAGCTTTTTTTATTTGCGATTCCTCGCTTTCCTTATGTATAGATATTAGTCTATTTTTCGCTTGAGTATATTTGTCACGTGCAGTAGAATCATAAAGGTCATAAATGTTTTCAACTTACGCATTATCAAGTTGTGCCAACAGATAATCAAATCTTACTGATTCGGAAGTTATTCTTTTCAGTTTGAATTGGGCCTCAACTTGAGAAAACCAGATGTTTGGCTTTTGTGGCCAAAATGCTGGAAGTTTTATGCTTACATCACAAGTTGAAGGATGATCCTGCTCACTACTATCTGTACTTCTCAATCGCAAAATAGGCGAAACACCGTTGTCCATTGCCCAATTGTCCGGCGTCACCAGTATTTCGGATTCTTACTCCGATTTCCTATAAATATCCTGAGGAACTTCAATTACTGATATCAAAATTTCAATGATTATTTTTCCTAAATTAGAACAATGTTAATGACTCCTTGTTTCAAGATGAACTAAAACTTTAATTTTTTTGTTAATCGTTATTTTTGTCAAATCGTATGATCGATTAATATTCAAATTGGTTATTTAAAAATAAATTGAAGTTAAATAATAAAAATAACTTGTGTAGCCCTACACAGGGTGTTTCAGAAGTTATGGTTCACCCTCCCGCATTTCCTTATTTAATTGCGTAAAAAATAGACCCAACGCCATTCCTTATATTTTTGTGTGAAGGATTCAGGAAAAATACTAAAAAAAATACCCCCCCCCCCCCTTTTTTTATTGTGAATTCGGATTCAAAGTCAAATTTAATGAATTTACGACCCCTCAGACGATTTTTTGACCACGCGCAACCTGTTCCGCGAGCGCGCTAAGTTGCCTTACTACCAAAATTGCACAAAACATGAATTCTGGGAAACCCCTAGTGTGGTACATGGATTTTCATCGTTTTCAACGCTGATTCATATGGCGCTATCTGTTTCTTGACTTCATTCGATTTTAGCAGAACAATGGCCAAAATTCGGAATGAAAGACGATGGCAGTTCCGTGGCGCGAGAAATCCTACCCAGTTTAGCCAATATTCAGTAGTAGAACCACAGCGATGCATGAAGTGCTTCACGGTAGCTTCCATGCTCGGTATGTTCCGTACTGAATGACGATTTCGCAGAAAGATTCTGTAGCTTTTTAAAAAATAATTGTTGATGAGGGGGAAAATAAATAAAAATGAAGATGGTGGGCTCGCTCATTGTTTAAAAACGGTCATTGACGATGCCAATAGTGTGTTAGCTACTTCAAAAATGGAAGATGGGATTCAGACATTTTTAAGAATGTCCCCAATAGATTTCAACAGAAATTTAAACAAAGTTGGTAATGCCATAAGTAAAGGTGACAGCAACTGTAGGGAATCAATATACGTGGCCAACAAATTAGCTTTTCAACTCTCGGTTTCTATAGTCAATGCTTGACACGTCCCACAAGCACCGATTGGTATGAATGCCTTCAATGAACTGTAAAATAATTTCATTTGACCATATCATATTGTTCTAATTTCACCTGACAAAAAAAAAAAAAAAAAAAAAAAAAAAAGCTGCAGCATGGGTTCTTGCTTGAATTGACGTCCACACTGACACATGTTGCTGAACATGAGACCGTGAATCCATTTCCGATGGTATTCACCAGAGTCCGGGTAGCTCGAGTGCGAGCGAGATTCACTCACAGCCAAGAGAAGAGGTGCGTGGGGAATGTGAATAAACTATTTTAAAGAAAGTCTGTGTGAAAATGAACTGTTTATTCATTCATTTTTCAGCATCTACTCTCAAATTTGTGAAGATATAATAGTACGAAAAATTCTAGTAGGAGGCTTGATGATGTTGATGTTGGATAACATTTAATTTCAATTTAACATCAATAAGGTAACTGGAGTCTGCTGGTATGCACAGTGGGTACAGGCGGGATCATAATCCGGTGTTTAGAATTTCTATGCCAGATAGGTTCTGCTAGTTTTGTTCAAATTTAGTAGGAAGCTGATTCGTGAAATTTATGCAACCATTTCGTACTAATATTCAATAGAAGTGTGAGACAGTTAATTCTTTAGTCATATGAATTCAAGCACTACAAAATTATTGCAAATTCCAAAAGTGAAAAATTAAGAGTGGTAGGTAAAACATCCCAACTTGTGTTGTAACTTTTGGTAGCGATTGACAATGTAAGATTACGATGACAGTTTTTCAGAGAAAGAACAACCTGAAAGTTCCATCAAAATTCGACATTGGTATCTGAAATTTCATTATCTTCATTTTTTTCAATCAGTATTAGAGAGTTGGCACAGAGATTCAAATTGTCCAGTGCCTTGTTGGTGGCAGTAGTGAGGAAAGACAGAGCAGTGTAGTGTAAGTCAAAGAGGAACCTGTCGGATAGGATTGAGTTGAGGTCGTCCCTGTAGGCAGCGCCGCACGTATCAGGAACGGGGGGTCCTAGTGTCGGGTCATCGATGGAGTTGGTTTGGATCTGGTCGAGCTGAGCGTAGCAGACTCCGCTGCTCACATCAGCGGTGCTGATCCATACTGTCAGTACCGGCTCGTCGTACTCATTGGCAGTCGCATTCTGCTTGTATGAGCAATCTTCTCCGTCTCCAGTGATGTTGACATTATACTCGGCTGTCATTCCGATCCAATGGAGGGGAATGTTTAGGTACAACATCAGCCCGTACACCGTCGTATTGGCTACATTAAACCTGTAAAAAGAATACGGAAACTATTAATATGTTGGTTGGTGTGGTTATAAGAATTTGAACAATCATATTCTTTTCAATATTTGCCTGGAGGGCACCATAGATGATAATTTAGTAGCAAGGGACACAGAGGCTATGAGTGGAATGGCAATATGTATTTCCTTTTATGCAAACTTATTATAAGCCGCATCACAACAGGAAGGATAATTAGCGGCATAGATCAATTTAACAGAAAGGATACTGCAAGGGCTGCGATACAAAGGGGACCTATGTTGACTCACCGTCGCTAAACAAAAAGCCATCTTGGACTCCACTGGTGGCAGATCAGAGGGAGACATGAGATAATAATCATGATAATGATAAATTTATAATATATAATAATAATAATAATATCCCTCTTTTCAAGGCATCGTCGCACTTTGCCACAAGGGATAAAGAGATGTCCACTCGGTAACTCCAATCGGATAAGTATACATAAAAAATAAGAAACAGTACAATTTAGATTAGATGCTACTTATAACCGCGTAAATACTACTGACTACTACTTTATATTGAACGGAAATATATATATGAATAGATTTATATAAATATATCACATACTATAATTATATCACAGTCCTTAGTAAAGAATAGCAGATCTCAGGTACATTAACAGGGACAGGACCTTGTCCATCCCGGATAGATCTTCTGCCCACTGAGAGGGTACAAGCTAGGACCTGGGGTCCATAAAGGCTAGGCACTTCTTTAGGAAGTGGCGGCCGGTCAGATCACCCCCACATCTCCCATTCTTAACACGACCTACTGCACCAAGCTGGTGTCTGTGGGTAAGGCGGGTCAGTGGCTACGCGGTTCACCACTACTGGGCCCCTCTTTGGATGTTGGGCCACGAGACGGCCAACCGAGTACAGTACTGAAGGACACCTTGCCGGCCATTGATCTCACCCTGGCATTATTATAATCAGTTTTCCTAACCTCTAGTTATTTATCGATAGTAGTAAGAATAATTTTAGGGATACTTGTTGCTGGTGTGTATTTTCGAAGGTGAACACAAATATGCAACCAACTTCCAATTAAAGGAAAATAAATTCACATTGAATTAAGATAGTTTTCTCTATTCGTCTTTTGCCGAGCACTGAAAATGTTGAACTCTAATTAAACAGCTAGCCGACCATTCGAATTTCAACTACCCAATACGAATACCTGTCCCAACGATTTTAAATAGGGTACATTATATTGTGATATAATGAGATCAGACGAAATTAAAAATTAACATTTAAATAAATTTAACTCTAATAAGCTCAAAATTTAAATCTTATAAATTTAAATTTAAATTAACTCCTAACCCATAAATATCTCAATATCGTCTATCAAATCCCAGACAGCTTCGTAAATAGTGGATAGTCATAAAATGTATATTTCTGAAGATCAATACTCATAGATAGGCATATTATATTGTAGGTAACTGGCATTCTGATTT
Source organism: Adelphocoris suturalis (assembly GCA_030762985.1). Taxonomy (NCBI): domain Eukaryota; kingdom Metazoa; phylum Arthropoda; class Insecta; order Hemiptera; family Miridae; genus Adelphocoris; species Adelphocoris suturalis. The sequence goes on from CM061045.1 coordinate 33,780,473, forward strand.
CATCGATTCGTTTCGCGTTTTGTATGCATGAATTTCATGTTGGGAATCGTCAGGAACTTGACAGTTTTTGGGATTATTAAGGCGTAAAACCCGAATTTCTCGATGTTAGCCTTGGGAGTTTCCACTGCACACATTTTGACTCGTTACGAACGAATCACGAAGTCAATCAGTTAAGCCACACTCAACACATCGTTCTCATCAACGAAATACACATAAGAAAAATGCTGTAGGAGGTTTTACTCCTCAGACATGGTACCGAAATGTGGATATCGTTTATGTATTATTACGGCAGATCACGGTTTTCTTTCTTGGTATTACTGTGAATGACATCGGCTACTCGCACCCATGTTTTGGTGAATGCTTATCAGTATATTGCCTCTATACTTTAAACAAAGCCCTTAGTCTGTATTGAAATTCCTAATCATGTGATAAAGTAAAATAACCAATCACTCACCTTGAAAATGAATCAATCGTGACCAAGTTCCCTCTACTTGCGGACATCTGAAACCGGTTTAGTGAATCCGAATGTTGGAAGGGAGGAAGATTCAACCAATCCCTGCCGTTCTCCTTGACAATTTCAGTCATTCTGGCAAGGAGCATATCGGCCGAGTAATCTGAGTCGCCGAAGACTCCACTACTCATCACTGTGAATATCAAAAGTATTTCGCTTTGCAACATTTTCTTCTAAGAGGTCAGCATCGAACTGAATGAAAAACCTATCTCTTCACAAACTTCGCTTTCAACGAGTCAGAATTAAGATGTCACTCAAGTTGATCGATTGAACACTTCAAACATTCAAACATTGATTATGTAATCGAATGAGTTAATTGAATTCGCAGCAATAGTGATTACCTACACTTACTTTTTGTGATATTCCTATTGATCTTTAGAAACCTCCAGTCACTTCACTCTATTTTTTTATTATATGTTGTGGTATCAAAACTACCTGATTTCTAAGTAATTATGTTTACTACTCACCATGAACTAGAGTAATATGAAAATAGTTCCATTCATGCAACAGGATCGTATGTTCTATTTTATAGTTACTAAAATTTATTTCAATCTTGTGCTAAAAATATATATTTATTGTTTTTAGCCATTCTTGGTGATTTTTAGTGAATTTTCGTAGAATGTGAAGCTATTGCAATTGCTCCGAAAATTTAAAAATCAAAATTTTCGAAAATTTTCGTAATTGAAATCCGTTTTGAGACATTCTGAAACGAATCTTAGAGAACACTTTTCCATATATATATATATATATATATATATATATATATATGTGTGTGTGTGTATGTGTGTGTGTGTGTGTGTGCGCGCGCGCGTGCGCGTGTGTGTGTGTCCCCGCCAGTACCTCCAGCACTTCCTCCACATAGCATATGACCGCCAACGTAATCATAATGATGTGTATAGTTTTGTGGACTGGATGATCGCAAGCTCGCATCTCAAAAATTCATAACATCGAGGAGTCAATCCCTTAGTAAAAATTCAGATTAGTTGGACATATAGATCAGAATGATGTGTACAGTTTGATGGTATACTATCTGGAGGCAGCGCTGGCGGTGTTGGCGCGGTGTTCGGATAACAGGAAACGTTCTACATGTTTCAGCATACATTTCTAACGTTCTAGTTCAACGGTGATCAATTTCGTCGACTAAATTTCAGCTATATAAAAAATTAGCCGGTTTTAGCCATTTTTAGTGATTTTTAAGAATACAGTTATTGAAATTCGAGCAATTTAGTTTACCTAAAGAAAGCTTGAGTTTTTGGTGCAAGAACGGAAATATTATTGCAATCTTCAGGCATGTTATCATCTGAAATGAGGTATATATGATTCGTTTCAGAATACCTCAAAACGGGTTTAAATAAAGAACATTTTCGAAAACTTTAATTTTGAAATTGTTCGAGCCATTGCTATGGCTTTATTATTCCACGAAAATTTGTTAAAACGAATAATACTGGTATATTAATTTGATAGATCAATGCAATGATATATTTCATTTGATGAATTGTGAGGGCTGTTAATGCTGGATGTGTTAATTATCATTTGATGTCAGTTTGAAGCTTATTTTGCATACAAATTTTTCATAATGAACTGTGATCCATGTTGGCTGAATGAAACATCCTGTGTTCAGTAAATTACCGATTTCACGTGCAATAAAGAAGATTTGGTGCATAGCCACCCATCCGTTAAACAGTTTGATAATAATTGTACAAGGATACCTATATTAAAAAGTTACTGCTATAAAAAAAAAAAAAGCTGAAGAAACGTATTAATTGTACGGGACCCCGCAGTTACAACCAAAAGTACAATCAACGAACAGTACAGAAAATCAAATGCGCCACAAAAATATATCAGGTGGAATTCAAATTCTCAACGGAAATAATACCTCGCTAAACCGTTTGTTGCGTGTTAATTAGAACATCTTGTGTACATTATATTTTCAATTTCCCCCAGTTCGGGTGCTTTGAGCGAATTAAGCACTTCATCGCGTCCCTTGAGTCTAACTTGCTTGTTTTAAAACTCGGATATCTCCTGTGTGCTATAGCTCACAACAGGAGCGAGCATTTTCCATTTTAATTTTGTTTCCTCGTTTTTATACTTCCAACCACGAGATGAACTTTGATCTATCATTGTGCCAGTACACTATGGAACCAAACTGTATGACAAAATGTTAAACTGTGAACACATTTAATATCCAACGTACGTCACCGAAGCCTATAGCTCGACAGTAATCTATGTAGGCGACTTTAAGGAGACTTTAGAGACTCGAGCAATAAGCGGTTATTTATTAATTCTTTATCCAGCCACGGCTATTAATCATTACAGTTTACATTGCACTTTGATATAAAATGTGACAATACCAAAGTGCAGACCTCCACGACTGCGAAGTGTAAAAAAATGCACCAACATTACAACAACTAAGAATAATCAATAACAACATTCATTTCGTAAACTGGCTTTATATTTGCCATATCTAATATATAAAATTCTCGTGCCACAGTTTTCGTTGCCCTACTCCTCCGAAACGGCTTGACCGAATTTGATGAAATTTTTTGTGCTTATCCGGTAGCTATGAGAATCGGCCAACATCTATTTTTCATCCCCCTAAATGTTAGGGGTAGTCCACCCCTAAATTTTTTTTTTATTTTTTATAAAATAAAAAAAGTAGTTTTATAAGATTTAATTTGTTTGTAAGAATTTCCAACAGAAAAAAAAACGTCTGCCAAGTTGGGTGGGCAGTATAACTTCCTCAGGCGAGCGAAGCGAGCAGCATCCCCTTCAGACTTTAAACCTACCGTTAGGGACCTACCGTTTGCGAGCGAAGCGAGCAACATCCCCTACATGTTTAAATTGTAATACAACGCATCTACACAACCACACCTTGCGAGCGAAGCGAGCAACATTCCCTACACATTTAATGGGGGGTCCGGGGGGCTTGCCCCCCGGCTGGACGTGGAGGCGAGCGAAGCGAGCCGGAGCGGCTAGTACGACTATAATAAAATCATCAGTTTAGGATGATAACTACTTATACATTAAAAAATTGTGTACTTAAGGATGAGCTCGTTGGACAACACTTTCTTAACATAACAAAGTTCTAAGATTTACAATAGCGTCCTTTAAAATTCATCATAAATGGCTTAAAATAATGAAATTTGTTATTTTTAGTAAAATATTACATTGCAAAAGTTTATTACCTACCTATGAACTGGAACATTCAGAAAGTTTTGCACGACGTGGTAAAAAATTTAATATATCTAATGAAATTTGCTATATTTGGAAAATGTTCAGATGCTAAAATTAGTTTGAATGGCAACATTTTGTTTATATATATTTTTTTGTTTTTCCTTATTGGAATAGTTAACCAAAGTTCTTACACTCTACGTGCTCGAATTACAAAATGAGTAGGTGAGTCGGCTAGCATCACAGAAGGTGTGTGTTGATATGCTATCACAAACCAACAAAAATTTCAACCGTCGTGGAATTTCTACCTGATTCAACGCCTTCGCTTGGTTCATCCACTTTCTGAACGTAACTTGACTTTTTTCACAGAGAGAAGTATCCCAATTCCAAGGCTCAGTCCAACTCTCCAGTACCAACAGCCTTAGTATCAAAATGGCAGGTGAAACTAAATCCAAGGTCCAAAATCCTATGAGCTGAGGACATCACAGTTTGCCTGGTTACAACATCAATGGTCAGCACATCAGTTGGTGAATTACATCCAGTCTACCCTGGAGGATGGTCGTACATCTGTCCGGTGGAATTGCTATATAGGGTCACTAGTGGTGTGCCGCAAGGTCATCCGCTTTTTCCAATACTTTTCGACTGCATGATGGATCATGTTTTACCGTCCTTACCAGATCGGAATGAATACACAGTGTCATTCAGCAAAGTGCCAAACATAGCCTTTTAAGGTGGGTACCACTGTACTGTATAGAGCGTTTGAAGAGGGTGCACAAGAGGTTGGACTTGCAATCACTTTGAGGAAGTATTTATGCCCTGGCCCTTAGATTTGGGCGTTTAGTCATGCCAAGAGAGGTTGAGTTACTTTCATCAGCAAGAGGAACCTTGCCAACTGCTAACTATGAAAGTGAGTGCATGTACTTAGGAACAAAATTCGGCGTTCAAGGTGTGATCGAGTTGAGGGTTGAAGGCTGTTTTCAAACATCCAGAGCAATTGACTGGGTTCCATTGACGGTACTACAGAAATTGGAGGTGGTGCGAACCGATTTCTTGCCAGGGCTCGTCCATTCAGTAGTCTCGGGGCGACCTAAAGAGTATAGTTTGCGAAATTTGGATGTAGTTGTGAGGAAGCATAACATAAGGAAATAGTTTTAGTGGCCTAATGACCCAGCAAATGCTTATATGTGCGGACCTACAGGTGATAGAGGAATAGGGCTTACCAAAATGGATACACTTGGGCCACAGTTGAGGGCCTCTCGGATCGTGAGGGCAGAGTACTTTCTGTTTTGTGGGGATTGGGTGGACCCACATGATACAGCTCAAGAGCGGTGCATTAAGAGGGAAAATATGTTGCGTGAAACTACGGATGGATCAGAGTTACAACGGTCACGAGAGCCTCTACATTCTGGTTGAGAACAATGCATCTCACATCGCCATTCTGGAAGGACGAAGGATGGTGTATGTCTACTCGGACCTTCGCCTTCGGCCATGAGGTCCTCCCGAGGAAGAAGGAATCATCTAACTGCTGGCAGAGCAGGAGATAGAGTTAGGGAAACAGCTGCCCAAGAACGACAGGTGTGCACCTTAATACGGTTGCTCAGGCTAGCCAGGCACTACTGTGTATATGAGTTATTTGAAACTTTACAACATGGGCTGAAACAAGAGAGTGGAGAAAATTTTGTAGAACCCCGTTGCATTTTGTAAGCGGGAGGGTAGGTACCGGCCTAACCTGACTGTCATCCCTGGATTTGGGTCCGTAGCATTAATTGATGTGAAGACTGTGTCTGGTTCTGGTTCTCGGACTCTCAAAACAATAGGTACCTAATCAAAACGAAAAAAAGGAAGTATTCACAGCCTGACCTACTAGTAGCGGTAGCCACTTTGACTGGGAAAGGGATATCAACAATTGTAATACCAGCCATCTTGTTCTGTCGAGGTGTCTGGGCGAAGAAGTCAGCTACTTTATTTCAAAAGCTGGGGAAACCAGAGTACATTCTTGGATGGGCTGTTGAGCGAGTTCTCATTTCCGGTGGACTGATATGGTCGTCATCCATGAAATATGTTGAGGGAATGGTCACTGAATCATAAGCTATATCGTCTCGAATGATGTACTGAGAAGGTTGGATTCAGATGCGGCCGATACTTTCGAGAACGAAGATTCCAAATTAAGATCCCCTAATCTTCTATGATCCTTACTTGGATTTCTTCATATATCTGTCCAGGGTGGAAACCCACGAGGATCAGAATTATTTTGATTTATATGAAGTATATACCTTTATGTTTGTTTATTTTTTCCAAAATAATTCTTGTCAATGCTTAACTTCAGTGATCAGACGAGAACCGGTGTATAATGCGTTGAATGGTCATTGGAAGATGCTAATGCTAGAAATATGATAGCTATACCTAGGTCTGTTAAACTCCTTCAACTCGATCTCAAATTCAAGAGTGTCTTTAGTGTGCGTGACTTTAGTGTCACTATTCAACTAGTTTGTTCTTCCGAATATGCGTGCAAAGATATTGGTAAGTAATGCATGCATTAAAGGGACGTCCTTATGAATGGATTGTATTTAATTTTGGTTAGAGTTGAAATAAGACCAAAAAAAAAAAAAAAAAAAAAAATCATGACTTCTCGGAATTAACACCCCCCTCTCATTAACCCCCTCCACGGACTGTGAATTTTCCTCGTGAAACTTCCAGCATGGAATTTGAAACTCCTGATAAGTTTTACAAAACTAGACCATATTAAATCATCACAAAAATCTGACGAGAATTGTTGAAACATCATGATTTATTACTATTTCCCCCTCCATTCGCCCCTTCCATAATGAAATTTGATACTCCTGATAAACCATCTAAAACAGACCGAATTCATATAGTTGCATATAGTACCTACGTTAAATATACGTGTAAAATCGAAAAGGACAAATCCAGCACGCTTGCTCTAAACGCTGCTCCTCGCACTTCGGTAATTATAATGCGAAGAACAAAAAATTATACTGATACAAAATAATAAACTGATCCTACCCAATGGTTTAGTAAACGATAATATACATTTTCAAATAGTTAGTGTGATATTATTCAGTAGGTAATTACCGTGTTTTTTCTGGATCATGATGCGCTGAACGATCAATTAGGCTTTCCAACCGCTTTAAAATTGATATAAAGTGATCCATTGATCAACCCTCAGCATTAGAGTGATCTCAATCGATTTAATTGTGAGCACGATGAAGCTACGATCAACCTGATTGCAAAGGGAGTCATCGGGGGCACTGTTCAGCAAACCCTATAGATGGGACGATAAACGAAGCATTTACTTCCAAAAAAGTTGTTATAAAACTCAAATGTTAGATTAAGGAGAATAAGAGGCTGAGGGTTATAAATGTCAGCTTTATTTTCCTCTTTCCATCCCCGGGAGACTTTGATTGCCATCGCAACGAAGTCCTAACTTTCGCAATCCATTTCCTCTTTTTGTAATCTTGAAAAAAGAGAAAAAAAAACAACCTTTTACTGGTAACGTATGCAAATTCAATATTTTCATGTTTGAAACTTTTAAGGCCTTTTGGGTGCGGCTATTTCTCTTTTTACTTTTGATTCAATTATACTGTACGAAGTTGGTCGTATATTGAATATTTCTAAGGGAACCACTCCAAAACAACTAGTTAGTATATGTCAGTAGGTTGTGTGTTAAAAAACAGTGAGGCTGCTCTCTCTCTCTCTCTCTCTCTCTCTCTCTCTCTCTCTCTCTCTCTCTCTCTCTCTCTCTCTCTCTCTCTTCTCCCCTCTCATTTCGGTTGGTTTCATAACAGCGGAAGCGAAAGTAAGGGTCGGGAGACCCGTTGACCTATATATTACGCTATTATTTTCTGTAATTGAGGAACTGATAGTGGTTGATAAATTCAATATGATTCCGCAAAGCTCCTAATTCAATTAAAAGGACCCTCGCTGGGATATTATCATTTGTATATATACGTTTATGTTGTGGTAACATAACGAATTCTGGGGAAACAAACTACGATTTATCATTCCACAACACCATCGCTGTTGTTTAGTTTGAAACATTATGGGGTTCGCATCATTAATCAAATGTGATCAGTATCTACCCCCCCCCCTTCCCTCTCCTTCTTCACCAACTAAAAAAGAAACAGTAAACGATTTGTTTTCACAAAAATGCAGCGCAAAATATAACTTAATATAGTACCGTGATTACGCCAGGAATCTTTTCAATAAGGCATGTAGTACAGTGTTTTGATTCAGCTTACCTTCCGGGGGGCAGCTTTTCCTTGCACTCTATTAAGACATGAGCTATGAAAAATTAGTTAGGTGAGCACGCACGTTGTTTCCATTACCCTTAGGCGGAATCTCGCCCTACATTCCCATACTGTCTCTCCTTGCATTCTAAATCTAGCCTCCTTTCATTCTGTACACATCTTTCTTGTTCCCTTAGGCGATGAGAATTCATCCTACTTGGTCAGCTCAGTGATTAAAATGTCTGTGTCTACAATATCTCACTAACCACCCTGGTGGAGGAGACTGCGACGTACTTTCCAATAGATCGCCATCTTTTCGAATTTGAACTACATTACTTTATGATGTTTTTCAGTTTAGTTGCCCCATCATTCATATTTTTCAATTAACCTGGCATATATCAAACTCTATGTTCATAGAAAGCAATGCAAGTATTTATTTAATAAGGGGTTATTAATGGTTCCTTCTGTATACTCTCGGGCGCTATGTTCCTTCTGGAACGGCCCGCAAACATTTTGTGAATTGAATTACCGAGGAATAAATTCCAGCACATAATTCACCCACGTTCGGGCTTAACGAATTTAAGACGGATGGGCCCGGCTCTCATCGACAAATTCTTCATAAATAATAGTCATGGATTTTGAAAGCACCGTGTTCTGTAATAGTACATTATATGCTGTTATCAGGGACACCCTTCCTCGGATATCCAAGTCAAGTGTCTCCCCAACCGCCACTTGAAATGATGGGGGAACAGCACGTTCGATAAAACGATAGTTCATAGGGTAGACGCACTCTTCCAGTTGAGATGGGAATCGGCACACATATCATTACTACCTAAATATATCAAATTTCAGGTCTTACCGATATGAGTTCAAATCACGGGTGATGGAAATTCTGGGTGAAAATCCAACTTGCTTTGTAGACTGATAGGGATATGCCAACGCTGTGAGCATTTATCATGTATAGTTCAGTCATAACCCAATACAACTACAATACAAATTGTATAGTAAAATTTAAAATTAAAATTTCGAATTAGCCCCTCTCTGGATTGAGATCTGTATATTTGTCAGAGCTCCAATTTTCACAGAATTCATCTGAGGGCCCTAATTTTTTCTTAACGAACTCTAAATTTGTCCTCCTCTAACGTTTCCCCAACTCGTTCGCTCTTGAATATAAATTTTTGTAAAATTGCCAATTTTACCCCTTCCTCCTCACCGCTGCCCTTTAGACCCAGTGCCTCCAAATTCTGGGCGAGCCCTTATCCAATCGTCCCCTACCAAACCCCTCACTCACCCGGTCACTATCTACCCTACTTCCCTACCTCAATCTGCCGTAGTGCAATAACTACACTTTTCAAAGCCCTCCTTCGCCTACCCTTATTGTCGGACAGGGCCAATTTTTCGTCTACCCATATAAAGAAGGGGGTCTTCTAATCAAATCCCAAATTTCAGCTCTTTTGAAGGGCTCGAAGGATCGATTTCACCAAAACCCTCATATTTCCTCTTCTGGTGGCATGATGAGTTAGTCATTAACGGTTTTGCTAATTAACATTCTCTGAAAAAGCGTGAAATTGGAGGGTCCTTGCATTGTGAATGGGTGAACCGGTTTGTCGAGTTTATATAAAGTGTACCATAAGATCGGATGCTTGGCATCACAACCCTAACAAACTACACATTGAAGAGGGCTAACAGAATTTTAATACACCTAACGATCATCCCTGAAGCATTCTCATCAATTTAAGGAAAAGACCGTGGAAATTACTCCAGCTCCTACCAGTGATCAACGATAAATTTTAATTAAAATCCATTTTTATTTAACGATACGTTACAGCTTAGTCGTTTTTCATTGCATACACAGATTAGGTTGGGAAAATAGCGGATTGATTTGGAGAAAGGTCGTGAGTAGTGAACTACTGATGAGCGGAAGGTACGTCCAAACTTGTGCGTCTACTTGACCTCAGCACCAGTTCAATGTCCCCCTTGCGCAATTGCTTCTGTTGGGAATGCTGAGAGTCGTATTTTCTTTAGTGTACCCCTGAAAGCTATAACTTTCTTATCAGAGCTTTTATATAGCTACCATAGGGTAAAAATTACCTTAGCTAAGCTAAAAATCAAGTTTCTAGTCTCATGATAGCATTTCTTTATTTATTTCAATAAATTTATATATTTATTTATTTCAATAAATTTATATATTTATTTATTTCAATAAATTTATATATTTATTTATTTCAATAAATTTATATATTTATTTATTTCAAATTACGGGCAAGCCCAATTACACAAAATTACAAAACATGCGTCAGTTAATAATGATACATATGTATAAATGGCGTGAAAATAACATGGCACTTCAGTAACTAAAAATGACGATTATGAAAAAAAAAAAAATCATATTTCATTTGTCATATTCATTTTTTTTAATCCTTTTTTATTTGAAATTTTAATTGAACAGGTTGCATTTCGTTTACGTCTAGAATGGTGTTAAACTCATCAGCAGTAAATCCAGTAAAAATAGTAAATCTAAACTAGCAAAGAATTGTAATTTACAGAACCATTGTTTCAAGCACGATAATATTTGAGTAAGCTTGAGTTGGTAAGAGCCGCGATATAGACAACTCCTCGTTTCCCTGCATTATATTAAAAACTCAACAGCAAACACATATATCATAAAAATGAACATTTATTTTATTCATATTGAGATGTTCTTTCAGTGGCGCTTCTTCGTTCCTTTTCAGGTAAATGCTCTCACGACTTGCTCTACAATAAAGTCAAATGTAAATTTTTATGTGACGTCCCCTCCATAAAAATAAAACCCGGGATGTTCGGAGACCGGAGGAAACGAAGAAGGGAATTTGAGGAAAGGAAAGACGGTGAAGGTCGCGGACCGGTAAAATGTCAGTAAAAACAGCCAACAGACCTACACTGAAAAACGAACACGGCAGGATGTGCAAGCGCTTAGCTTCCTTCCATAGCAAGGCTGAGTAAGCAGAATAACTCAAAAATTAATTAACCCTGCAAACAGAGTGCAACATTAAGATGAAATCAGTTTGAGTGAAAATTGGCCGAGAATTTCAGGGAGGGTTTTCTTATTCCCCACTTGTAATCCCGACTGGGTTAGAACGTGCATTTATCGTATGGCTGGTTGCAGCCTCCAAGCGAATCACGTTCAGGTAGAAGGGGGGGTGCGTAATTGCTTCTGTATTTTACTTTCATTTGTAGGACCCGGAGCCTTTTTTTATATAACATTTTATTCCATTTTTTTTTAAATTCTTGAATAATAACAATAAAAATAATAATAATATTTATAACCCAATAATTTTCAAGATACTTCTATGGTACATATCAAGTGACATGTACCGCTCAAGTACCTCAAGTAGGCCCTTATCCATCTCTACCAATAACTCATTAACCATGGTTAGGTTACTTTAAGCCCAACTTTGATATCATGAGTAACTACGTTTGGATTCCATCATGCTAATCATGATTCCCGCTAGTCATGATTATGCTAACACAATGATCTTCACAAGTCGATCAAGATTAGTATTATATACCTTTTCTACTATTTCAATTATGGATGTAACGGTCCTATTTGATAGATCTATTTGAAACAAATGAATAGAGGGCCTTCCTGCATCCAGACTATTGAGGTGATTAGATGCTTACATGAATTTTTTTAACAAACTTACCTACATAGCAATCCATTTACACTAGTTGGTACCTTCGTTCGTAACGCATCATGTTAGGTTATAATGGCAAGGGGGATATCCAGTTCAATCTCGATCTATTCACTATTCACGCCAGAATACGTTAATACAACCCATACTTCCCTGTAATGCATGCATTAATCACCAATAAGTGTATATACAGGCTAGAGGTGATTTTTAGCAACTCCACAGAGAGATACAAGTTCTTAGAACTTGGGTCTCTGAGGGAACAAGTGAGCAGTTGTAGTTTCGTTTGCCTATATATTTATTTTTCTCTTTAATTACTATTTGTGTCAATAAGTAAATCATAAATTTAAAAGCTCTTTAGTCATAACCTATTACTTCAGTCATAAGGAAAACCGTAGATGTGGCTGTGATGTGAGGTGTACAGTCACTTGTCTTTTACATTCGCGCATGCGCTGAGGATACTGTTGATTCAGCGGCAATGGAAATCACGGAGGACCATCCAGTCTCGCTGCAAATTATCGAAAATCAAACTGTAACTTCTTATGATTGTTGTTGTGTCTGCGTGTGATGAATTTGAGTGAAATACAAAATTTAAACTATTGACTCCAAATCGCAACGTTTGAATGTGAGTGGATCATCTGAACTAGTTGAGCCTTCAATGGATGAGTGAACTATATGACCGGCTATTGTTTTAACCTTAGCCTCCTACCTAATAAGTATCAGAACATTGACCGAAGCTCCGATTACCTACTAGCTCGACATTAATACCGTGGTTTTACCTGATTGTTGGACTCCAAGTCCGTAGCTATAACTACCTGGTCACCAAATTTCGAAGTACCGTAGCTGTTTAGTGATATAACATAGACAATCTAAATGAATGAACTGAACTTGGAATAATAAAATAGGAATGGTTGGCTGGCTCAAAGATACTATAGCATGATGACAATGAGGGCAAACTTGATTCAAGTTTGAGAAGGTGGTTAGGAAAAGGCGTGTTGTTTGTGATTGATATGAACGAGCTTTTTGCTGGTGAGCGGAGCTATTTAAGTCATATCCCCCATCTTCTCTTTCCAGGGTAGCTCTCTCCTCTCTCTATGCTTTGCTCCCCCGCTCAGATTCACATCTTGTTTATTGGAAGAAACTAACAAGACTTCAAATCATGGACATAGCAATAAATTTGCCCTTACAAACATTTGTGGGCACACAGATAATCATCATCATTACATTTTTCAGCATACTTTGGTAAGTAAATGAATTTTCGAAGATTCTGTTCTATAGATAATAAATTTTATTTGAACAATATTTTGCCAAGAAATTTTTAGCCGTGTTTAGCCATTTTTAGTGATTTTTTTAGCACTCTGTGTGAAAGTTGACCAATTTAATGTGCTCAAAAAGTTCTGGCCAGAAAAACTCATCTTTTCGTTTGTAATGCTTGATTTTTTGGCCCAAGAACGGAATTTTTATCTCAATCCTAAGGAGAGTTATCGTCTGGAATGACACTTAAATATATAAATTTTATATATACCTATATATATATATATATATATATATATATATATATATATGAAAAAGTGTTAAACTCGAGGATTCGTTTTAGAATGCCTAACAACGGATATCAATGAAGAAAATTTTCAAAAATTTTGATTTAAAAATTTTCAGAGCCATTGCAATAGCTTCATTTTCCATGAAAATTCGCTAAAACAACGCTGAAGTAGGAGGCTATTATTTAGAACATTTGTACGAAGCACTTTGAGAAATGTGTTAGCACTGATTAAGAACGCAAATTAGTAAAATTGGCCAATTAATTAGTGATCATGAACAATGGTGATTGGAGTATGTAGAACATCGCTCAGCTCTACTAATGATAATTAAATGGGTCTCTAGAAGAAGGGCATATGTAACTAAATCCCTCCCTTTTGGTCTCATAAACTTTAGCGTTATTGTTACTCAAAATGATTGTGGAAGATGGGCATATGTTGCAATTGATCAACATTAATATTCTCCTGCTGCGTGCTTCCTTTGAATTGTTCTTCCTGTAAAACTTTCAATTTGTAACATGTGACTTCTACTTGAGACCCATTCAATTAATGAACTCGTCTAACATTGATTGAGAACATTGATTAAATTAGCCCTTAGACGCAGACGGTTGGTTTATCAAGAGCCTTAAAATAATGTGTCATTGATCAGTTGTACAAATACTGCAGCTATAATCCCTGATTGGTATTATTGTGGCGGTAATCACAGCCATGAGTTCCATTTCATGTGGTCGCATCGTGTTTACTAGTGAACTAAGGTTGTACACGCAATTGCAGAAGAATTTGGGGGTAATATCAAAATTATCAATCTGTGATTACAAGAATAATAGAACAATGTTGTCATTACGAACGAAATCACTAGATTATCTGTGATTACGAGTGCAGGTAGAAAACAAAACATCATGATCACGAGGTAAAATCTTAAAAATACTAAACAAATGGTTACAATGTGTTATTGTAACCTGGCTGATATTATAATCATAACATTGCGATTATGATCGTGGGCTTAGTCAAAATTCAGGCACCTGTGATTATAATCGTCATCGGAATACTGCCGTCCTCATACGATAAGCTTCTGGTAAATTTTTGCTCAGATACGCGACGATTCGGCCGGCTGCGCTCTAACTCTGCTACTCACCTGCGGTTATTAGGCGCCACATTCCCGCAAGATGTCAGGGAGGCTGAGGACGGCGCGGAGGGTTCTGGACATTATGCTCGACCCTTAAATTTCGATCTCTCTCGCCCTCAAGGGCTTATGCGGTCACCGTCGGCCAGGCTACATACCAACTCTACCCTCCCATCACACCGCACCACCACAATTTCGACGTTTCTCCAGACCCGTTCCTGCCAATCTCTGTTCTTTCCGGCGCACCGCTCCCCTAATCCCCCGCACAACCTTCCTCGTACTCAGTCCTCCTTCCTCTGCTCTCCTCCACTTACACTTTACTCCAAGCTTTTAAATTATCCCTCTTCCCGTTGGGATCCTCGTTCCCCTCACCCAGAACCAGCAATCCCTAAATTCTTTCTCGGTTCCTTTCGTTGCTCGCTTAATTCATCCATCGCTTCTCTGCGATTTTGAAGTATTAATTCGACTAAGGGCTCCGTTGTTTGGAGATAGCACAATCACACTGTGCAGCTATCAGCTAATTTCTTCACTACTATCTAAGGCCCGTTTCCGTCAACCCTAAGTTTTCCTTTGATTAATCCGGGACCGTGAATTTATCATCAAAATAGCGAAATGACCGTTCCAACAACGCTTGACATAGGATCTTCTGGTGATAAGTAACGCATTTTATTTAAAAAAAAAAAAAAAAAAAAAAAACTACATGAATCACCTGGCCAAACCTTTGCTACATCTTATCAATCTCAATATTCGTTCGAAGACCTTTCCTAAAATATTTAAGATCGCCAAATATGTACTTACCATTGTATAAAGTCAAATGTGGAGAATTATAGGCTTATATTATTGCTTGGTTTGATTTCAAAAATTGATGGAAATGTAGATTAAACTGTATCTGAGCAATTTTCTAGAGCTGACTCTTAATTCGGTTTTAGGCAGAATAAGGGAGGTTGATGATGCCTTGGTTTCGCTAGTGTTGGAATCAGAATCAGAATCATATATATTTGTCAAAACATGTTATTATGTAGGACAATCGTCAAAGCAAACATTGATGTACAAAGCAAATCATCATTCATATAGCCAATAAAAGAGGGGGAAAAACTGATTGATTAAAACAATAATAATAAAATAAAACGAAAGAGTGTAGGCAGGTCATTAACCCGCCTAAAAGGCGGCTCGGCCGGGGCTTCCCGACCGAGCCCGGACCCGACCCACCATGGCGGCCTCCCGGGGGGCGCCCACCTATTTCTAGGTAAGCACCCCTTGCTACGATTAATAAATCGCACTACCGAAAAAAACACCAGGCGAGACCGCCCCTGAGCTGATCGAGAGCCCCGAACCCAAAATATTTTGCTCGCTATAAAGCCATACACTCAATAAATTACAATCACACTAAAAACAATAACTCATACAACTTATATAAATCTAAAAAAAAAATAAAAATATTCAACAGTTAACAAGTTATCACAGTCTCATAATAAATATCTAAAAAGCTAACTCGAGTACTTTTATAAAATTCCTCGGTTGCTGACATAAAATTAACAATGGCTACATGATAAAAACTATTTGAAGGTGAATAAGTGGAGTAAAACGTCCCACTAGTCAAAAAAATAAATATGTATTGCTTGATTTTTGTTTGCATGAAAAAAATTACTACCTACTATTTAAAAATGGCACATTTCATCTTGAAAAAATCACTGGTGTGGTATAGTTCTTGCTTAATGAGTTCGTGTTGAATGGTGCGCTTGAAAAGTTTGAAAGAAAGCTCTTTAGTCTCCTCGTTAAGCAGATTGAACATACGGGACCCAATTTGGTAGGGGTTTGAAGTCATTGAAGAATTTAGTCTAACTTGCGGGGGACGGAGGTTTTTGCGGGATCTGGTGAAATGATTGTGATTAGCCGTGCCATCGGAAAAAACATCCAAATTCTTCTTCACAAGCAACAAACAATTGAGCGCATAGATGCTAGGAAGTGTCAGAATCCCAAGTTCTTTAAAATGTCCTCGACAACTTTGATTCCATCCAAGCTTGAGGACAGTACGGATGGCTCTTTTTTGTAGTTTAAAAATGACCTCCGCATGACTGGAATTGCCCCACAACACCACACAGTAAGAAATACGGCTTGCGAAACATGCGTGATACACCATAAGCAGAACCTCAGATGACACAGAGTAAGCGAGTCGGCGAAGAAGGAAATTGCAAGATGCAAGCTTTGAAGAAAGCATGTCAATATGGCTGTGCCAGGACAATCTATTGTCCACTGAGACTCCCAACACGTTCACAGTATCATCGAGGCGACCATTTAGCTTGAATGACAATTTTTGCGTTTTAGTATTGTTTAGAATCAAAGCATTTGCAGTGCACCATGTATTTACTATACTATGTGATTGGGATACGTTGCATTCAAGGGATTCATTGTCAGGTGCAGCTGATAATACTGAAATGTCATCTGCGAAAAGGACTAAGTGACCAGAATTTAATGGTTGATATGATAGGTCATTCATGAATAATATAAATAGACAAGGACCTAAAACGGAACCCTGTTTTATCCCGCAGGGAATTGTAACCCGCTCGGAAGTCTGACCATTGAATGACACTACCTGAGACCATCCCCTGAGGTAGCTCTCAAAAAAAGCAACAGCTCCTTGACAGAAACCGTAATGGACCAACTTTTGTAAAAGGAGGTCGTGAGGAATAAGGTCGAAAGCTTTTGAGAGGTCGTATAATCTAAGTTCCACACGATTTCTCCCCTCCAGAAAATCCAGTGCCGACCTTATCAATGAAACAACAGCGTCACAGGTACTCCGGCCCTTCATGAAACCAAACTGATTGGCATGAATGATATCTCTCTTCTCATTGAAAGATTGAATTCTCTTCAGGACCAGGGATTCCAAGACCTTTGCAAAAATTGGGAGTTTTGATATTGGTCGAAAGTCCTCATAAGTAGTGCAATTACCTTTCTTTGGAATAGGTGTAACTAAAGAAATCTTCCAACAATCAGGAAACCCACCAAGCGCGAAACAGAGGTTGAAGATATACGAAATGGGCTCGATGATGTGAGGGGCAACATCTCTAACCATAACGGAGCTTATTCCAAAAAAGTCGGAAGAGGGAGAAGAAGTCAATGTACAGACCACGGAGAAAACCTCCTCAACAGTCACCGGCTCTAAAAAAAACTCATCGCAGAAATGCGGAGCCCTGCCCATAAAGTCGCTGAATTCACCATTTGGATCCCCCAGCCTACTGAGCTGGAATACCTCCGAAAAAACATCGCTGAAGCCATGGCAGTCAAATCCATTAAGGTTAAAGGAACCCCTCGATTTGGAATTTAGCTCACTCCGCACGACATCCCATGCTGACTTAGTTTTATTTGAAGAAGTCAGTATTTTGTAATCATTTGTACTCCGTCGGGTTCTCGCAAGCATTTTGCGATATTCGATTTTGGTCAAACGAGCTAACTTGACAAAATGCTCTCTTCTAGTTGAAGATGCCAAACTTTTGAGGGAATGATACTTGTCGCGAAGATCCAGAATTTCAGAGCTAAATTTTATTCGCTTTGATGAGTCAGTCCGAGTTCGAGAAGTCACCCAGGGGCATGTCAAATCTATTGCAGACATGAAGATTTCCATGAAGGTGTCTGCAGCTGTGTTTACATCCTTGCACTTGTACACTTGGAACCAATTTGATGTTGAAAAAATATTATTAAGTGCAAGGATGTTGGCTCCCTTAGTCAATCGTCTTTGTGAATACATCACACTTTTCTCAATCCGACTCTCCATCAGATGCAACTCAATTCCCTGGTGGTCAGAGAACCCGATCGGACTGACCATTGCACGATAAAAACCCGGATCGAAGTTAGTCACCATAACATCCAAGCAGGAAGGACTACCACTTTGGCCACGGTAGGGGAAACGGGTAATTTCTCTCAGTGTTACATGTAAACCGAAGTTGCTTATTAAATTTAAGAATATATTTCTGTTTCTAATTTGAGAGGCATTGGAAGTATCTTCAAAATGGATGTTCAAGTCTCCCATAACCACAATCATTTTATTAAACCTTAGAACGGAAAGAAATAATTTATCCATGCAAGTAATGAACTCTTCTATGTTGGTTGATGATGGTGGCCTGTAAACGCAGCAAATTATTAGGTTCATTGTTGATAAGCTGATGGCAGAAATTTCGCAAGAAGACTCCACTGACAAATTCTTGACGTCCGGAAGATCACACGATGCAATACCTTCACTAACGAAAATAGCCGATCCTCCACACCTTCTCGCTTGTCGGCAAAAATCGGATGCAAGCTGAAAACCAACTGGAGCAAATAGCTTAATTTCTTCATGATGGCAGCACCAATGTTCGGTTAAGCCTAATATTTTTATGTCTGGAAGATTGGAGATACTACAGTTAATTTCGTCAAACTTAGAACGCAGTCCCTGAACATTGGCTTGAAAAATTACGAATTCATAGGACTGCAGTTTCGTATATGAGCAATTTAGTCATGAGTTATTGCTGGATGCACCACCATCAGTCGCAGAGACTATCAGGGGTGCATTTTTAGGAATGACTGAAACAATACACTGTCGTAACAGCTTACTCACAATCCTTCTCCCTTTTGCACTATAGAACGGCTCGGTAGCCTTTGCTTGAATCATATTCTTGTCAATAAAGCATGTATCTATGAATTTAACAAAACTGAACTTGTTCGATAATAGAAGTAGAAATTTATTCAGTTTGTAAATTTCAGTGTTAACGACAGACCATTGCGGCAAAAGATAGTTGAAGGGAGCTTTTAACAGGATAAGTTTCGATCCAGTGCCGGACTGACAAAATCTCAGTAGTTCATGCTTGAATTTCCTCAACTCATTGGAAGAAACATCTACAGAGCCGGACGAAAGTACTATAAATTCAGGGCGAGATGACTCCATAGGTAACGATCTAAGCAACACAGAGAGAGGAGCATCATTCATCAACAGAGTGTTAACGGAGAATTTACTGGGAAGTAATGATCGCACTTCAGCACCCAGTTTATACAGATATGAATCACCCAGAAGAAGGACGTTTGGCGGCTTATGTACTCGTGGAAAAGCAGTCAGTAGATCCTCACAGGGGAATACCCTTTCAGAACCACAATTGGAAGATCTAATCTTATTGGTTGCATTTTGAGTTGTTAATTCATTTATAATAGAGTTTAAAATTTCCTTTTCACGTTCAAGATCCTCCAACTCCAGGCGAACCATTCTCAGCTCTCCCTGAAGCTTATCAGTGCGCATTAGTAATTCATTACGATGAGCGTTAGCTTCATTTAAATTTGATATAAATTTTTGTTCGTTACTCAGAAAGACCTCATCCTGATGAACCAAACTGGCACAAACACTATTATAAAGTGATTCAACCTTTTCAAGTTTACAAGAAAGATCTTTTATAATTTTAGAGTCATGGCTCTGTGAAAGCGATTTTTCCCCAATGACACCCTGAACAGTCTGTGTGTGTGAATCCGTGTACTTGACACAAGGTATTCTCCCAGAATCAATCGCAAAGCTTCGGTCATCATCACGTTCAACTCTATTTATCAGTTTGCTTTCTAGGATCCTGATCTTCTTTTTTAATTGGATGACAGAAGCTTCAAGTCCCTGTTTTTCCTCCAACCAAATAGCTTCGTACCTTAAATGGTCATGCACGGAGGAATTTAATAAGTCTCGGGACGAAATATAGGCGCCGTTTAGCGTTGAAATTTCCTGTCTATGACCATCTAGTTCATCTATTCTGTCTCTTAACACGCTAAATAGCGTTTTAAAATGCTTTAAAAATAGGGAGACATTTAAGTCATCCATGTCAAGTTTAAAAGTGTTAGCAGCAAGGGTTAAATTATCTTTTATTTCATTCAATTCTTGATCACCTAGGGGTATGGAATAAATTCTATCCATAGCACCGCCAAAGGAATTTTCGTAATTTGAAATAGACATATCGAATAAATGACAGGTCGAAGTTTTTTATTAATGTCGTCTATAATTAACACCCAGGCAATGCCCTCTCCGTTCCCAGAGATCGCCGTTTACGAGACAAACTGCTCGATTTGTTTATGAACCTCTAGGTGGGTCCGGCTTTGATAAGGAACTCATAAGTTCAAGGGGGGACAGGCAAAAGAGAGAGAGAGAAGATAGAGATCACTCACCGCGCTTGCGCCAACCGACCCCTTCCACAATTTCCGAGAGCTTGACCCACGAGGAATGACCGACGGATAATCGGAATCTGTCAGTAATGCATTCAACCGAAAACGGGACACCGTGAGTGCAAATTACTACTGAAAATCTTCAGAGTAGCGGCAAATTGCGCGTGAGACTCAGCGCTAACTGCATGCAAAAATTCGCAGGAACCGAACAAGCAATACTAGGTAAAAAGACTAAAAGATCAATGCGAAGAAATCACGAGATGTAGTCAAGATGAAAAGGACTGCGAGACTGGAGCTTCATGGGCCGAGGGGTGGAAATCAGAAAGCCATAGTTGCCTACTTAGACTTGGCTAAAGTATTTTACAGTATCGACTGTAATTTCTTGCTTAAACGGAAGGAAGGGGTATGGTATCAGAGGTTCGAGTTATGGGTGGTTCAAATCAAGAAACTGGACCAATATGGTATCGATTGGCGATGCGTTCAGTGAATTCAAAAGTGTTTCCTAGGTGTAATCCTAGGAAAAAGTACACGATTATTTTCTTTATATACATAAATCAGTCCCGTTCGAACCACCGAAGTGGTAGCATCAGAAAACAAAACGGTTGTCCCCGCGAGTGTTATCTCGCCAGCGCGGGATGAGGTAACATTAGTTTACCTTATTTCGGAAGCGCGGACTCAAGCAAAGAGGCAAGACTATTGTTTAAACAACATTTCGGAACCCCTTAATTTGCCATCGCTAGGAGCTCGACATAAGTGAGTTGTTCAAAATTATAAATAAGCAGTGTTTTGAATGAAATCGACATCAATAAAATATACCAAATTACCAGTTGAAAACTAAAATTGACTCTCTCAAAAGTGAAATTTTTAGTGAAACTCCTTTGGTGAAAGGAAATACGGCATCCCTCCCCTCCCCCAGAAGAGGAATATTATGCAGATGAATAAATTCTCGCCGATGAGATAGAGGAATGGGATAATGCGAGAGAAGAAGTACTTCCTCCTAGAAAAAATTCTTTAGTGAAGAACAAACCAAAAAAGAGCCCAAACTTCTTCCTGTTTGTATTGAGAGGGTTTCGTGCTTTCCAGCCACAAGGGCTCGTTTTGGCTGGCTGCGGAAAATGTCTAAACAACCCCAGCGCCGCCTCAGGCACGGTTGTGCGGAAAAGTAAGAAACCTCTAAACCTGAATATCCTTGTGTGTTCTTATTTTTCCTCAGGTGACCTAGCTAATAATACCTGGGTAACCGTAATAAGGACCACAATAGCTAAATAATCCCTCAGGTCTGACGTCTGAACTGGTGAACTCTTAGTCGCTAGGAGTCACACCCAACGTATAGACAAAAGCAGTGATGCTGTATAGGCTATACAGCGCGCGGCGCTGTAGCGGTGATGCTGTATTGATTAAAATAGGTATGCGAGAAAACTCCAGTTTATACAAATTTCATGGGTTGATTGTAAAACTCATTACCGAAAAACGTTCCTCTTGAACATTGTTTTAGGCTTTGTTTTCGAATAGGAATCTTATTTTAATTTTGTGAATGTTTGTAGAAAATGAATTTATTGCAATAGATCCAAAAATTTTAAAATACATTTTTTTATCGAAACTTTCATTAATTGAAATCCATTTTGAGGCATTTTGAAACGAATCCTATAGTTTAACTAGTTTATATACAGGGTGTCCCAGTTAACATGGTAGAAACTTCAGGATTCGATTTCCGGATCGATTTCCGACAAAAAATTTCACATAGCAATTTTCCTAAAAACGCTTCGCTTTTGAGTTATTCTACGTTTCAGATTTTTTAGTTTTTTCGACCTTCTTTAAGTAATATGGCCATAACTTCCTCAAATTTCGACCTCAAATTAAAAATAAGGTTACCATTGGAAATAACATTAAATTTCCTAAAAGATGGTACTCCACTCATGTTTCCAAAACGAAAGTCGGTTTGTTTTTTCCGAGCCCAAACTTGTAATTTTTTTCCAGGTGATGCTAATTCCACTAAGGATTTTCACCTGAATTGTAAAAAGCTAGATTGGTGCGAACCATAGGAAAAACATATTTAGATCCTCACCTTTTAAACGATATAATCAATTGCTATTTTACTTTGCTAATTGAGGGAGAAAAGCATGTTCTCATCTCTCAAGCATGCAACTCCTATACAACCAAATTTTACACTTTAACTAACTCGTTCTTAGTTCATTTGTTATGCTCGATTTTCTGTATTTTTAAGGGTGAAACTTGTTGGTTAAAGTGTAAAATTTGGTTGTAACGGAGTTTGAGAGATCAGCATGTGTTACCATTCGATTCAGCTAGAAAAAATACGTAGAAACCGACCCTCAACTGGTATTTTGTTTCCACAAAAACCTTCGATTTCATAGGAAAAAAAAAAAACACGTTTTTCAACATACAGACATAATTTTCTCCCCCAATTAGCAATGTAAAATGAAAATTGATTATATCATTGGAAAGCTGAGAATCTGAAGATGGTTTTCCTATGGTTGGCACCGATCTTCTTTCCTACGATGTAGGTGGAAATCCCTAGTGAAATCCGCATAACTTATGAGGAAAAAACAAAATTTCTAGTTTGGGCTCGGAAAAAACAAACCGACTTCCTTTTTGGAAACATCAGTGGAGCATCATGTTATAAGAAATTTAATACTTTTTCCAATCGTATCCTTATTAGCGAATTTGCGTAGAAAATGAAGCAATTGCAATGGCTCCAAAAATTTTAAAATAAAAATTTTCGAAAATTTTCTCCATTAAAATCCGTTTTGAGACATTCTGAAACGAATCCTAAAGTTTAACGGTAAATCATTATATATATATATATATATATATATATATATATATATATATATATATATATATATATATATATGTGTGTGTGTGTGTGTGTGTGTGTGTGTGTGTGTGTGTGTGTGTGTGTGTGTGTGTGTGTGTGTGTGTGTGTGTATATGTCTGTGTATGTGTGTATGTCGGCTAATTACGCAGCTATTTCGTTTGTAGCCAGTGAGAGGAGGACTGTTAATGGTAGAGCATAATTGGGGATTAATATCGTGAACGAATGACTTCAATACAGTAATCTAACCTTGAACGTTACTAAAACTATATTTAAGACCAATATAAACATTGCCAGGGATCTGATCTGATCCTATCCTAAATATTGTAAGTCATTCCTGGAATGACCCGAGAAATTGTGTATGTGAGGGGCTGGAAAGGGTGGATAAATTTAAATAGCTGAATAAACAAATGGATTATAATTTATTTCGGAAGGATCACATGAGTTTCCTTTACGAGGCTCTAAAAAAATTCTACACCGGGGCTCTTCAAACTACGCTTTATTTATCAAGGTCTGGTTCAGTCGGTTCTCCAGAATGGAATTGTAGTCTGGGGAGGAACATGTCCTTCGAATCTAAAAATACTGCCAGTTTACAAAAATCACTTACAGAGGTTAAGCAAAGGAAGCCTAATTCATTTGACAGTGAGTTAACTTGCAATATATCAAAGTTGTTTTCAAGCTGAGTCGAATGGCTGGATCTCTCAAACTCCGTTACAATCAAATTTTACACTTTAACTAACTCGTTTTTAGTTTATTTGTTATGCTCGATTTTATGTATTTTTAAGGGTGAAACTTGTTAGTTAAAGTGTAAAATTTGGTTTTCATATAACATTAGGTTTTGAAGAGTTTATTACTGTTTTTCCATTAAGTCCCTACATTGATCAGTATTCTATCCAGCCATGACTACGGTACCCGTCTCAGAGCAATGAGGAATTTTATTGCCCCAATAACTCACTTGGAGTCTAGGAGCCCCATGTACATACTCCATGCGTTCTTCAATAAATTAACCGTAGAACTCAAATCCATCAATATATCCAAAGCCGAGTAAGGGCTGCTGTAATTTCTGTTTTTATCTCATCAACCCTTGTGAATTCTAATCCAATTTTGGAAAGTGTTTATGTTTGTTAAGATATCTTGAGTAATTTTCTTTCTCATTTTACAATTTTTTTATGAATATTTGAATGGTCCATTTCAAACGATTGAAATGGAACGTGTTTTAGATGCTCCGATCATGGAAGATTAGTTAAAGTTGTTTTAATATTGAGTTGTAGCGGTTGAGATTGATTTTGTTTGCTTTTTTGTGTACATACTGCCTACCAGTGCCTAGAGTAGTTGCTCTTAACCTTCGAACTTTTGACGGGCAATAGTTTGTTCTGTATCGTTATAAGTATTGTATCACCTGTAGACACAAACATGAATGAAGAATAATGTGACATGAAATTATGAATTGGGTACCTCACAGAATCCGCAGCTAGCAGCGCTGATCCGCGAATTTCCCACTGCTCTTGAAAAATAGTGTAACTCTGTTTTCAAGTTTGGTGTTTTTCTTCATACCGCAACCTCACCGTATTTCCGTAATTATGGGTTTTCTATTCCTTCGTCATGATGAAGAAACAACGAGTTCCCTTCTGAAGACGAATATTTCGTGTAACAGTTCAAGAGACAATTCCTCGAATGAGAATGTGTAGGGAAAGAGTAGACCACGTGATTGAGTGGCTTGACAACGATTTCATGTCTTCACTTTTGCACACGACCTTAAAAATCGACAGTTTTCACAGTCTTATGAAAATTTCTAATCGATGATTTTCACTTAACACGGTCTCGTCTCTAGGGAAATGTAACTTCGTTAGTTTCTAGTCGACAGAAATGGGTCACCACTAGTTGGAAAGATCTAAATTTATGTTAAAATATAATGCTGCATAAAGTTCTCCGTACTTACAAGCAGCTAAGTCCACTCAATTTTATTAATGAAGTATAAATAAACCTTGAGGTACGAGTATAATAACGTGATTTGGTAGTAATCTGGCCGGCTCACTACATGTTTCATTAAAAAAAAAAAAAAAAAAAAAAAAGATAGCGAAGGTTTTTGATCGTGTTTTTCCATTCAAGGGGGCTATTTGTTTCATGCTGGAATTGATACTAGAAAAAGTTAAATAAATAAATAATAACTACTTTCAAGTGCTCAGTCTGGAATAGTGGTAACCTACAAGAACATTGCCGCTTGCCGCCACTAACAGAACTCGACATCATTAATTTTGATGTCAGACTGATGATGTGCGGCAAATGAAAAATACGGTAGCTCCATTTCTATCAGCTGTTATTCACTAGCATTTGGTTTGAGGACAGTTACTCGGGTGCTATCTAACTGATTCACGGATGATCCAGGGGCCAGCTGATTCGGAAGTAAAAATTTATGGTCAAACGGTCAAAAAAATTATTCGCGGTTGTCATCAAGATCCTGTGTAACTGGATTCCCGTTGATGGAACTTGGCCTAACTGATCCAATACATCCTCTCAATTATTAATACGCTGGATTGTAAAGTGCTACTATTAACCTTTTAATAGTTTCCCAATTAAAGAGGAAATAGAATGCAGCAACCCTAATTTAATCGAACAGTGATTTGATTGGTTAGTGCGACAGTTTTTGATTAATTAATTCCAATAAATCATGAAGAAAGGACAGATGTGCCACTTTTTGAGGGTATGTAAGAGTATTCCCATGAGTGCTCGGAATCTGTAGGTACTCGGCTAAACCAAGATCGGTCTTATCCACTTCACACGCAGTTCCCATGGAACTGCATGTTCACACCCATATACTCGTGGTTGAACTAGGAGCTCTCTCCCAGTGCTCTATTATGAACTACTAGCCGCTCCGGCTCGTTACGCTCGCCTCCACGTCCAGCCGGGGGGCAAGCCCCCCGGACCCCATATTCAATTGCTCGCTTCGCTCGCAAAGTGTGACATGTAAGGAATGTTGCTCGCTTCGCTCGCAAAGTGTGGCATGTAAGAAATATTGCTCGCTTCGCTCGCAAGTTGTGGCTGCGCAGATGCGATGTATTACAATTGAAACATGTAGGGAATGATGCTCCCTTTGCTCGCAAACGGTAGATCCCTAAGGGTAGGTTTAACTTCTGTAGGGGATGCTGCTCGCTTGAGGAAGTTATACTGCCCACCCAACTTGGCAGACGTTTTTTTCTGTTGGAAATTCTTACAAACAAATTAAATCTTATAAAACTACGTGGAACCACGAAAAGTTTATTAGGGAATGTTGCTCGCTTCGCTCGCAAGGTATTGCTGCATAGGTGTTGGGAAATACCCGTATGAAGTTCCGTTGAAATGAGTCAAGTGCGTAGTGAGTCCCCTGTGAGTCATCGCGTCCCTTTCAGGTAAGCAACGTTGTGTAACGGCGGCCCGTGGTCGATTAATTTCTGATGTTAAACGCTTCCCTCGCTTCTGCTCGCAATTTGACCGAGTTCTCGTCACTTTTTTCTATATCCGATTTCGGATTCAGATTTGGCGGGATCAATTCTTTATTTAGCTCGCGAAAACCGTTCCGAAAAACGTACCTTTATGGGGTATATTTTAATTTAAAAAAACCAAGTTTTTCGTCGGACTTTTCGAGAAAACGGGTCCGTACTCTCGCATTTTTTTGACGCATTTCCCGATACTTTTTTCGCGATCCGATTGCGCCGTCGTCTTCCTCGTAGGAAAACGTCCGAAACCGGTATTTTTCCGGAATTTTCAACGGCCGTTTAGAGGGGTAGAGGAAGCGGGGAAGTCCAAAAAGCGCACATTAATTCTTATTTCGACCCCCCTCCCGCCCTACGGCCCATGGTTGGGCTGGGATTAGACAATTTTAAATTCGCTCGTTCCACCTTTCGGAAAATCTCAAGAAGATCCCCCCACTCGTACACTCCCCCCACTCAGCCGTTTGCCCGTGCATAGACACGACAGACAAACAGACAGACAGACGGACAGACAAACGGAGTTTCATTCTTATAAATAACTAGCCGCTCCGGCTCGCTACGCTCGCCTCCACGACCCCCCATTCAATTTCTCGCTTCGCTCGCAAAGTGTGACGTGTAGGGAATATTGCTCGCTTTGCTCGCGAAGTGTGGCATGTAGGGAATGTTGCTCGCTTTGCTCGCAAACGATAGATCCCTAAGGGTAGGTTTAACGTGTGTAGGGGATGTTGCTCGCTTCGCTCGCAAACGGTAGATCTCTAAGGGTAGGTTTAACTTCTGTAGGGGATGCTGCTCGCTTCGCTCGCTTGAGAAAGTTATACTGCCCACCCAACTTGGCAGACATTTTTTGCTGTTGGAAATTCTTACAAACAAATTAAATCTTATGAAACTACGTGGAACCACAAAAAGTTTATTCGGGGATGTTGCTCGCTTCGCTCGCAAGGTATTGCTGTATATTTGTAGGAAAAAATCCTAATTTATTCTGTTGACATGGCTCTCGCTTCGCTCGCAAGGTATACCTGTGTACCCTTCAAGACGTAAGTGCGTAGGCCTGGCTCGCAACCTATGTGTACCTGCTCGCAACACCCAAACACCGAAACCTGTACCTGAGTTATTGAACCCCAAACACGTCTGTCTTCCTAGAGCCTTCTCGCGTCCACGGCACATATAATTTCTCATTTTAATAGCTCAGTCTCGCTTCCGCTCGCAATTCGACCGACTTAAGGTCACTTTTTTCGATATCCGATTTCGGATTCAGATTCCGCGGACCCAAAGCTGTATTTCGCCCGCGAAAACCGTTCCGAAAAACTTACCTTTATGGGGTATATTTTAATCGGAAAAAACCAAGTTTTTCGGCGGACTTTTCGAGAAAACGGGTCCGTACTCTCGCATTTTTTTGACGCATTTCCCGATAATTTTTTCGCGATCCGATCGCGCCGTCGTCTTCCTCGTAGGAAAACCTACGAAACCCGTATTTTTCCGGAATTGTCAACGGCCGTTTAGAGGGGTAGGGGAAGCGGGGAAGTCCAAAAAGCGCACATTAACCGGAACTTCGACCCCCCTCCCGCCATACGGCCCATGGTTCGGCTGGGATTAGAAAATTTTAAATTCGCTCGTTCCACCTTTCGGAAAATCCCAAGAAGATCCCTCCACTCGTAGACTCCCCCCTCTCAGCCGTTCGGCCAAGCATAGACACGTCAGGCAGACAAACAGACAGACAGACGGAGTTTCATTCTTATGAATAATAGAGATAGATAGAGATATGTTCAATTCGAGGAGGAGCAGAAACTACACGTTCATTATCTCGGAGAGCTGCACTTATCCCTTATTGCTTGCTTCGCTCGCAAACGGTAGATCTCTAAGGGTAGGTTTAACTTCTGTAAGGGATGCTGCTCGCTTCGCTCGCTTGAGGAAGTTATACTGCTCACCCAACATGTAGGGAATGATGCTCGCTTCGCTCGCAAACGGTAGATCCCTAAGGGTAGGTTTAACTTCTGTAGGGGATGCTTCTCGCTTCGCTCGCTTGAGGAAGTTATACTGCCCACCCAACTTGGCAGACGTTTTTTTCTGTTGGAAATGACTATCAAACGCGGCACATTATGTGGAACCACGAAAAGTATAGTTATAAGAACACTTCAGTACTAACAGTACAGTCAGATGTTGAATGTTTGTAAGTATTTATTTTCCAGTTCTATTTTTCTAAAGGTAGGCCATTATTTTATGAGTGTACCTGCTCGCAACCCGTTCCCGTCAGGTAGGAAGTTATTCCTAAGCAACGTTGTGTAACGGCGGCCCGTGGTCGATTAATTTCTGATGTTAAACGCTTCTCCTCGCTTCCGCTCGCGATTTGACCAACTTAACGTCACTTTTTTCGATATCCGATTTCGGATTCAGATTCGGCGGACCCAAAGCTGTATTTCGCCCGCGAAAACCGTTCCGAAAAACGTACCTTTATGGGGTATATTTTAATTGGAAAAAACCAAGTTTTTCGGCGGACTTTTCGAGAAAACGGGTCCGTACTCTCGCATTTTTTTGACGCATTTCCCGATACTTTTTTCGCGATCCGATCGCACCGTCGTCTTCCTCGTAGGAAAACCTACGAAACCCGTATTTTTCCGGAATTGTCAACGGCCGTTTAGAGAGGACGGGGAAGCGGGGAAGTCCAAAAAGCGCACATTAATTATTACTTCGACCCCCCTCCCGCCCTACGGCCCATGGTTCGGGTGGGATTAGAAAATTTTAAATTCGCTTATACACCCTATCGGAAAATCCCAAAAAGATCCCACCACTCGTAGATCCGGCCCACTCAGCCGTTTGGCCGTGCATAGACACGACACAGACAAACAGACAGACAGACGGAGTTTCATTCTTATAAATAACTAGCCGCTCCGGCTCGCTACGCTCGCCTTCACGTCCAGCCGGGGGGCAAGCCCCCCGGACCTCCCACTAAATTGCTCGCTTCGCTCGCAAAGTGTGGTATGTAGGGAATGTTGCTCGCTTCGCTCCCAAAGTGTGGCATGTAGGGAATGTTGCTCGCTTCGCTCGCAAAGTGTGGTATGTAGGGAATGTTGCTCGCTTCGCTCGCAATTGAAACATGTAGGGGATGTTGCTTGCTTCGCTCGCAAACGGTAGATCTCTAAGGGTAGGTTTAACTTCTGTAGGGGATGCAGCTCGCTTCGCTCGCTTGAGGAAGTTATACTGCCCACCCAACGTGTAGGGAATGATGCTCGCTTCGCTCGCAAACGGTAGATCCCTAAGGGTAGGTTTAACTTCTGTAGGGGATGCTGCTCGCTTCGCTCGCTTGAGGAAGTTATACTGCCCACCCAACTTGGCAGACGTTTTTTTCTGTTGGAAATTCTAACAAACAAATTAAATCTTATAAAACTACGTGTAACCACGAAAAGTTTATTAGGGAATGTTGCTCGCTTCGCTCGCAAGGTACTTATGTGTACCTGCTGAGTCATCGAACCCCAAACACGTCTTCCTAGAGCCTGCTCGCGTCCACGGCACAATTAATTCTCATTTGAATAGCTTAGTCTCGCTTCCGCTCGCAATTTGACCGAGTTCTCGTCACTTTTTTCGATATCCGATTTCGGATTCAGATTAGGCGGACCCAAAGTTTATTTGGGAATGTTGCTCGCTTTGCTCGCAAACGGTAGATCCCTAAGGGTAGGTTTAACGTGTGTAGGGGATGTTGCTCGCTTTGCTCGCTTGAGGAAGCTGCCCACCCAACTTGGCAGACGTTTTTTTCTGTCGGAAATTCTTACAAACAAAATAAATCTTATAAAACTACGTGGAACCACAAAAACGTTTATTAGGGGATGTTGCTCGCTTCGCTCGCAAACGGTAGATCTCTAAGGGTAGGTTTAACTTCTTTAGAGGATGTTGCTCGCTTCGCTCGCAAACGGTAGATCTCTAAGGGTAGTTTAACTTCTGAAGGGAATGCTGCTCGCTCCGCTCGCTTGAGGAAGTCATACTGCCCACCCAACTTGGCAGACTTTTTTTCTCATGGAAATTCTCACAAACGAATTAAATCTTATAAAACTACCTGGAACCACAAAAAAGTTTATTAGGAGATGTTGCTCGCTTCGCTCGCAAGGCATTGCTGTATATGTGTAGGACAAACCCGTATTTATTCTGTTGAAATGGCGCTCGAAAGGGAAAATACGCGCGCGTGCTTTGGCCTGCTCGCAAGGTATTGCGTAGAAGTCGAGTCCCTTCCGTTGTGAAATGGGCGGCGGGGTCGATTACAAATGAAACATGTAGGGGATGTTGCTCGCTTCGCTCGCAAACGGTAAATCTCTAAGGGTAGGTTTAACTTATGTAGGGGATGCTGCTCGCTTCGCTCGCTTGAGGAAGTTATACTGCCCACCCAACTTGGCAGACGTTTTTTTCTGTTGGAAATTCTTACAAACAAAATAAATCTTATAAAACTACGTGGAACCACATAAAAGTTTATTTGGGGATGTTGCTCGCTTCGCTCGCAAACTCTGGCATGTAGGAAATGTTGCTCGCTTCGCTCGCAAATTGTGGCATGTAGGAAATGTTGCTCGCTTCACTCGCAAGGTATGGCATGTAAGGAATGATGCTCGCTTCGCTCGCAAACGGTAGATCCCTAAGGGTAGGTTTAACTTCTGTAGGGGATGCTGCTCGCTTTGCTCCCTTGAGGAAGTTATACTGCCCACCCAACTTGGCAGACGTTTTTTTTCTGTTGGAAATTCTTACAAACAAATTAAATCTTATAAAACAACGTGGAACCACGAAAAGTTTATTAAGGAATGTTGCTCGCTTCGCTCGCAAGATATTGCTGCATATGTGTAGGGAAAAACCCGTATTTATTCCGTTGAAATGAGTCATCCAGTCCCTTCAAGACCTTAGTGCGTCGTAAGCCTGGCTCGAACCATTGTGCAACGGCGGCCCGGGTCGATTAATTTCACATTTTAAACGGTTCCCCTCGCTTCCCCTCGCAATTTGACCGACTGCCCGTCACTTTTTTCGATATCCGATTTCGGATTCAGATTCGGCGGACCCAAAGCTGTATTTCGCCCGCGAAAACCGTTCCGAAAAACGTACCTTAATGGGGTATATTTTAATCGGAAAAAAACCAAGTTTTTCGGCGGACTTTTCGAGAAAACGGGTCCGTACTCTCGCATTTTTTTGACGCATTTCCCGATACTTTTTTCGCGATCCGATCGCGCCGTCGTCTTCCTCGTAGGAAAACCTACGAAACCCGTATTTTTCCGGAATTGTCAACGGCCGTTTAGAGGGGTAGGGGAAGCGGGGAAGTCCAAAAAGCGCACATTAATTATTACTTCGACCCCCCTCCCGCCCTACGGCCCATGGTTCGGGTGGGATTAGAAAATTTTAAATTCGCTTATACACCCTATCGGAAAATCCCAAAAAGATCCCCCCACTCGTAGACTCCCCCCACTCAGCCGTTTGGCCGTGCATAGACACGATAGACAGACAAACAGACAAACAGACAGACGGAGTTTCATTCTTATAAATAATAGAGATAGAGATAGAGATAGATAGAGATATGTTCAATTCGAGGAGGAGCAGAAACTACACGTTCATTATCTCGGAGAGCTGCACTTATCCCTTATTGATGAAGTAGGAATTTGTCTCAACAATGTATCAACATTCTGAACAATTGTTTTGAAGGAATAATTGTTTCTTGCAATACCTGTGAGTATTGAAATGGTAGCAAAGGGTTTGGCTGGGTCTAGGTGGGGCGAGGAATTGGATTGAGATGCGTATCTTGTTACATATATTCGCTGCCCAATGGTGGCTGATACAATGAGCTGCATTTCACCACTACAGGCTATTATAGCACTTCCATGAGGTAACGTTACAGAAGGCAGCGAAGGGAGTAGTATGGTGTCTTCTCACTCCACTTTGATAGCTAATGTCCTGTCACGTTAGCGTACATGCACGAGCGGTGCCGTGTTGGAATAGAAATTTGAGATTTTCGTTACAGAACGTTTGTACCTATTATACACATAAAAATCTATGGTTCACGTTTCAAGATCTAGGAATTCAGGAACCGTTGTTTTCATTGTTCTGTATAGCATATAGAATGATTTTCACGATTTATCATTTTGTTTTACAAAATTCCCCTCTAGGACGGAGGGGGCCCACCATTAAATTGAAAAATAAATAAATGAATAAAAAAGGGGCACTGTACTTAATTTTTTTGGCAATCAGCACATGACTTGACCCAAGCAGCACAATCCTTCACCATGGAAGTCCATATGATGCGTTGACTTGATGCTTTATATGTGGATCTATTTCCAGGATGGGACAAACCATGTACTCTTAAGAAATACTTGCTTTCAAAAATTGGATGGGACAAATGGTCTGACGAATCCGGTAGAAACGTCACATTAAGTGGGCATAGTGAAATTATCCATATGGATTTGTTTCCATGCTAGAGACGTACCAGCAGACACTTGGAGCAGATCTTCTACTCGTTGGGTCTTTGAAATTTTTTCAGAATCAATTAGTTCGGCTACACTACATAGTCTAGACATACATACAGCCACTATACTATTTTCATCGCATATGTGCTGTGGTGAACTGTGCTATGTACTCCAATTGTTTAGCCTTGCGTGGAGTTCCTTTTTCCAATTTCTGTTGGAAGACGAATGTGAGAGGTTTGTGATTGATAAAAAGTGTGAAAACTCTACCTTTTAGCAAATGCTGAAAATGTTCGATGCCAAAATTTAAGCAGCTGACAGCTTACAATCGTAGGCACTATAATTTTGCTCGTTTGGACTCTACTTTCTAGAATAAGATCCTAGCGGTTGCCATGGACCTAAACTAACTTATAGCTAAACACTTCAGCCTATTGCTATAGCAGAAGCTTCGACCAGAAGAGCCCATGGGAAATTTGGTCGAGCATGTGCCAACGTAACAGCGTCTGCTAATGAATTTTTACATCTCCAGAAACTATGCAAGGCATTCAATGACGGAATCTTGTTTCCTTACAGGACCCTTAAAAAATCGTTCAAGGATGATAACTGAGATGCCGCATTAGTTAAGAAGCGTCTGTAAAAGTTTAATATTCCTAAGAAACGTCGTAATAATTTTACTGTTTTGGGTGGTTCGATCTGCAAGGTGTTTTTTACTTTGTTTGGAAGAGGCTCGATACCAGAAGATGAAACAACATGGCCACGAAATTCAATTTCGCTGCGACCGAATTCACAATTTGTTGATGGGTTCACAATCACGCCATGTCTTTTGTAAAGTTCAAAAAGAGCTCTAATAATCAACTTTTGAATATTTTTCAAATTGGTTCGCTGTTTTTCGTTGTTTTTGTGGTGGAGGTGAGTATGTTTCGGGTGTGTTTGACCAGAATTTCATGTGTTCGGAGTTTGGTGACCATCTCTCCTTCGTCTAATGTTTGAATTGTGATGTCGAGGTGACCAGGTTTTTTTTTTTTTTTTTTTTTTTTTACTTGTAATTATATTAATTGTTTTTAGCTGCTGTCTTGAATAACGTTTCCAATCGAACTCTTTCCAATTAACAATGAAATTTAAAAGTTAAACGAATTATTACATGGAATTCCCACAACATAATAACGATTAATTGCAAATCCGCCACACTATTTCAAACTAAATCTCCCAAAATATTTTGGAGAAATCAACATTCTGGCTGAAACTTGGAAGCTTAACAGATTAGGGGCCAAAATAGTGATCGTACTTCTTGCATTAATGTTTTGACAATAAGCATCCCACACCAAGAACGGATTGAAGTTTTCTGACTTTTTTTTTTAACGAATCCTCTAAGCAGCGCAACCTCCAATCTCGCATGTGAAATGGTTTACTCAACGCTGCACTTTTATAGGAATACTTTTGGTTCTCATTTGTGATAAACTCAAGTTGCTCGTGTTTTTCCGGCATGAATACAATGGAATACGTTCCATTTGTTTGATGTTGGTAGTTTGGTCGGCCGTAAGTATTGTTTTGTTAGAATCGGTCGGGATGCGGCCCAGGAAAAATAAATGAAATTATTTCATTTATTCTACTATTAAATGAAGTTTCGTTTCCTTACTGTGGACATCTTCAGAACTATACACGGACAAACAGGCATTGTAATGTCCAACAGAAAAACAAAAACTAATGATGATCAGATGAAACAACAACAGTGGTTCACCTAATGAAAACAAACAAAAAAATCTATAAAAGAATTGTAGAAACAGCATGAGTAAAAAAGTAAAAATATAGATAAAATGTTAAAACATTATTAACGGATAACAATAAAACGGTATAAACATTTATCAGAAACTAACAAAGTAAAACAATAACAAAAAGTTTGGTATAAAAGTGTGAACCTTCTTGCTGGGAAGTAAGTAGGTACTCACCAAGTCAACTTCAATGTCAAGGACTCATGTCCTTGAAAATATGTACAGGACCATGTTTTGTTCTGATTCCAGTAGGCAAGCCTCCCTCTAATGCAACGTCTCGGTTTTTTAGCCCGACATACATCCTAAGATTGTAAGAGGGCCTTTCAAAAACCCTTCAAAAGTCTTTCCCTAATTTAAAATTCGGTTCCAAACCAAGCTATCGTCTTGACAGCCTTTTTTTTCCAAATTTAAGGAACCAGTACCTCTATCCTCTTCCTCTAATATTGTTTATGATGTCCCTTTTAAAGCACCAGGTTGTGATAAAAGATACATCGGCCAAACCAAACAAGCTTTTCTAAACGTGCTAGTGGCAGATGTAGCCACAGGTAGTGCTCATAAATCTGGATTGGTACGTCATTCAGTTGTGACAGGACATTTGTTTAATTTTGATAAATTTAAAATTAGAGCTAGAGAAAGTTTCGAGCCCCTTAGGTTGTTGCAGAATCAGTTTTCAACAACATTACTCCTAACACCGTAAATACTTGTACCGATATCCAAAAGTGTTCTGTGTCTTAGACTAACACATTCAACATAGGTATTACGTTCAACATCCATTAATAGTTTTATCTCAGGTGATAATAGTTGAAAATTTCTCCCTACTTTTTGCTTTCCTCCTTGCTTCATTCTCTTCTTTCTTTGTGCTCTCTTTACTCCATGCTCTCTTTTCACCTCCATGCTCTTCTTACTCTATGCTCTCTTTTCTCTATTTTTGTTTGTTTACGCCATCAGCTTATTATTTCTCTCTTTGCCGCTCTCAATTTTTATATTTTCTCGAGTTACTTACTTGATTACTGTATTTTTTCTTATGAGGAATAGTTTAATAGTGATATTTCACGAATTGATATTTCGTTTTTTTTTTTTGTTGGCAGCTATGGTTTCTTTTCAGTTTGTTGACTAATGGATGTGAATGAATTTCATGAATTAATTTTTAATTTTCCTTTTCATTTCTTCCTTTCCATTTTTCAGTTTTCTGGTGAAATTTATAGTAACCATCCATTTTTTATTGCTTTCTTCTTAATATTTTCAAGGACATGAGTCCTTGACATTGAAGTTGACTTGATGAGTACCTACTTACTTTCCAGCAAGAAGGCACCCTTTTATACCAAACTTTTTATTATTGTTTTACTTTGTTAGTTTCTGATAAATGTTTATAACTTTTTATTGTTATTCATCAATATAGTTTTAACATTTTATCTATATTTTTTACTTTTTTACTTATGCTATTTCTACACTTCTTTTATAGCTTTTTTGGTTTGTTTTCCTTAGGTGAACCACTGTTGTCTTATTTGACAAAATCGTCGCACTCGGATATTTGTAATTTTTTCCTGAACACACCAGTAGGTATTTTGTTTAAATTTGTTTTTATTTAGTAATTTTTGTTTTTTCTGCCTGTTTGTCCGTGTATAGTTCTGAAGATGTCCACAGTAAGGGGACGAATCGTCATTTAATAACATAATAAATGAAATAATTTCATTTATTTTCCTTGGGCCGCATCCCGACCAATTCTAACAATTTCATTTGTTTGGTTTTATAAAATGGTTTCACATCGTTGTATTCAGGAATATTGATTGTTAATATTCACATATATAAATTTCGACTACACTTTATGTCTATTTCTAGTATTCACCTAGAATGTGAATCTTATGCGAAGTTACAATATGTGTTTTCAGTGGCCTTAGTAGAGATGAACTGTCTCTGAACCACATGGCTGTAGCAGAATGATTTTACAAAAAAAAATAAATAAATAAATAAATAAATAAAATCTTCAGTTCAAGTCTTCTTCAAAAAAATTATACCGACATTCCCAAATTATTCGATAACGAATCCTGAAAGATTTTAAGATTTTAATGAACAAGTTGGAAGCATTCGGTTTTGTGGGTCTCTCTCGACCTGGTTGCGGATTTACCTTTTCAATTTTCCGCTGACTCCAGGAATCATTGTCTCTTAACTTTCTTTGCCACATCTGGTGTTCCACAGGGCTTTCATCTGGGTCTGCTGCTTTTACTTATATTTATCAATTACGTGGGGCAAGTATTGGAAGAGGGAGTGAATAACTTTTTATTTGCTACGATTTCAAAATCTATTTCATGGTGAAGTCTGGTGAGGACTGCTGAGCGATTCAGGATGCTCCTAGCATCCAAGTTAGATGGTGTGTAAATAATGAGCTCCATCTAAATGTAGCTGAATGCTTGATGGTCTTTTACTCATCATCAAACTACCCATTCTGACTGACTACACTTTGAGAGATATCTAATTTGACGCAGAGCTGTCCTTTTCTGGCCATATGGGGATGATTTAGTCGAAGGCTTTCTGAGCCTTGGACTACTGGAAATGAAATACCAAAGATAGAAGGCACCTCAGACAGCACTCTTTCGGCCATATGTTAACTTCTCCTCCAAGATTTGGTCACCCATTTATTCTAATACCAAGGAATCAGCAGAATTAGGATGGTCATCTTGGCATCATCACATCTTCCAACATGCTCATGCCGCGATTTCAAGAATATGTGAGTGTTGATGTAATAGCAGTTCTTGATCATTTGCTGATGGAAGTACTCCCCGATATTTGTGATTCTGATTGCCCCGTAATTTCGTTAGATATTCAATCTGTCTGTTAATATCCATTAATATCCACTGGAATTTTTTTTTTTTTTTTTTTTTAATCAACTGGAATAGGTATTATCAAACTATGAACGGGTGGGTAGTCATGGATATTAGAGCCAGAAAAATCCACCAACAACTACGAAACACATGGTTACGACATCGAAAAATTTAGATTCGTACTCCGATTTATTTAGGTCCCGAACATCATGAGTTGATCATGCAAATTCCAGTTTAAAAGAATGTAACTTATAGAATCTGACAAACTCGTAATAATCTGGTTTATCAATGAGAGTGCGATCGCGAGTGTAAGACTAGTGTCCATTCTTCAGGCTCCACGTCCAAGCTTCTCGCTGTGAAATGAACCGTTTATGTGAAGAGGATTAAACGTTTGAGCTCAAAATCGATGTCGATCCCAAATCTACACAAGGTTTCTCTCTCCATCCGAGGGCAAATGAAACGAAAACATTTTGTCAGAGGGAGCGAAAATAGCCCAAAGTGCGTGACTACTTGAGTTAGAGTTGAACCCCCTCCCGTTTACCAATTACCTTTTCGATCACGGATGTTCTGCAGAGCTAAACAATTAGGTGGACCCAGTAATTATCATTTCATTCTGCCTTACTTCAATTTTATCCTTCCTTGTATATTATTATATACTGTATAACTTTAATCAAACTAAAAAACAATTAATCCGGTAACCGCGTTACAAATGTCAGTCAAGTTGAATGCACAAAGTTTCTTCCTATCCATTCCATGAATTTATAAATCATCGAAATTTGATTAATCTTGTAATATGAACCATTCAATCCCAGAAGTTATGATCGAAATCAAATGAAAACTATAGAAGTAATGCTTGTAACCCGCTCAATGTCCGTCAGGTTGAGGTGGTGGGAGGGCTTACACCACAACTCACACTGTCCATTACAATAGTGTCTCCAAGGAGTGTTCAGAGCTGTGTGAGCTATTGTATTCGTCATTTAGAACGGACCCCCCTCCACTCATGACAAGGTGCACACGCTGTGCCTATGGTCTGCATGGTCCACAGGGTAATACGAAGCTCAAACGGATGCCCCAGGGTATTGGCGGACCCCCTGGGTGTCATTAGGCTTACCCACACATGCATGGCTCTTCACTGGCGGACCGTTTATTTCCCAAGCTTCTCAAAATGAAAAACACTTTTTGAAAGAAAAGAAGAAAAACCTGACAGTGATGAGGTGGGTGGCAAGTCCCTCGCCTCATCACTGACAGGAATGACAATCACTGATGCTGGAGCTTTCCGAATCCCAGCATAAATGGATTGCTGATGTGGTGTGGTGCTAGTTGCAGCCTGGAAAGGCAAACCACTGACAGCGGACTACCTGGCCGCAGACTCTCTAGTGCTCAGAGGAGGAATGCGACTGAGCTAAGAGCCATCGAACGGGGGGAACCCATTCGACCCTGCGAGAGGCATCGTATGTCGAAGGATGGAAACCCTGCACTTGTGGCTGGGGTAGCGTTGCTCGGGATAAATCTACCAGTTCTAAAGCGACAGATACACATACTTGTGTAGAAAAACTTCTCGTACATTATGGCTCCTCTAACCCTACGCCCAGCAACCCCCTAGCTACAGGACAGGATGGGGCTGGGGTGAATCCGCCGTGGAAGTGGTTTCGTCGGCCTCATACATTCCACATTCCACACATTCATACAAGCCACACGCCTTACTCATTCCACATTCCTGCCCCAGGTTATGAAACAGCAACTAAAAAAGCCAAGGGGCTCTTGCTCTTGCTCAACCTAGTACCTCCAGCATTGACAGGAGGCTGGGTGGGTATGGTAGTGTGCCACCAAGATGGCGGTACACGTTAACCACTTGTGGAAAGGCTATCTGACGAAGAGGCTAATTTGGTTCTTGCTGCAATTGCATAGAACAAGTTTAGGGAGACTTCAGGCTTGGCGCCGCAATTAACATATGGCTACACCAGCAATGGTGAAGTCGAACTAACGGGACCCAACGATGCCGATAGAATGGTAGCGGGTGTTCAATTCCTTTATTTGATCACCCTATAGATTTCTGATCGCCTGATAAATGTGATTCAATAGACCCGTTTGGTATCCTATCGGGTATTGAAAAACAAATACGAAGCCTATAGAATGGTATGTTCCATTTCAATATTTGATCAGCCGATAGATTTCTGATCTCCCAATAAACGCGATTTGAGAGACCCATTTGATATACTATCGGGTCAAGGAAAAGCTGATAAAATACTGGAGTACCCGATAAGATTTGAAGTGGTAACCCGATTGTTTTCAACTTTTACATGTTCGGAATTTACATGACCTAATTGGTTTCAAGAAGGCCTGATAGATCAGACACAGCACCGTACCCGCTTGGCCAATCTCGTGGCCCCATGAATTTATACAGCCCATCCATTTGATATTCAAGCGGGAATTTTAAAAGACTCGTTTGGAATTGATCCACTCGATAACTGCTTGGATATCGACAATACCCACTTGGAGAATGACACTACCCACTCGGAGAACCACACTACCCGCTTGGATCGAGGGACACCCACCTGGATTCCTATCAGGAACTCTAGTTGACGCCTTCCTATTGTGTAGGGTGCGTCCATTTTTTTCTCTCGGTGAAGTTATGGAGACTAGTCCTGTGCATATACACCGTGATCACCAGACCCGTAGTAACGTACTGTTGTGTTGTGGGTAGCATGAGGCTAGTTAAATGGGAGCTTGCGAACCCTCACCAGCATCCAGCGACTAGCCTGTTTTACTGTCATGGGCTTACATCTAGGAAATATCTTTATAAAACGGGTGGCCATGTTAGCATACCTAAGACTGAAATGGAATGGGTCTTGGAGGTAAATTCCCCCACCGAGATCATACTAATATATTGGAAGTGGTACAAGAACCACTGCTCCACATGGTGGCTGATATCATACCCAAAAATCTCACCTCACCCCACTTATACATGGCAATCGTAACAAGAGAGGGGCTACATGTGAATGAAAGCTGCTCCAATGACATCATTTGGTGTAGCCAAAACAGATGAGTCAAAAATGGAAGAAGGTACTGATGCAGGAGTACATGGGTAGAAACCCAGATGGAATGCCTCATTTCCACTTGGGGAACACTCCTCAGTATTCCAGGCAGAAATAATGGCAATCGAGGCTGTGTCTGCGGGGAGCAATAGGAGGGGGCAGCAAGGTGCCCACATCTACATCCTTTTTGACAGCCGTCTGGACAAAACATTAACGGCTCCTACCATCTTTGGTGTTATATGAAAACCCCCAACATCCTAGCAAAACACAACCGAGTTCTCCTGGAATGGGGACCGGGACATAGAGGTATTACTGATAACGAAAAGGTGAACAAGCTTACAAGAAGGGCTCCCAAACCTCACTTGTAGGGTCCAAGCACATCCTTCACTAGAGGGCTGAATCTCTTTGATTAAAAGCAATAACTCTCATAAAAGTGCAACAAGCCAACAGGCTTCCGAGATTGAGCTCTGAGAGTTTTTTTTTTTTACTCTACATCTACATCTTGTTACAAAGATTTTGGATTCGCGCATGCGCAGCAGCAGCTAATGATACGATTGCGATGAGACTCCTATGGGGTAATCATACCGTCATTTTCCAACTACCCTGTAAATTTGAGCGAGATCGAACAAATAGATCATGAAAATGGTGCTAGAAGGATTTTATGTTTGAACATGAGCAGTAAAAACTGTTAGTTTCTGAATAATGAGATTTATAGGAGTCCATCCGTAATGTGACTCGCAGATATCTGGAAAATTTAATCAAAATTGAATTAAAACTGAAGAAGTTATGGGTGTTGCAAAGATTTCACATTCGAGCATGCGCAACAGCTATTGATGATATGATCACCTTTAAATTGATTTGTAATAATTAACTTGACCCTTCCTAACGACTCTTTCGATTTGACAATCAGAAAACTAGAACTAGAAAATGGATTTGCGCATGAGCAAAAGTAATTATTATTATTATGATTATTTTATTTGTTTATTCATCTCTATTTATTCAATTTGAATTAGGTATATATATGTATATTATATATAGGTATATAATGTATTATATATATATATATATATATATATATATATATATATATATTAATTGCTATGCAATTCTTAGGCCGACCCCCAACCATTTTTTAAATGTCCACTTTTTGTGTAACGTTTTTTGTCCCGAGATGGGAAGCGAGAGGTCGTGGGTTCGAATCCCGGCCAGGCCTGAAAAAAAATTTTTTTTTTTTTCTCGTGAGACGAATGTGGGTTCGAATCCCGGCCAGGCCTGAAGAAATTTTTTTTTTTTTTTTTTCTCTCGTGAGACGAAGGTTGTGGGTTCGAATCCCGGCCAGGCCTGAAATTTTTTTTTTTTTTTTTCTCGTTATATATATATTCTCGTTTATATAAATTAAATAAGACTCGTAGAGTTTAGAGTTTTTAAAAATGACTTTATTCACTTTTCACAAGACTGAACAAAGATGATGCACTGCGCGATGTTTATGCGGGGACGTACGGGCGGAGACTGAACTGCCGAGGCTGATGGCCGCGGGGTTATATAGGGATTGGCTGCTGCGTCAGCTCGTTATTACCCAAGGGTTGAGGCGTCGTATGTAACTCCTCCCCCCTAAGTTGAAATTTTGGGGACCCAAAAGTTTTGTTTATTATATTTTGTGCTAGGTAATTATTTTTGTGGGCAAATGCAGATTTTAGTTTTGGGGACACGAAATTTCATAGTTTAGTTTTGGGGGTGTGCATCATCTCTGGGTTTTCGATTATAATGGTTACAATGAATACAAAAATGATACAAAAATGATTACAATAAATACAATGATCATCAAAACAATGAATACAATGATTACAATAAAATGCAATAGTAATGACAGTGCTTACCTAATATTTACGATTACATAAAGGTAGCCTGATATGATAATTAAAACAATGAAAACAATGAAAAATGAATTACAATGGTTACGATAAGATGTAATAGTAATAACGGTGATTACATAGTACGATTACATAAAGGTGACATAATGAGGTGCCCATTAGGCATTTTGTCGTCTTTTGTGCTTCTTGTATTGAACTATAATTGTTACGATGAAACTGAGTAACATGACATAAAGGAGTATAGACCAGAAACTAGGGGTTGCAAGTTGATATAACGTGAAGCGTTTGACAGGTTTCCAATTTTCTAGTTGTATAGAGGACAAATCTAGATTTTTAAGCTGAATTACATTATCTAATGTTTTTGAGGAGTCGGGCGTGAGTTGTACGTTACTGACTATAAGGGGTGTGCCTAAGATGCTTCTATGTGCAGCAAACAGGGTTTGATTGTGATAGGACACTAAGTTCTGGCTAGGTCTGACCAGGTAGATCCCTCGTAAGTTTCGTAACTCTTTTCCGAATTTTGAGGTGATAGTGAGTACATCGCCATGAGGGAAGACGAGCAAGTATTGATTGATCCTATACAAGAGCGAGACGTAGTTGGTGGGGATTTCCAGTTTTGCGTAATTGCAATTTCCCGTGGAACTTGTCTTAAGGAATTCGGCTTCACACTGGGAATTGACATCTATTAACATGTGACCGGGGCAGAGATAATAGGCGAGGCCAGAAGGGCATTCGTCTCTTAGGGTAAGGACTTCATTTTGTGATTTCAACAGGTAGCGAACGGAGGGTACAATCGTTACGTACTCGGAATTTAATGTTGCCGGTAGGGATTCTAAATAGTATAGGTCGAAATTTCTGGGATCTACAATAGGGACATCGAGAAAGTAGACTATTTCGTCTGTTCCGATAAAGCATTGGACTTTTATGTGGGATTTAATTTCGAATAGGTCTTTTCCGGTATGGTTCAGGAACCTAGGGCCATAGAATACCGTGAGGCGGTCTAATTCGTCTAACAAAAGTTCTGAGCTCAGGATACTTGGATGTAATTTACCCAATTCACAGAAGGTGAGTGACGTCTCTATGTCCTGGATAACGTTTATTAGTAGTTGTAGTGAAATTTGGCAATGTTCCAGGAAGTCATTCAAGGCACGAATGTGTGTTTGTTCCCCTACTTTCATGTCTCGAAGGGATTCAAACTCTTTCTGGATCTGAAGGTTGTTATGATTGATGATGTCCATAGTTTTGTTAAAATTTTCGGCAAAAGCTTGATTCACCGAATATTGAGAGTTTAGTTGGTCCTGTAAGTTTTCTTGATTTCGTTGTAAATGGTTTATTATGTTATCGTAGCGTTCGCTATCCTTCGCGTCTAGGTTTCCCGTAACAAATTTGATTAAGGAGCCTAACCCGTCAACTAGTCCTCTTTTTGATCTCTTTGTTCGTTGGTTGCCGATCTTAAAGTTTTGTATTTTAGAGTCAATCACTTCGAAGGTATGGTTTATAGTTGTGGTGAACATATCAGTGCGTTCTATGTATGTAGTCTGGGAGTCTATAACGGAAGTGAACACTTGTTGATACTGAGTGCGAAGGGAGTTGATTTTTGAAATTAAAGCGCTGAGGTCGTAATAGTGAGTGATGGTATGATAACCTTCCACTATTTTGGCCGGTCTAAGGAGTACTGGGAGAAGTCCAGGGTTCAATGTGACGTTGACTAATTCTAGTCCTGAGGCGGAGGAGAGGAGGATCAGGATCCTGTAACAACGTCAAAACAGGGAATTCCTGAGGATTTCTGTACACATCTGTTCTCGGAGGTATGGTATGTCAGTTTGGGAGAAAGTAGGGTTCTTATTGCTCGTTATTGCTTTGGCAAACTGGCAGACGAAAACACCACAATCGTCTGAGTTCGATTGTTGTGGGATTGTTAGCAAGTGGATTGTTTCCCAGTTTTCTGAATCCAGTAGGATTCCCCTTTTTTCGAGAAACTCGAAAGCCAAATATGATTGAATGTTTTCTAGGATTGGGATGGCGTATGCGGCTGCAGTGCCATTTTTTGTACGCGTTTCGGAGAGGGAGTCTAGGTACGTGATCTGTTTACGTTTCGTGTTAATTACCACGAGACTCCAATGATTTGTTTTAT
Organism: Adelphocoris suturalis; assembly: GCA_030762985.1. Taxonomy (NCBI): domain Eukaryota; kingdom Metazoa; phylum Arthropoda; class Insecta; order Hemiptera; family Miridae; genus Adelphocoris; species Adelphocoris suturalis. The sequence goes on from CM061045.1 coordinate 33,825,237, forward strand.
GGATTGGTATGATTATTAAATCTTTGCTGAATATGTCTGACCTACGAGTAAAGTGTCTTACTCGGTCATAACCGTGTGCTTCTAACATAGGGTAGAGGAAAGAGTTAAAACAGAAGGTCGAGGGAAGTGTCTTGAGGTTTCTATTCCTTTCGTCTATCAACTCCATATAGAAGTTCATAATCATGTCGTCTATCCAGTTTCCGGGTTTTAGTGTCAGTAAGTTTTCCCTAGTTAGTTTGAGTCCGTATTTATGTGTTAAAGTTTCTGAGGATGGTAGTTCGGTATTCCATGCGTTTTGGACTTTGGTCTCATAGAATTTCCTGGGTGGTTTTACGTTGGTTAAGTGAGCCTTCTCTTTGGTGTTATGATGACGTGGGTGAATTTGTACTGTTTTCATAGCCGGGTCTATTTCTTTAACTTCTTCTTTATTATATTTAGGTTTAGTCTTGCTTTGTCGTTGGATGGTTTTAATAAAAATTTCGTCAGGGATTTTAGGGGGGTCTATTCGATTCACGTTTTTTTCGTCAGCTACTTTTTCCTTTTGTTCTTGGAGTTTTTCGGACACTTGTGCGTATAAGGCTTTTACTCTTTCTTTATGTCGGTCTAAATAGTCATGTGCCATCGCTTTTTCGATATCCATTTCTAGGAGAGAGCGGTTATTCACGTGCCCGTATAGGAGTTCGAACGGTGTTAATTTTGACGCGGAATGGATCGAATTATTGTAGGCAATGATTGCATAGTTGACTTTATGGCATGTGGTACAAGTTTTGAATTCTTCTCTATTGGTTAGTAATCGGACGTGCTCTATGAGAGTGGAATGAAATCTTTCAGCGATACCATTGGATTCCGGGTGTTGCGAGGATATGAAGTGAATGTTTATTTTATGGAGGGCCATCAATTCTTTCACTAATGAATTTTGAAATTCGGTTCCATTGTCCGAAATAATTTTGTTCGGGATCCCATGGTGGGCAAAGAACTTCATTAGTCCGTTAACTATTTCAACGCCGGTGGAAGAAGAGATAGGGTATGCTTGCGCGTATTTGGAAAATGGACAAATTATCGTTAGGAACTTAGAGTTTTCTATGGTGAATTTGTCTATATGTAGTGTTTCTAAAGGTCGGACAGCTGTAGGAGTGATGTTGTATTTAATTTTGAGCGGAGATCTTTCGTATTTGCATTTTAGACACAATTCGCAGTTGTTGATGAATTTTTGAATAGCGATCTTCAAATTCGGCCAATAATATTCCCTTTTTAATTTTTCGTATGTTTCGTCTATGCCGCGATGGTTTGTAACTCCATCATGGTATTTGGAAATTAGATCTGTTTGTTCTTTTTCCGATTGGATGTCGATCAAGCGTTTGGAGTATTTAGTGAGGTTTATTTCTGAGTGGGTGAAATGAGTTGCAATGACTTTAGCAAATTTTTCGTATACCTCGGTTTCGAAATAAATGCCATATTTTACCCTAGGGTGGATGTATTCTTTGGTGAATTTTATTACATCGTTTTCAAACTCTTGATCATTTACTTTGACGAGCATGCGAGTTTTGTTTCCAAAAAGGGTCGTAAGTTTAACCATGTCGGGGACAGGGTGGTTAACTACTGTGAGTATTATCTGGTTCGAAGAAATGTTGATTGGCTGATCGCGAATGGGTATATTGACAACTGTATTCCCTAAAAAGTTGGAGTGGACTGTGTGCCTAGATGAGGTTTCGTCAGTCACCCCTTCCTCCCCAGGATCGACGTGCGCGACCACAGAGTCGGCGTCGTCGTTAGAGGTAAGGTCCAGTTGCTTGCCTAAAAGTTGGGTAAGTTGGTCACAGTGTAGGGTATGTAAGTTCGGTTGGTTTTCTATTTTGACTCTGGATAGTGCATCTGCGTTTGTGTTGAGGGCTCCCTTTTTATAAATTATGTCAAAGTCGTATGCTTGCAGTTTCGTTTTCCATGCGAACAATCGGGAACCAGGTTCTTTATGGTTGAAGAGCCATTGTAGCGGGTGGTGATCAGAAAAGATAGTGAATTTTCTACCATACAAGTAGGGGCGGAAGTAACCTACAGCCCATACGATGGCGAGTAGCTCTTTTTCAATTGTGCTATATTTTTGTTCGGATTGGTTTAACGTCCGGCTCGCGTAAGCTACCGGTAGATCGGAGTTATCTGAAATTTGACTTAAAACTGCCCCTAAAGCTACGTTGCTCGCGTCCGTAGTGAGCCTGAAGGGTTTCGAGAAATCTGGGTATTGAAGGATTGGGTCATTGCTTAGGAGGTCTTTGCAAGTTTCGAAGCATTGTCGATACTCAGGGTCTGTGATGTCTATGAGAGCGTCTTTTTTGAGACATTTAGTCATAGGTTTTGTTAGTTTTGCGAAGTCCTTTATGAATTTTCGGTAGTACCCTAACAGTCCTAAGAATCCCTTGATTTCTTTTGTAGTTTTTGGAATGGGATAATTTTTTATTGCTTTAATTTTGTCTGGGTTTGGTTTTACTCCGTCTGGTGTGACTACGTGACCTAGGTAACAAACTTCTCTTCTCAAAAAGTCGGTTTTATCTAGTTGTACCTTGAGGTTAGCAGATCGAAGGTGTTTAAAGACTGATTCTAAACGGTGTACGTGTTCCTGTAGGCTAGTGCTAAATACTATAATGTCGTCCAAATATACGCAACAGTATTCATTTGCGATACCACGTAGTATATTGTCCATCACGCGTTGGAATGTACTAGGTGCGTTCTTTAACCCAAAGGGGACGCGTGTCCACTCCAAATGACGTGTGGGGGTGCTGAAGGCTGTTTTGCTAATGCTATTTGGATCCATTTCTATTTGGTGAAAGGAAGATTTTAAGTCAATTGTACTGAAATATTGGCATCTTCCCAACTTGTCTAATAGTTCCGAAATTTGGGGAAGAGGGTATTTATCTTCTATTGTTTTTTCGTTTAGTTTACGATAATCTACAACGATTCGAAATTTTTGCTTTCCACTGCTGTCTTGTTTTTTTGGGACTATCCAGATAGGGGCATTCCAAGGGCTTTGAGAGTTTCGAACGATCCCTTGTTGGAGAAGTTCTTCCATTTGTTTGTCGAGTTCGTTCAAATGTACCTCAGGGAATCTATAATTTTTTGTGTAGACTGGTATTTCGTCGGTAGTGCGAATGACGTGCTTGACGTTGTTGGTGAAACTAAGGGGGGTGCCTTCTTGATGAAAAATATCTGCGTATTTGGTGACTAATTTGGATATCGCGAGTTTTTCTTCCTCGTTCATGTGGCCGAGGCGAAGTTGGCCTAAATCAAATTTGAATGTTGATTTTTCGAAGTGGTTTAAGTTTGAGTTTGAGACGGGTTTTTGGGTTTGTAAGTCAGTAGTTTGAGGGTCGATCTCTTCGGCTAATATGGGGGTAGTCTGCGTGAATTGGTAGGGGTTTTCGCCGGAATTCAATACTTGGACGTAAGCATCATAATTTTTTACTTTAACCACGCATTGGGGAATTTCTACGGGTCCTATCTTTTGGTAGGGGATGATCGCATCTCCATTTTCAATGTTATTGAGTACCAGTTTTACCTGTTGGATACTCCTACCGTCAATGGTGTACGTCTCAGTGATGTCTAAATTTAGATATTGCAACGGGAGGTTTACATGAGGGGTTTGGAATACTTTATTCCTGATGCTTATATCGGCTTTTATAAATTCTAGGTTATCAATGCCGATCAGGAGATCGAATCTAGAATGGAATGGGAATAGTCGGAATTTTAGGTTTAAACCCTTTTCTCGAAGTAGTTCGTCGCACGGGACCATGGCACTTGAAGTGACTAAGGAGGTTCCGTGGACAGTCGTAACGGAAAAAGGTTCATCATTTGTTTTGATAGGGAAGTATTTTTCTGCTATTAACGGGTTGACAAAACTGGCCGAGCTCCCTGTGTCTACGAGGATTTTTAAGTTTAATTTAGGCAATATGATATAGGGGAGCTTGTTGATCGGTTTAAAGTTTAGGTTCATGAGGTTGCATGCGTTGGTTGGAGGCAAGGGTCCTCTAAAAAAGGAGTTTCATCCTTTTGGCTTTGGGAATTTTCCGCGGATTGGTCTGGCCACTCATATGCGTCGTAATATAGGTCATTGTTCGGGTCATGATAGTTATTGGGTTCATCAATCGTTTGGTCGTTTTGGTAATTTGAGTCGTAATAACCGTAGGCTTCGTCACCGTATTCTTCGGTTTGTAAATTGTGAAAATTTGGATTCGGATTCGGATTTGTTGTCTGCCACGACATTGGTTTCCAATTCCTTTGAGTATTTTGGGAAGATTTCTGATTATTTGGAGGGTTTCTTTGATATGTTGGCCTGTTTTGGTAGCTGTTTCTTTGTAAGTTCGAAGGGGTTTGTTGAGGATTTGGCTGTCTAGGCGGGCCAGACCATTGAGGTGGAGGATTTGGCTGCCTAGGTGGGCCGGACCATTGAGGTGGAGCTAGGCTTTGTAGTAGTCTATAAGATCTCGCAACAGGTGTTTGAGACCAATATGCAGGGTTCTGCCTAGGGGGCCCGTAAAGACGGTGCGGGGGCGGAACTCTGTATTGAGGAGCTTGGTTTTGCTTGAGGGGAGCATTTTGTTTTGGACGGGAGTTCGACGGTAACAACTGGTAATCGTTCGTCATCCATCCAAGTGCCTCATTCAGGTCTTTAGGTTGTCGGGTCCGCAATAAGCTTCCTAGTGGTTCTCTAAGATGTAATAAGAAACATCTTAGCGCGAGTTGTGTATGATGTCTAATTATGTTGTCAGCCTCATCGGGTTCGTGGATGTTGGCATACGCGGTTATTTTGTTCAATGCTTCTGTTACCCTATGGTGGAACTTGAATGGGTCTTCGTGCTCTCCTTGTCTCATGTTAGAGAGGTCCAAATTCATGGAGAACACGTCCCGTTTATCGGAAAAGGCATTGATTAATGCGTCTTTGATTTGTTTGTATGTTGTGATATTTCCCGAGTTTATTGCGCTCGAAGCGGGAGGCTGGATTTTTGCTTTTATGGCGTGTAAGATCATCCTATTTTGGAAGTCTCCTGCATCGTTGTAATTGAAAAATCTATCGTTCAATTCTTGTGTTACGAGTAAGAAATCGTTCAATGTTTCCGGGTCTCCTTTAAACACTGGAATGAGTTCCATGTGTTCTTTTTTAAATGTCGGGACTTCGGCGATTTCGGGTTTCCTATTCGGTAAACGTGCGCCTCCTAATCTCATCAATTCGAGGGCGCCCGTAGCTTCGTTTAACGCGGCTTCTAATCTGAGTTGCGTCGCGTTTTGTTCCCGGAGGACCTGTTGGGTCGCTTCCAATAAGTGATTAAATTGGGTGTTTTGCGCCATCAACTCGGAATTCTGCGCGATCAGATCTTCGATTTTGGGTTTGCCCCCGGTGGCTCCAGTATCGACGGACATGTCGATGTTTTCGGGGATAGTAGAAAGGTGTTGGGGCCGGATTTGATCTCTGAGAAGGATCCCTAGACGATTAGAGACCCTATCGGCCACAAAACGTTTTAGTTCTTTGGGAATTTTGAGTGTTTTAGGACGTGCTTACGGGGTTAACCTAATCTGACCTGTACAGTGCCGAGTTATAAAAGATACAAAATAAAAACAATGATGATAATGAGAACAATGCTGAAAACAAGATTAAAATTCAAAAGATTAAAATTTCTTAAAATTATCTTAATTAAGAATGGTGTCTTCGTGTAGGAGACGAGAAGAATGCAGAGGTGGAGAATGATTTAAAGGGACGGCGGCCGTCAAGGGCGAGCAGTCGAGCGGGTGAGCTTATCTGCAGCTCGGGAGCGATAAAGTTTCTAATCCGAGACCTACGTCCTGTGCGTGGGTAGATCTCTGACGAGGTGTCGTTTTAACAAATGAAGAGTGGACGTCTATATATTCTGAAGTTTAATTCTGAAGTCTATTAAAGTTCTTCCCGGTCAGATATTCGTTCTTTGCGGGTTTAAAACTTTTAACAGAATTTTTGAAGCTTCTTGGAAGTGAAGTAAGTTGTATATTTGAAGTGGGCTTAAGAATGGGTGAGTGTCCGCCGAATATACTTTTCAGTGGACTGTACTCTTATTAAAAAATGTTGCGCAGTGATTTACTTACAGAGGGATGCCCATGTCCATGTAAGGAGTCCAGTCCCGTTGATTTCCGTCGTGTGTAATCCCAATCAGACACTTTTCTAGAAGGTTCTCGGTTTTTTCCTCGCGTGTGCGGAGCAAAGAAAAAAAACCACGTCTTTCCGACAAGCGCCAATTAAATAAGACTCGTAGAGTTTAGAGTTTTTAAAAATGACTTTATTCACTTTTCACAAGACTGAACAAAGATGATGCACTGCGCGATGTTTATGCGGGGACGTACGGGCGGAGACTGAACTGCCGAGGCTGATGGCCGCGGGCTTATATAGGGATTGGCTGCTGCGTCAGCTCGTTATTACCCAAGGGTTGAGGCGTCGTATGTAACTTATATATATATATAAAACATAATATATTACAGAACCCCTCTAAGGCGGTGGGAGCGCGCCTTTAAAAGAAAACGAGAAAACTAAATTAATGTAGTAGGGAGGATGATGGGTAGGATGCCCTGGTTTACCTAGATGTTTTCGATTTATACCACTGTCTCCAAAATATCCAACAGATTTATTCGACAATATGTTTATCGATCAGATAATTTGTGATTTTTATCCATTATTTCTCAGAATAAGAGATTTCTCTTTACTATCCGATTCAGAGGACCCGAGAAAGAAAAGAAGAAATATAAGTTTGAATCCTAAAGTTACATTAAATTGAGATTCATTTTTATTGTTTCATTTGACTCATGTAACGATCCTTTGATCTGCAGTTCCTTCCCTTCCTGGGTGCCCACAACTCCTTGTTTCTCCCCTCTCCCCTGCCAATACTACCTTCTTTCTCCTACTTCTATTTCCATCCAATAGGATTTCAGTTGATTCCCCTATTATAGGATTCCATCCAGTTCCCTTTTATGACCACACAGTGTTCACTCTACAGTAACTCGTTACTGATGATCCTTCATCACAGTATACGTTGAATCACTACTCAGTTTACTTTGCATTAAAAACTAATGGACCGTCGTTTCATAATAGATATTAGGTACAGGATAGTTTAATACGATTAAGCGTCGATCCGATATTGTTCTAGTTTATCTAGTTAATTCTTGATCGTCAGTGAAAATTCATTTTCCTAAAATGATGTTCTGAAAACATATCGCGTAGTACTCACGCTAGCCTTATCTAACATTAACTCGTAAACCGAAATTATTCGAAGAGGATAAATATCGAGGAAACCATAAAACTGAGGCCTTGCCTGTAGTAATTGATGTATTATGTACGTAGGACGCATTCCACTATCAAACTGTCATGAGTGCCGTCTACTTCTACTGTGACACGCTCGATGTGACAGCCTCAATGATAACAGATTAGTAATGATATTTTATCTCTGCGTAGATAACCGGCTCGTGTGACTAGGTACCTGCTTCTCTCTCCTCTACCTATTGACCTCGACGTGGGAAGTTTCAATAATATCAAACCTGTTTGAGAAACACGAATGCTCTGAAAACCCCAGTTCAAAACCTGACAAAAAGAGAAAGATGGATGAAGTTAATTGGTCAAATGGCCATAGATGTAAAAATAATGAACCCTTTTGCCGTCCTATGAAGCGTTTCCTCTACTTCGAAATTCCATATGGAAAGAAGAGAAATTGAGATGAATAACCGGCCGTGAGGGAGGTTCCAGCCTGTGGGAGACTATACCTAATTTATTCTCTGAACAGCCAACTTGGATTTGAGAACGGTTGGTTCCTTCGATATTCACCTTCCTACCTGAGCCTGAGCCGTAGAATACGGTTTCTCCCCTTCCTTGGGTGGTGCGTTTGTGGGAAACAGTTTCCGAAAATTGATCAATTATCCGAACTTCGCCCCTTCGGTAGCTAGTTATAATCATGACCATGAGGTTGCAGCTGTTTGGAAGCCACTTGGAATCTCACCGCATACCTGATAACCTAAAATTAGTTATCCAATTCATGTTAGACATTACTCCAGGATAATGTGTTCAAGCAGGGATTGTGAATAAGAAAATAAGAAAATAAAATACAGTATTTATAATTATCAGAAAACTGGAAAGTGACAGATTATTTCATTACACATTCTCGCAGGTGAAGGTATGTTTGCTAACAGCTTCATCATCATTCTACAGAACCGGTAATGTCGTAGTGTTTATAAAATACGAACAATAAATCAGTTTAACAACAAATGCTACCCATCAGAGGGAAAGAGAATGTGCTGTAACTTTCATTTACTAGCTGAATGCTTGGATAATGTCACCCTCCATCTCACCCTTCAACCCTTGTAATAATTGACGAGGTCATCATATTATGTTTGGGGTAATGAGCGCTGAGGAATAGAGACTGGAGGGCGGGGGCTTGTGGGGTAGTGGGAATATTCCCCGGTTATGATCCTGCATTCCAACGTTCTTGGTGTCGAATATACTCCGACTGAGGAAAGTAAGAACACTATAAGAGTGTTCAGTTGCGCCTGAGACATCGGCAAGTGAACATCTCCCAGTGTCTTATCGCGTCTTGTTCATTCGTTTACACAGTGTTTATTACGCCGAGTTAAAGTTCAACAGTTAAGGTACAGTTTCGCCAACGCTATCAATATGGGAACTGATACTCCAGGTAATGATAACAATAATGCTAAGCGTCCTCGTTTGGAGCCTCCACCATCAACAACGTTCATTACCCGTAATAGGTTTTCACCACTAGCCAATATCGACAGTGATTCCATAGATCCCATGGACGATGGTACTAGTAACACAGCACCATCAATTAAAGATAAATGTCCTCCATTATATGTATATTATATCGCCAACATAAATCGCTTCATTTCCGAAATCAATGCATTAAACCCTGGTAAATTCACATATCGCACCTCAGCTGATTCAGTTAGAATTAATACGGAAACCATAGACGGATATAGATCCGTTACCAGATACTTGGAAACCAACAACGCCGAGTTCCACACTTACCAAATAAAAGATAGTCGAAATTTTCGCATTGTAATTAGAGGATTACACCATCAATAATGAACGATTTAAAAGAACTTGGTTTCGAGCCTGTACAGGCCATTCCGGCATTGCATCCAGTTACCAAAAAACCTATGCCACTGTTCTTTATAGATCTAAAGCCTAACTCTAAAAACGCTGAAGTCTATAACATAAATAAACTAGGTAACGCTATTATAAAAATCGAACCACCAAAGCCAAAACGATCTGTAATACAATGCACTAAATGCCAAGCATATGGACACTCCAAAAATTATTGTCATCGGAGCCCACTATGTGTTAAATGTGACGGCCAACATAGCAGCGAAGCGTGCACCAAACAATCAAATGCTCCACCCATATGTACTAATTGTAAAGGTAGTCATACGGCTAACTATAAAGGGTGTCCGATTCACCTCAACCTCCAGAAAATCCGTCGTCAAAACTGGATCAATTCAGACACAACGAAGGATATCAAAACTCATTTTCATATGTCCCAGAATGAATTCCCTCCTATCCAACGATCTGCTACGGTCAACACAAATCACTGGAATAAATGCGCATCCTACTCTCAAGTCACTGCTCACTAAAATTCAAATCTTTCTGTGAACCATGTCAGCGACCCGGAATTACCGAATGTACTCGCAAAATTGATCAACTCATCAGCATATTACAACCCATGATCACACTACTCACTCAAATTTTACCAAAGTTACTCAAATAAGATGACCAGATCGGTTAATAACAACCTAATCATCATCACATGGAACAGCCAAGGGTTGAATAATAAATATCACGAACTGAAACTTTTTTTGAATCAACATGACGTCGACATCGCGCTCATTACAGAAACCAAATTGGCCCAACACATCCATTTTTCCATACCCAATTATGAAATTTACAGAGCGGATCACCCATCAAGTACTCGCCAAGGAGGCTCAGCTATCGCTGTAAAGCTTTGCATATCCCATGTTGAAATGCTCCCTATCTGCGAATATGAAGCCCAAGTGGCCCGAATTGAGAGTGGATTACCACCAAGATTGGTGGAGTGGATTACCTCATTGGTGCTTTCTATTCGGCCCCTGATGGACAAGGCCACAGATTACTTATGAGTACCGTATGGGCAATAATCCACGAAATGAAGCAAAAATTCCTCATGGGTGGTGACTACAATGCAAAGCATGCCCGTTGGGCCTCAGCCACATCCAACCCAAGAGGAAGGCTCCTCTGTGACGCAGTACATCAGCTAAGTCTCGAGGTTTTTCACCCATTAGAACCGACCCATTTCCCAGCCAACTTAAACCACTCTCCTGATGTATTGGATATTTTCATAGGAAAAGGTATCAGTACTATGGCGCCAAATATATGTGTACTGCATGCTTTATCATCAGACCACTACCCAGTCTTAATGAATTTGACTAATAGTAATATACCCTAAAACAACTATAATTCCGTAAGACTGATACAACACCCCTTTAATTGGAAGATCTATAGTGATACGTTAGACAACGTAACAGATCTGGCTATACCTTTAAAAACTCCTCAGGATATCGACAAAGCAGTAAGCAAACTCACTTTTAACATACACTATGCTGCCTCTGAAGCTAGTACTACTCGTGGTATACCCAACCATAGAATGGTTTCATATACGGCCCCTCACATCTTACAACTGTTAGAAGTAAAGCAAAGAGCTCGTAACCTTTGGCAACAGACACGATACAATCCACATAAACGTGCTTACAACGCAGCCACATACGAATTAAAAACAGCTCTAGCTAAATTGGATGGAGACGAACAAAGGAATTCACTTCAGCTATTAGACAGGAAGGACGGCTCACTGTACAGAAAAGCTAAAATGTTAACAAAGCTACCTAATACTATACCCCCCCCCCCCCCCCCTTAAACATAACAACAGATGGTACTCCACAGCTGAAGAAAAAGCATCACTATTTTCTGAATTAATCGCTAATCAGTTTACACCAAATCCAAGTCACTTACCAGAATTCCATAATCACATAGAAGAAGTTGTTGCCGAGCCACTTAATTTGTCCCTATTTAATGAATTTTTCACACCCAATCAAGTAAAAAACACGATCAAAAAGTCTCCCACCAAAAAAAGTCCTGGCCCCGATCAAATCACGCAGCCTCTGTTGATGAATATTCCCAGAAAGACACTTGTATTTCTAACACAAATATACAATGCAATCCTTCGGACAACTTACTTCCCCGCACGCTGGAAGCATGCCGAAGTGATTATGATCCAAAAACCAAACAAATCATCGAACGACCCAACAGGATACCGTCCCATAAGCTTACTGTCTATATTTTCAAAAATCTTCGAGAGGCTTCTACTCCCCCGGCTATTACCTCTGCTAACCCCATCCATACCAGATTTTCAGTTCGGATTCCGCTACCTCCACTCATGTCAACAGCAATTGCACCGAGTCATAGAAGAAATACTGGATTCTTTCGAAAAGAAGGAGGTCTGCATCGGATTGTGCCTCGACACGAAACAAGTTTTCGACAGAGTTTGGCACCCAGGTCTGTTGTTTAAACTGAAGCCGCTACTTCCCGACACCTATTTCAAACTAATCCAATGTTTCATCAAAAATAGGTCTTTTCACATAAAGTGCGATGGTGTTCATTCTCGAAGCTGTGCAATCTCGGCGTCAGTGCCCCAAGGAAGCGTGTGGGGGCCTATCCTCTACCTGATATATGTGAGTGATATCCCTACATCCCACAACACCAGCCCAGCAATGTTCGCCGACGATTACTCGATAGTATCCCGCGATACGTCGGGCTTAGTAGCATCGACAAACCTCCAGCTCCACCTCAATGACATTCAACAATGGACTAGTCAGTGGCGAATTACTATGAACGCTGAAAAATCATGCATGACCACATTCACCCTGAAAAGAAATTACCAGACCAGCCATATCGTCATGAACAGCCAAACAATCCCTAGAGCTGATATGGTAAGCTACTTGGGAGTTCACCTCCAGCAACGTCTCACATTTGATACGCATATAAGGACACTGGTGAATAGACTTCGCTCCCGCATCCAGCTACTCAAACCTCTTCTCAGTCAAACTTCATCACTATCGTTGGACAATAAACGTCTCCTCTACTTGACCATGGTACGTCCAATCTGGCAGTATGGTTGTTCCATTTGGGGACTAGCCAGCAACACGCAGATCAAGAGGATCCAAACCCAGCAAAATAGAGCTCTGCGATTAATGACGAATGCTCCATGGTAAGTGCTCCATGTGGATTAAGTTATCCACAGAGATCTAAATATACCATTAGTGACAGAAGTGATAAAATTAACGATGAGCCGCATTCACGCAACCATAACTTCCCACCATTCCTCAGCGTTCACAAACCTCCTCAATTCATGGGACAGCCTACTCCACCCCCGGCGCCTGAAAAGAAAAAGAACGGTCGACCTGATGGATACATTAGAATAGAAAGCCAAACCATAACATCCCTGACTGTGATAAATAATTAATATATATCTATTTTTCTACCATAATATACTTTAATTACTTTCGAATTTGTTATATCGTTATATTATACATTTATATTGTTATTATTATTATACATTATTCATATTGAGAGGGCCTGTTAAAAGACAGCTACCCTCACACACGTTTCATTGTACTTCTGTACTATATTAAGAAAATAGATTAACAAAACAAAAAGTATTGTATACAAAAAGTTACCAAATGAATATTTAAAAAATAAGAGTGTTTTTTAACCAATAAATCCAATACGATGGTGAGGGTACAGGGAACCTTCCATTCTACGTGGGGGCCATCTACCGAGACAAGTAGACTATATTTTGCACGTTATACATGGATTGTTTCTTTTTCTGGGCGTTTGGCATTCGGACGTTTGTCTCAATCCGGGTAGTAGACTTTTGTAGCCTTCGTCTAATTCCGAAGATGCTTTGACCTCAAATCTCATGCCACTCTGGTGAAATTTATATGGAATGAATATCAGTGCAATGCTGGTGAATGTTCTTAAGTCATTTACAGAATGCAAAATCACGAAGATTCATCATGAAGATTCACTACCTTTTGTAACACCAGAGAGCATTTAGCAGGGTGATGTACTATCGCCATCTATTTCACTTTGTTCATTACAGATCTTGAATCTTTCCTTTCTGGCAAAGGAGTAGTAGGGGTAAATTTAGTAGTAGATAGGGATACTCTCCTTATCTCTATCTATACTATTTTATAAGAATGAAACTCCGTCTGTCTGTTTGTCGTGTCTATGCACGGCCAAACGGCTGGGTGGGGGGAGTCTACGAGTGGGGGGATCTTCTTGGGATTTTCCAAAAGGGGGAGCGAGCGAATTTAAAATTTTCTAATTTCAGCCGAACCAGGGGCCGTAGGGCGGGAGGGGGGTCGAAGTAAGAATTAATGTGCGCTTTTTCCACTTCCCCGCATCCTTTACCCCTCTAGACGGCCGTTGAAAATTCCGGAAAAATACCGGTTTCGTAGGTTTTCCTACGAGGAAGACGAAGGCGCGATCGGATCACGAAAAAAGTATCGGGAAATGCGTCAAAAAAATGCGAGAGTACGGACCCGTTTTCTCGAAAAGTCCGACGAAAAACTTGGTTTTTTCTGATTAAAATATACCCCATAAAGGTACGTTTTTCGGAACGGTTTTTGCGGGCGAAATACAGCTCTGATCCCGCCGAATCTGAATCCGAAATCGGATATCGAAAAAAGTGACAGGAAGTAGGTCAAATTGTGAGCGGAAGCGAGACGGAGCTATTAAAATGAGAAATTATATATGCCGTGGACGCGAGAAGGCTCTAGGAAGACGTGTTTGGGGTTCGGTACACATATATTCCCTACTCATATACAGGTATACCTTGCGAGCGAAGGGACTCGAAGTTCGCTCTTGGCCTCTTGCGAGCTATTCATAACGGTCACATAACGGTCGCTAATGATGCCCTAACACCCTTTGGGGTTCCAAATCCCAAGCGGTGCAAATTCGTAGGTAGTTTTAACTATTCACATGTCGGAATATGCAGCAATACCTTGCGAGCGAAGCGAGCAACATCCCCGAATAAACTTTTTGTGGTTCCCCGTAGTTTTATAAGATTTAATTTGTTTGTAAGAATTCCAAACTGAAAAAAACGTCTGCCAAGTTGGGTGGGCAGTATAACTTCCTCGAGCGAGCGAAGCGAGCAGCATCCCCTACAGAAGTTAAACCTACCCTTAGAGATCTACCGTTTGCGAGCGAAGCGAGCAACATCCCCTACACACGTTAAACCTACCCTTAGGGATCTACCGTTTGCGAGCAATGCGAGCAACATGCCCTACATGCCACACTTTGCGAGCGAAGCGAGCAAAATTCCCTACATGCCACATTTTGCGAGCGAAGTTGGGTGGGCAGTATAACTTCCTCAAGCGAGCGAAGCGAGCAACATCCCTTACAGAGGTTAATAAACCTACACTTAGAGACCTACCGTTTGCGAGCGAAGCGAGAAACATCCCCTACATGTTTCAATTGTAATACATCGCATGTATACATCCCACAATTTGCGAGCGAAGCGAGAAACATTCCTTACATGCCACACTTTGCGAGCGAAGCGAGCAACATTCCATACATGACACACTTTGCGAGCGAAGCGAGCAAACATTCTCTACATGCCACTCTTTGCGAGCGAAGCAAGCAATTTAACGGGGGGTCCGGGGGGCTTGCCCCCCGGCTGGACGTGGAGGCGAGCGTAGCGAGCCGGAGCGGCTAGTTATTTATAAGAATGAAACTCCGTTTGTCCATTTGTCTGTCCGTGCTATGCACAGCGAAACGGCTGAGTGGGCCGGATCTACGAGTGGGGGGATCTTCTTGGGATTTTCCAAAAGTGGGAGCGAGCGAATTTAAAATTGTTTAATCCCACCCGAACCATGGGCCGTAGGGCGGGAGGGGGGTCGAAGTTCCGGTTAATGTGCGCTTTTTGGACTTCCCCGCTTCCCCTACCCCTCTAAACGGCCGTTGACAATTCCGGAAAAATACCGGTTTCGTAGGTTTTCCTACGAGAAAGACGACGGCGCGATCGGATCGCGAAAAAAGTATCGGGAAATGCGTCAAAAAAATGCGAGAGTACGGACCCGTTTTCTCGAAAAGTCCGCCGAAAAACTTGGTTTTTTCCGATTAAAATATACCCCATAAAGGTACGTTTTTCGGAACGGTTTTCGCGGGCGAAATACAGCTTTGGGTCCGCCGAATCTGAATCCGAAATCAGATATCGAAAAAAGTGACGGGCAGTCGGTCAAATTGCGAGGGGAAGCGAGACTAAGCTATTAAAATGAGAAATTATATGTGCTGTGGACGCGAGAAGGCTCTAGGATGACAGACTTGTTTGGGGTTCGATAACTCAGGTACAGGTTTCGGTGTTTGGGTGTTGCGAGCAGGTACACATAGGTACCTTGCGAGCGAAGCGAGAGCCATTTCAACAGAATAAATTCGGATTTTTTCCTACAAATATACAGCAATACCTTGCGAGCGAAGCGAGCAACATCCCCGAATAAACATTTCGTGGTCCCACGTAGTTTTATAAGATTTAATTTGTTTGTAAGAATTTCCAACAGAAAAAAACGTCTGCCAAGTTGGGTGGGCAGTATAACTTCCTCAAGCGAGCGGAGCGAGCAACATCCCCTACAGAAGTTAAAACTACCCTTAGAGATCTACCGTTTGCGAGCAACATCCCCTACATGTTTCAATTGTAATACATCGCATGTATACAGCCACACTTTGCGAGCGAAGCGAGCAACATTCCCTACATGCCACACTTTGCGAGCGAAGCGAGCAACATTCCCTACATGCCACACTTTGCGAGCGAAGCGAGCAATATTCCCTACATGTCACACTTTGCGAGCGAAGCGAGCAGTTTAATGGGGGGTCCGGGGGGCTTGCCCCCCGGCTGGACGTGGAGGCGAGCGTAGCGAGCCGGAGCGGCTAGTAGTATATAAATGGATTGGCGTACATACTGATGTCTTCAAGTGCATTTGAAAAATACTGTCGTATCCCACACGACAAATCGCATTTCCACATTTCTAAAAAATCAATCATGAAAAGTCAACCGTACAGATTTTCCAAAAAAGTACCACCTCAAAAGAGTTTTCATTTGAAGTGGAGGTTGAAAAATCTGACTGATCTATGTTGTATCTATATGGATGATCTTTTGAACAAATTGTTCTTTGGGCGTAAATGCCAACTCCCAGAGGAACTAGGAAGAAATAGATACCCACGAGGGACAATACTTCGGGTTATGTAGAATTAAAATCCATTAAAACGTCACCTTTCTTTTCTTACGTTGGCCTGAATGTGTTTACCATAGTCGACACTTCAGGCAGAGCCTCAAGCGTTTTTTGCTCTCCTTTTCGATCAAATCTGCCCTTCCTTGAGAACAACTTCACCCAGGAAAGCTGAGTATCGTTCCCGTTCGAGCATTTTGACTCACAGTCTTTGATAATACTACAAGAGCTTCGTTCACCCATCTCATTTTGGGCGCCCATTGCTTGCAAATGAAGATAGTACGTAGCACATCATCATTCCTGGCAATTTGAACATGCTTTTGTACACCTCCTCCCTTTTATCGAGTATTCGTTTTCGTTTGGCTGTTATAATCCAAACGGAGGTATTTTTGGTTCAGACACTATTCTATAAACCCACAGATAAATTTTTCGTGGTGGTGGGTAATGGGCTATGCGCCAGCCCGTACCTCTGTTCCGTACAATACCACTTATTGCATAACTGTCATCTTGAGACGTGGGTTACATGCTCTTGGCCTCTTGATCTCTCATATGAGGTCTCTATAAGCAATTGATTTATTTGCCGCCTTGTCAGTGAATTTTCTTAGTTGTTCCTATATAATAAATAATTGTCTTGTCTATCATAAATCAAGATATTTTCTCGCAACTGTCTCACTTATAACGTCTGAATTATCAATCAGTATTAGAATAATATTAGGGATTCGGTTCTTTTTAAAAACAATTACTTTTAGCTACTGCTTTAGGTTACAAATAGCTTACCGTCCATCACGGTCATTTCCATGATGTGATTAATTTTGGTTCAAACCAGTACTGTAGTTTTAGTCACTATTGCTATCGCTACATCATCATCATAGTCATCATCATAATTTTGTTAAATTATATTTTGTTTATTTTTTGAACTTTTGTTTTCAACTCTCACCTGTTAACAAGTCTCACACTATTTCGTCCCATCTTCCTATAATAATACAAACGGAATCGTCCACATGTATTTTAACAGGAAAATGGTTTAATGGTAATCTCCTTACCGTTAAGATATACAATGCCCATATCCAACGTTGATTTGTGCGGCTATGGGCCGGATGTGAGATCGGAGGAGCTAAACGTGTCTGAGCCGGCTAACGATTGAGTGGAGTGGGTTTCTGAAGACCACCCACAAGAATTAACCCGTCAGATTACCTTTCCTACCCTCTAAGTGAACTGTCGCACTTGAGTAAACCGAGTGGTTTGCTCACGTCTTCCCTTCGTCCCTTATTCCCCATCTTGCTTGTCACCCAACTAACTTTCTAAAACGTTTTCGGGTTAATCATGGAAGGGGTACTGATCCATGCCTATATCCAAATGTTCATGTTGATTACATAATTTTGATTGCATTATTATTTGGCTCGATACCACCTCTCGTTGCATGATTAAGTGATTAACTACACTAAACTTCAGTATAGATACGATTATGTCCGAGTTCTGTGAAACAGTGTTGCCTATGAATGGATGAATTAATGAAAACAGTGGTTATTCACATCGAGTACATGGAAAATCGTTTGCAAAGACAGAATTAATAGAAAATACGTACAGTATAAAATATGTTATAATTTAAATTATCAACAAAATATTTCATATATGTAACTATACGCTAGCCTGATGAAAAATTCAAATTTAGTCCAATTTTCGAAATTACTATATTAAATAATAACAGATTAATTTACAGTTCTAGCTCCCAAATAACCTCCTCGGAATGGACTCATTACAGAGGACCCGCATAAAAAATTATAGTTGATCTCTTTTTTTCTAAGCTTACAGGGAGAGCGCCGCTGCTCCGCTTCTATTCTCTCCACGTAGTAAAATTGAACTTTTGCATCCCCGATCTGTTTCCTGTGATGAATAGCAAAGATCGACTTGTAGCTATACTTACTTGGAAAAAAATATGCTTCCATTTCTTGATTGTATGACATGTATGTACTTGTATTGTATGTAGGTACTTCAAGTTCATACGAACTTAATAAATGAAACAACCCATCCAAAACTTTTTTTTTTGCTATTCGACAATCATCGCTCGAATGGTGAATTCAGCAGCTTATATCTAACAACAAGTGCCTCCTATCATTTTCCAGCATCTACGCTTATTCAGTATTAATTTTCCATTATTCAAACCTTTTCAACTAAATAAATAATAATTAGAACGGTCATAATGCCATCAATTGACACTGTAAAATTGTCTGCCTTTTTAATGCCTTATTGAAATTTTTTTGGGTGAAAGCAGTGCCTGAAATGTGAATTAGGTCAAATTGAGGAAATTTTTTTTTCTAATCCTATAAAATCTGTGTGTTGATGAAATGCATGTTAACTTAAAAATTGGGCTTAAACCTTAGCAACATACGAAACATTCGAACGGTAGTGTCAATGATTGTTTACACAGTTAATTAGGGAAGAAATTGACCGTTAAATGTTAAAAATGTGGCTTCATCAATGAAATGGAGAGAGAGTTAATTAAAAATTATCCTCCATGAACTAATGAGTCTGGGGTCGATCTCAATGAATGGTAACGTTGCAAATCATTCCACTCTGTATTAACGAAAGAAAATGCCTGCACGTTAACTGAAAATTTTCTATTCATTCTTTATGCTCTATTCTATGTGGTTTAGGACTTGCACTAGATAATTACAGATTCGGGAAGATCTGCTAGTGTTGCCATTCGATTCATCGAATGAAGTTACGTAGAGATCGCCTCCGAACTTAATCATTGTTATTATGTTATTGTATCTATCGTTTGTAGAGGGTCCTTTTCCTGAGAAAAGAGAAAAATGAAAAAAACACACATACTTAGATTGTACCTGCAAAATGAAACTTTTTTTTTTTTTTTTTTTTTCAATACAAACATGATTTTTTCCTCTAAATTTTATTTCAAAATAAAATTGACTGTATCATTGGGCAAGACTTAGGCGCAGTTTTTAAACACACAGTTCGTAGGGGTAATGGGTAAATGAGCATTCGAATAAACTGTCAATATCCTTTATTAGTATAGATTAACTTTTCTGGCTAAATTTTAAATTTGAAGTCAGTTTTTTTCAAATTGGATCTGGCATTAAAATGACAGGAAATTTGCCCTCTTTGAGTATTGAAATCTGAACGGAATCCAAATCAGGACCCCATGTTACTTTTGAAAATTGATCTACGTGATACGCACGGTCCTAAATTAACTAAAAAATTGAAATAGGAAATACATTATTTGATTGATTCGACACGCTATTCAACGACCAAATGTGAATTTGACTGGACAAAATTATTTTATAAACTAGAGTGATGAAACTTGAAGCTTACATCTATTGTTGCATCAAGATGTCCTCAAACTGCTCGGTATTGAAAAAATCACTAATTCAAGTCACAAAACATCATAAATTCGTTTTTTCGAAATAAAATTTTTGACCCAGTACTTATTTGACAGCCACATTTTTTGTAGTACCTGTAATTGACACCCTATGATTGACACAGCAGTTCTTCTGCAATAAATGATTCCTTGTATCAACAAAATATTTTATTTCAACATTTTACAAATAAATTGAGCATTTGAACTTAGTTTTATTAATCTAAATATAAAATTAATATGATTATTCATAAAGACAAAGTTGAAAATATCACCGAATGTTTCATCACAAAATAGGTAAAATGTTTTCTTGATACCATAGGCACAGTACGATTCTAATGGTAAACTAGTAGCTTGTGAGTTGCTATGTATTTATATAAATATAAAAAATAAAGAACGGATAACAAGAACGAATAGAGATCCATATTCACAGCACTGTCAATCACTGAGGGGAGCATCAGTTTTGGAACTAGTAATTGACATTTGCATTTTCACATGTTACATTTGATTATTTCCAAAAAATGATAGCATAAATGCAAGCTATACAAAAAACTAATTGAGAAAAACCATGGAAACAATCTAATTTGAAAATGTGGAGGGCATGGTGAAGCAGAATAAAACGCTTACCTCCTTAGCAAAATCACAAGAAACAGCACCAAAGAAATTACAACAAGAGGTTCTGTTGGGTAACCTTCTCCGGATTTCACAAAAACTCGTCTGAAGCCTTTTCCCGCCTTTATACTTTACTGAGAAGGTATTTTGCCTCAAAATTCAAACGGATCAAGCCCGTAAAACGCTTTTAAATGCCTTATATTAAAACTTCTTGGTGAGATGTCAATCACTGGGTCCCTGTATATCACTGATCCCTCCACCCTATTAATAATAGAAAACTTTGGGCTAATTCCGAATATTTCCCTTGTTCCTTTACCTGATATATATTTCTTTGTCCGTTTTTTGCCAGAAAAAACCCTTGAGAACACACTTTTATGATTGTAAAATATTATAATAGAGCAGTTCACGTGTTACGCTACACTCCACTAAAGTAATGGAATACTATAAGGTTTGGTCAAGTATTTCACAAAACCATCCTATCTCTCATACAGGGTGGCTCTCAACTGGAAAAGTTAGGGAAATCCTGTAATTGTCAGATAATTCTTCACGTCGGGAAAAGTCAGGGAGATGTCAGGGAATTTTGCAAAAACCTCCAAATGTCAGGGAAGGTTTTGAATGAAGAATTTGTGTAATAATTTGCAGTGTTTTTAGGTATATTTTCTAACTCCCAAACAATCAAACTTCAATAGCCTACTTAATCATACTACATATTATTTCATAGGTTGTTATGGAAATGACGAAAATAATGATCAAGAGTGGTGTAACGATGTTTCAAATGTAACGAGGATACAGTTATGATACATTATGACATGGATATGTCTTTGGCTCCCCTGTTTACTACTCTACCTAGTGTCTTAAGTAGCATTAGAAAGGAACGCGTGTCTCGAATGTGATGTCACTGCGCAGAAGGGACGGAAAAGAGCACCTAAGTCGGCTCACCGTAGTTTCTTCCCACCACGGAAAGGAATGAGTGAACTGCATGAACCAACAATTTCAGCTCAGTGAACAGGTGTACAGTGAATAGGTCCTTTTGTATGTCCCTCGGGATCAGTAGACAGGGGGGAAAGGGTTTCCTCTTTCTACCTACTGCTCGACGTTCTCGTTCCAGACACACAGTTGTTAATATTTAAGCAGTTACAAAATGGTAATTCATTAGAAATTTCTGTGGATAAAATTTTACTGAATTTCATACTCAAAAGCTCTTTCCAGCACTTTTTACAAATTTCAATTTGTTTTTAATATCCATACGTTTTGCAGTAATTGCAAAGCATGTCCAAAAAACTGAGGTTAGTGAACGGTATAACCTCTATGAACCTTCGTCCTCTATCTTCCTCGAGTAGTGGACAAGTCCAGGCTTGAAGCACCATTTATCCTTCCTCATCTGCATATTATACACAGTCTAGTAAATAGTGGGCCTACATTTTATTAAAAAAAAAAAAAAAAAAAAAAAAAAAAAAACTAATAATTCTTTACCCGTTTTCATTCTTACCATTAGAACTACACAACGTCGCAAGAACCGGTGATTCAAAAATCACTCCTTCAACGTCACGGTTTCAGGTTCGTTGTAGTGAGATGACTCCTCGTCCAATGCCATTTGCTCTTAGTTGAACGGTTATGTAGATGTATTACCTATGTTAGTCACTTAAACAGAAAATATAATATAATTTAGTATTACAGTTTTACAATACCGGGAAGTAGTGGCGGGTTCGTGGCGGTGAAATTGTTTCGGCACAGGAAACACAAACATTTCTTCGTCAAAAACGATTTCACAGTTATCATTAATCTTCAGTACATGATACTGTTTCCGAGCCTGACAAGAAATAAATCCAAAATGTTACTGTGTTTATGTTTTAGACTTCACAGACCAATGTCAGTTCTTGGTATTTATATGTCCTCAAATGCCTAAAATAACCACAATTTCCATTTGCTCTTGATGAAATTTATAACGACCGAATGGGTTGGGCTCTGGTTGTGGCGTAACGGTTGCTCCAGACCACTAACTTGACAACGCATCCAGACCACTACCCTGCCCCCGGCCCTGTCTTTCTTGGTGACTATGAATCACATTCCTCAGCGCTATATAGAAAGTTTTCTCTCACTTTTTCAGGCCCAAAAAATGTGGAAAAGGAGAATGGAAACAAAAAGGTTAGTCTAACTTGTGATTAAACAGTGCTGTGTACTTGATTGTTATGATTCATTGACCAGAATATGGTTGAAGAGGTAAATGAAAAAAAGTTATCGGATTCTGGGTACGTGCTGTGTTGCTAAGGAATGAGTATCATCGATGGTAGGGATATTACTGTAGGTATTTTGTGCTGTTTTCCGGCAGACCCCCACAAATTAAGGCTTCAAACGTAGGGACAGTCGTAATTAACTACTCATATTACAGTACCCAACGTAATGCTGAAATACCTTGCATATTAACTAACATAAGTTTATTACCACTCTAATAATTTTAAAGTTTCTTGAGACCAGAAAGGCGGTAGGTATTTTCCTATGTTCTAATCATAAAAATTTCTGTTCGTTTAGGAATTTGATTTTCTAATAGGTAGCTCAAAATTTTGTGAATGATTTGACGTTTTGTCACTGATACTGAAGAGCGGAATTTGACTGTTTGTAGACTTATTTTCTACGATTAACGTTTGTCTCATATCTTAGGTATTTACCACTTATAATTTTATTGATTGGACCATCAAATCGATCGTCAAACCAACAACACGACCCGCACAATAACCGCTTTTTGAATTTTTTTTTTTTCAAGTAACCTTGACACAAATAAAGATATTTTATACTGAAATATCACTTGGTAGAAGCCGACCTATCAAAATCAAACAAAAACACCCTGATAATAACACACCGGTGGTTTCGTTCAACTCCCTCTGGCCGTTATCCGCTGTGGACGTGTGGCCATCATTTTTATTGTGTTATTCAATGACTGTCTTCAACAAATGAAAACTTCTTGAATGTTTTACCAAAGATTCCCATAATTCCCAAAGATTATAAGTATAGCTTCCCGTTGTTACCCCAAGTTTCATGGTGGTATGTGGTTTTTTGTTTTGTAATAAATAGTATCCATAGTTTATTGTACCTAGCACGGGTGAATATTATTTCCATGTATGAAGTATTTTCCATGATTATTTATTTACCACAAGACGTTTCAATCATGAATATAGGTAAGGTTCAACGCATCTTCTTGCCTTTAGTCCTACCCCAGCTTACGCCAGCCACCACCGGTAGCGCTAGAATCGATACGCACGTGGCCTGTAGTTCTTATCTATAAAACAAAACTAAATATACCACGATTTTCTAGGTGTCTGAAGATCTCTAAAAGTTGATATTACCGAAAGATAAAAATAATACAACCGTGTTAACTTACCCGCTTGATGTCCTCGCAAACGGGCCTCACTTTAAAAACAACCCGATACAAATTAAAGAAAACCCGATAGGATAAAATCCTATCGGGTGTTCAAAAAGGGCTTACGCCTAACGGGTTTTTACAAGCCGAAATCTATCGGGTTATGAATTTACTGATAAGGATTTATCGGGTATCCAAATTCCTATCGTGTAGGTACCTCAATTTTCCAGAATCCCAAAATAGTGGATTTCGAGCTCAGGAATACTCGATAGAATTCACCCCGGAAAAGTCCTTCCTCCTATCGTGCTTTTTGGTTATTCCTATCGGGTATTTCGAATTCCTATCGGGTTTCAAACTTATTTCCTGTTGGGAAAATTTATATTCCCGTTTGTTTTTCGATCGGGAATTGTAAATACCCGTTTGATTCCCAATCGGGTTCAACTTTATACTCGTTTGTTTACTATCGGGGAATCATGTATTCTCGTTTGGTTTCCTATCGGACATTTTAAATACCTGTTTGATTTCCTATTGGTTTCAGCCTGAAACCCGTTTGTTTGGTATCAGGCTTCCCTATGCCCCTGTCGGATTAAATCTCATACCCGTTAGAATTCTATAGGAAATTCTATAGCATTCTATCGAGTCCGCTTCTCACTATCTGACTGAGTTCTCAACGAGCCTGCTACCTCCGCTCCTAAATTTACCCGTGAATAAATTCATGGGTAAATTTCGAGGCGGGAGTATGCACGTGAGGAACCCAATCGCATAGGGAGGAGGAAGAACCTGTAAAGAAAATTGAAACATCTTAGAATTTTGTGAATCTTGAGAAAATGGTTTTATAAGAAAATGGTTAACAGGAAACGTAGAATTGAAAAATTATTATAAATATTCTTAATCAATAATTTTCAGATTTTTCTTAATGCGAAAAAATTGTACTCAATCTATATGAAAATGGTGAACAATAAAGTAAAGAAAGTTTCAGACATCCAGTTTATTAATCGATATACAAATGTGTAACAAAGGTATATATCATACAATATATCTTCAAATAAAATAAAATAGTTTACAAAAAATGAGAGATGTAAGCCATCAAATGAGAGATGTAGATCTAGGCCATTTATAGCAACCATAAACACGGTGCAACTAAGTAATGAGCCCTGAAGGATGCCGTTCTTCTGAAGATGGAGATCGGAAAAGACATTCTCTAGGCGCTCCCTTAATTTTCGATGGGAGAGAGAGCTGTGGAGGAAGCCCAGAATTGGCCCGCTCACTCACTACCGACGTAGTATTTCTAAGATGTTGTGACGCCAAGTGGTGCCATAGGCTTTGGCTAGGTCAAAGAACACACTAATAGCATGCTCCCTGACCAGAAAGGTGTCCTGAATGTAACTCTTAAAACCTGAAAAGTGGTCAACTGCTGAAAAGCGTTTGCGAAAACCAGCCTGATACTGGCTGATGAGGCAATTGCTCATGCAGCAAGTAAGGGAGATGGGTCTGTAACTAGCAGCCTCACAAGGGTCTTTGCTCTCTTCTTGCAGGGGGACAATGACAGCCTCCCTCCAGGAAGAAGGGTAGTTACCTGAGGCATATATAGAATTATACAGCCTCAAGAGAGTGTGCTTTTGCTCCTGTGTGAGATTTATTAACATTTCATAATGGATCGTATCCTTCTTAGGGGCAGTCCTGTTTGAGTTCTTCATTGCTCTCTCTAGTTCACTCATAATTTTCAGTAGTACGTCTTTGGCAGAATCTATTCTATGCCTGACGTTTGGCCTTGTTGGCTTCTCGCCCTTCCCTATTCCACCATGGGTCATGATTGCATCCCTTGGTGGGGTCAGTTTTGGAATTGAAGCTGATGCTGCTTCAAGGATAGCAGAGATGAAGTTGGTAACGTCATCCTCAATGTTTCCACTGAAATTGACGTTCACCATCTGCTCCATATAAAGAGCCAAGTCAGCCTGTTCCAACTTTCAGCGAGGAATTGGTGTGAAAGGTGAATGCCGACTTTCTGTATCAATTTTGATAGGTAAGTGGTCCGAGTGATGAAGGTCCGGCAAAGGATTTCAAGTCAAGGAACTCCCCAAGGAGGGAGAGCACATGGCAAGATTGATTGCGAACATTGTACCACGGATAGGCGACAAGTATGTTGGGCGGCCATCGTTCAGGAGGAGGAGATCCAATTCCCTGAACGTGGCTTCCGCAGTGGAGCCCTGCTTGTGGTAGAGTCACAGCCCCACAAGGTGTTAGGGATGTTGAAATGCCCCAGTACTAGCACAGCGCTAGGATCCTGACGAATGAGGTTGACAAAAGCGCCCTCATCCCAAACTCCATCAGGGAGATAGATGGAGACTATTGCCAGGGGGGTAGGGACTGCAACTCTGGCAGCCACTCCCTGGAGGTTTGTATTGAGTCGCACCTCCTCCACTCGCGCATTATTTCTTATCAAAATCATGATGCCCCCATGTGCCCTGCCGCCGGGCTGGGGCATCACGTCTTTTTTGAAAATGGAGTAGCCACGCACACTGAACCCATCAAAGGGTTTTAGATGCGTTTCTTGTAATGCTACTGGGATGAAATCATGACCCATGGTGGAATAGGGAAGGGCGAGAAGCCAACAAGGCCAAACTTCAGGCATAGAATAGATTCTGCCAAAGACGTACTACTGAAAATTATGCAGTATTCAAGCGAGCCAGAGCGCGGTAGCACCGGCTCAAGCGTCAGGCCCAAGTCAGCTTCTTTCGCTCATATTTCAATGAAATTGAGGATGGTACTCCTCTTAAAGATGTATGGCAAAAGGTACGTGCAATGAAGGGTCTCCCGCCACCAACTATTCTATCTGTCTAAACCCAATTTACAAGAATTAATTTTCAGGCTAACTCCATACTTTGCCTCAACCCTTCGTGGCACTGGGAAACGGGAAATTATAAATTACTGAGAGGGAGTTGTACATCAATAGCAACTATAATCAATTACTTATTCACCGATTGTGAATACCCACAAAACCTAATTGACTGTGACGATTCCATCCTTAAGACAGGTCAAAAGCGTGAGGATGATATGAATAATAATCCATGCTGGGAGGTGATACGAAGTGGCGGTCAAGGGAATTGGAAGAGGTTCTAGCCATTGAAGCCCGTCAGCCAACTAGGCCACACATCACCAGTTGCGGATGTACGGAAGGGCTGGGTCATTTCCCAGGAGACTATTTTAAAACATTACCCTTCGTTCCAATCAGCGACGAACTCACCTCACGTAGCTCTTCCTTTCAAGCGGGGGGAGCCGATATATATCAACGAACCTCACAGCTTCTCAATGTGTCCAGCCAAAACGTTTGGTAGTTACTAACAATATTACCCAACATATATATATATATATATATATATATATATATATATATATATATATATATATATATATATATATATATATATATATATGCACTTGATTGTGGACACTGTGCTACTGCACTATATACTAATTAAAGTTAAAGAAATTTCACAGAAATAAAGAGGAAAAGGTTTTTGATATTTCGAATTAGTCTTTGTCAAAATTAGAAGAAGAAAGAGTATTTTTTGAATATTCCCTGGAACCAAGCTTGTATCCAACGTTTCATTGTTGTTATGTTGGAGTTACTCAATCATTGAGGTTGAGTCCAGGAGGCCGATTTGAACCCAGTACCCACCTATGGGCCCGTTCGGACTGTTGAAGTAGCCGGTCGTTCGATTTGTCAGGCATCTTCTTCAACACCTTAACACCAAAACATTCGTCGAAGTGACTGCTTGACCATGCGTTCTTGCATGCAGCTTTATCGGTCGTTGCTGGGACTGACTCAAGGAAGCTCTATGGTTATTCATCCTTAGATTCAGTTGGGATGCCTTCCCCACATAGAAGCTCCTTGACTGGTCATCCTCACACTTCTTGCAAATCAGCTGGTACACGCACATCCGTGACTGGCACTCTGCTGATCCTTGGCACCTGTACGTGTGGTTGGTATTTGGGGAGGTGAAATCCGAGTCCTCAATGACCAAATCACAGAGTTTGCATCTCGGTCTTTGGCATGGGTGGAGACCTCGTTGCTGCGGATTCTCACGCTGGACAGCTGGATGCCGATGCGACAGTATTTCACCAAGGTTCTTTCCCTGTCGATAGGTCATCCGAGGTGCCTCCCGAAGTACCTCCTGGGTCAGTGGGCTTGAGTTCAAGATTGGCTGGAGTTCCCTGAGGATCCCATGGATCTTTTGAGCCCCATAAAAGAAAGTGGTCACCAGTGGAACTCGATCACTTGTTGGCTTAGGTCTTTGTTGGTAGTTGACATGGGATGGAACCATTCTGTCTTCTACAAAGTGTCTTGGGTACCCACAGGCATCGGGACCCACAGCTACCGCCGTCGGCAGGAATACCGAACCTACTGCTCCTTCCTCCACATTAAGGGGGCCACCAGAGATTGTAGCGCAAGACTTGCCACTGTGTGTAGTGTGAGTGTTTCGTGTTGTGACATGTGATTGTGTGAGGATCAACGTCTAGGCCTATCACCTAGAGTGAAACAACGCTAGCTCGGGGCCACAGGGACGCCAACCCTGTAGGACTTGAAGGGTCCCCTCCTACGGGGCGCATGCATTATTGTTTATAAATTTGTTAATTCTAGGAACGCATAACAATAAAATAGAATAAACCAATAAATTAATTTTTAAAAAATCCATAACTCTAATTTGTTTTAGGTTGTCTCGAAATGGATTAAAAAAATGTGGCCCTCCAACTAATTCCTTGCGGAAAATATTGCACCGACACTACATTCATTGAGTTTTGTTCAAAATCTTGCTATAAGTATTTACATTAAAGATAACTTTATGTATTGTGTAGTATATATATATATATATATATATGTTGGGTAATATTGTTAGTAACTACCAAACGTTTTGGCTGGACACATTGAGAAGCTGTGAGGTTCGTTGATATATATCGGCTCCCCCCGCTTGAAAGGAAGAGCTACGTGAGGTGAGTTCGTCGCTGATTGGAACGAAGGGTAATGTTTTAAAATAGTCTCCTGGGAAATGACCCAACCCTTCCGTACATCCGCAACTGGTGATGTGTGGCCTAGTTGGCTGACGGGCTTCAATGGCTAGAACCTCTTCCAATTCCCTTGACCGCCACTTCGTATCACCTCCCAGCATGGATTATTATTCATATCATCCTCACGCTTTTGACCTGTCTTAAGGATGGAATCGTCACAGTCAATTACGTTTTGTGGGTAATCACAATCGGTGAATAAGTAATTGATTATAGGTGCTATTGATGTACAACTCCCTCTCAGTAATTTATAATTTCCCGTTTCCCAGTGCCACGAAGGGTTGAGGCAAAGTATGCAGTTAGCCTGAAAATTAATTCTTGTAAATTGGGTTTAGACTTGAGCTAAAACCATGGAATGAGTGTCTGTTAATCACGCTGTGACCGGCCTCAACTCCCAAAAAGTCATTCAAAAATAAGTATGGTTGAAGATTCCATGAGTGAAATACTGCCGGAAAATCAAAAATTAGTGCCGTAATTGTTGGAAAAAAAAAAGATAAATTAAAATAAAAAATAATGAATTGAGATCATTTAAAAAGCGCCTGGGCCCAATTTTGAGCTTAGCTCTATCTAAAACACAGGTATTAATGATGCCTTGAAGAAGTGCCAATCCCTTTCAACCCCTTTAAAATAAGTGCATACGTGCCAAGTATTTTCGCAAAACCACATTTCAGCTTGTAAAAGTGCTAATAGAGCGAAGCTGTCGATCTAAGTTTCTTTTGTAAAATATAATTAGCTGGACAAATAGATTAGAAGGATGTCTATAGTTTAGTGAAATGAATGCTCGTAAGCTCACATCTCAAAAGTGCAAGAATATCCTAAATCAATTCTTCCACTAAAAATATATTAGTTGGTCAAGTAGATCAGAATGCTTATAACAGTGTTTCTAGATTGTGTGCAACACAGTTTTACTTTAATCTTCCAATATCCTTCTATGACGGAATATCATCGTCCAATAAAAATAGTTGTTCATTTTTGATGACATATGCATACAGAAACTGAAACACGCTACTTTTTATTGAATGGACACAAACGGAACTTTTTATCAGGCAAATAGTTCCGTGTGTCCCCACGATTTTTTGTGCTAAAATTATCATTTTTTATAGTGAAAGAAAAACATTCATGATAAAACCATAGGAAAGAGGAGATTCTAAAGTTTTCGAGGCACTCGTAAAATTCGGTTTTTCTCAGAATCATGACAGATATACTGACTGAACGAATTTTTTAAAAACTTCGCAACAACTTGAAAAGTTAGAAATAAAATTTTGCAAAACTTTCCTCCTGGAAAGTGTATAGTACTTTTGAGCTTGATGAAATTTGCGATTTGGATTAAATTTTCACGAATTCCGAGGGTGAGAGCCTAAACGCTTCTATGTCAATTGCATCAAGGTTGAATAATTTAGATAGCTACATTGCATTAAGAAACTTTAGACAATTTTCATGCTTGTTACTTCCACAATTTGTGTACGATTTTAATGAAATCGTCTGGGAGTATGCCAACTACAGGTAATCGGCTCATAGGTGTTCATAAAAAAAAAGTGGCTTGAACTTTTCCACAGAGAAATCACTCTTGAGAGGGCACCATGCTACTAGATTTAGTTGATGACGCATCAGAACCGCAGCTATGTAAAATTTCCAGAGAGCTCGCTACACCATGAAACTTACATCAAGAGTAAAAAGCTTCTCAAACAACATAATTCAACTAGTTGACTCTTCAAATACTGCCTCAGTGAAGTAGGTACCAAGCAGTTTTATCAAAACTTCCGTTCCCTAATGCCTTGTAATGAGGGTACTAACATCCTCGAAGCTTAAGGAACCTGAACTGAAGAAAGAATACAGATAGAGAGCGAAAGGATTATCCGATAAATCCTTGATAAAGGAGAAAAGGATTAGGTGCCACACTCGTGATAGTTCCCAGGCCCCAGAAAACGAATGTTTCATCAGATTACAGTTTCAAGAGAAGTAGAAGCCGTTTAGTGGTGTCTCGTCACCCTCGGTTCTATTTATAGAACAGGGTTACGATATTTCCGCTATATTGATCTCATTCCTACCGTACCGCTTCTAAGTAATGAAATTTCAGATAGCCCTTACTAGTTGTGGAAAAGACAAGTAACTTTGGTACGTTCACGAGGAAACATTTACCTATTCTTTTGTAGTTATTGTTCTCTATTTATTGAAGAGCCTATCTCGGAAAAGGAAACATTACGACCCCCTAAAAAATAAATTAAAATTAAATTTGCTTAATTGAAATTATTATTATTATTATTATTTATCTTTTTTTTTTTTTTTTTTTTTTTTCAACATCTAAAACAATTTGGATTTGTGTAAGTCTCACTGTGTTTTTGCTAGCCCTTGTTAGAGTTTCTCTATCTATTCTATTTTATAAGAATGAAAATACATCTGTTCATTCATCTTTCCATCCGTCCAAGCTATGCACAGCCAAACGGCACGTCTTTGCACGTCTGCAAGAGGCGGAATCTTCTTGGATTTCTCCGAAAGGTGGCATAAGTGATTTTAAAATTTTCTACTACCACCTGAACCATGGGCTAGCGGGCGGGAGAGGGGTGGGAGCCAGTTTTAATGAGACATTTTTTGGCCAAGCGCTCGATCGTCTATCTGCTGCCACATTAAAATTTGATCGAGAGCACTTCGTATGTCAGCTAAAAAGTTACCTTTCTGGACCAGTAGAACACGATGGTGCCGTCAAAATTGCCAAAAGATGCGGTCTTCCCTAAGAAATCAGCAAAAATATGCGGGAAATTAGGAAAAAAATGAATTCCGCACCATGGTTTTTTCCGACTTAGACCCTGTAAATGAAGTTAAAATTTGGTCCCATTTGAGTTTCGAGGCATGAAATTGAGTTTTCCGATTGTGGTGAACGGAAATGTAGACAAAAACAGTGGTTTTCGAGCCAGAGCTCTTCCTATCCCAGTGAAACAGGTTAACTCTGAACATTGTGTTGCAAACTCATGATCGCCGAAGGTCTCCTGTTTGAGACACTTCCAACAGGAAAATATACGGGGAAAAGGATAGCCCTTCTACGCTCACAAACTAATGACCTATCTTTAAGCTAATAAACGTTTCGTGGATCCACATAGTTTTATAAGATTCAAGTTGTTAAAAAAAAAAAAAATAATAAAATAAAAAATAAAAAAATAAATAAATAAAAAACAAAAAGTTTTCCAAGTTGGGTGGGCAGTTAAACATCCTCACAAATTGCAACATGGACGTATAGAATAAGTTGTAGTATTGGAATGTTCTTAATTCTAAACTTTTCGTGGTTCCACATAGTTTAATAAGATTTATTTTATTTTATTTTATTCATTTATTTGCTTTTTTTGCCGTTCTCTTGGGATTGCAATTGAAAGGGGTTGCAAAGAATTTTCAAATTTTCCCCGAACCATGGGCTGTAGGTAATCTTTAAATTAATAACAAATTTAAATCCGTACAAAAATTTAACATCCGACAGTTCTGTTAGTAGTGTAATGTTCTTAAAACTGAACTTTTCGTGGTTCCACATGATCTTAATTGGATTGCCCTTCTACGCAGATAAATGGCCTATCTTTATCAAACCTAATAAACTTTTCGTGGTCCCACATAAAAAACGCAGCAAATTATTACACAGCAATATATTATTTCCGTTTCGCCCCTTTCATGAGATTAATTTATTATTATTATTTCTATTATTATTATTACCTACCTATTATTATTTTTTTGCCTTTCCCTTAGGACTGCCTATAGAAAGGGATTATAAGCAATTTTCAAATTTTCCATCCCCCCCCCCCCCCACGAACCACGGGTTGTAGGTCTCGATGGTAATGGGACTATATCCAGTCGCATTTAAATACATCCTACACGGAGCGAGCGAGAAAACCCACCCCTAGCGAGCAAAGTGAGCAACCTTCCCTACACATTTCAAATCACCCTTAGCGATCCACCGTTTCCAATCATTCTACATGTCCCACTCAACAGTAAAGACCATCGGATCTGTACAGCCATTCCGAGTGAGTGAAGCGAGCGAGAAAACTAGGCTAGTACCGAATGATTGTCCGATTTCATAGAAATTTCAATGATTATGCAGATTGAGACCATTGGGTGGATTTCGAAATTCATTTTTGAGAGGCATTTGACAGAAAAATCTCTCAAAACCTCAGTTTTCCAACTATAAACGCTAACTACAGAAAACGGTGTTTTGTTTTGAAAAACGTGGTTTTTACAGTGAAATCAAAGGTTTTCTTGAAACATGACCTTCCTTTAACCAACGTTTCTACGTATTTTTTCACAGAGAATCGAATGAAAACA